>JBBMJZ010413116.1:12076167-12096418 GCA_037833815.1 Zingiber zerumbet | reverse complement strand
ATTTAATTATAAAATTTATAAGTGATAATCGATGGATGCTATAACAGAAGGTCTATCAGCAATAACTCTACCTATACATAGTCCATAAGCTGTTAAGAGTAAGAGGATCCAGGGAGCTTGTTTTTAATTTTATTTTAATGGCTTTATGTTTCCAGAACTAAACTTTAATGTTTTTTTTTTGAAAAAAAATAAATAAAACTCATAAAATGAATATTAGAAGTTTTTTTTTTTGTAATAACCAAGAGACGAGTGAGAGTTTTTTTAACATAGGGCATTGAAGAAATCACTAAAATATTTCCAACGGCTCATGTCCCCTAGCACTACGCTCACGACCAAACATCTGATACGCAACATTAGACATATAGCGGAGTGAAGGCGGCCCTCCCCCCATTTCTTGATTGCATCAATAACTGAAAATTAATCGACATTACCATTCGCATAACTATTAAACACAAACAAGCTAAAAGTCTGTGAGCAAAATGTTCGAGCCTGTTTTTCGTTTACAACCACAAGCAAATAAAAGAGGTCCAGAAGTTGCTTCTTGATTCACATTCCCTTGCGGAATCAATAGCACAGTCAAGCACCTCACCAACACCTAGTGATCTTCCGCACCCATGCCTCACACCGACTACGGGCGAAGGGGATTGCCCTTGTGGGTTCGAGCTCATGCCCGAGGGTCCTGCGCTGGGATATGAATGGGTTCTCCTGGATCAGCGAAGCGGATATTAAAAATCCTGTTTGCATCGGCCCGAGGATCCGTCGCTACTTTTGTGGGTGTCTGAGCAGGTGGTGGATCGAGGCCCACCGTTGCCAAGAGGCCTCGAAAGCGCTTGGCTGAACGCTCGTCCCAGACATTCTCAAGCTGCCTGATCTTCGTATTCACATAATTCTGAAGTTGATTCTGCCTCTCATCCTGCATGATAAAATCCAAGAGATGACGCTGCTTCACCACATCACCAAAAACCTCGACGGCATCAGCAGCATTTTCCTCGCTCTTGGGTGCACTTAGAGCTTTCTTGAGCAGACACGCATTTAGATACTCAGTCCAGCATCGCTGTTTGAACTCGAAGTCTTCCAACGGCACATATTCCCCCCAGGGAATATGCTTTTGGCGAACGGCAGCCAGTTCCTTCTCCTTAGCCGCCTTGGCATCACGTAGCCTCGACTCTAATTCTGCAATGACAAGCTCATGGCGCCTACGGGCATCGGCGATCTTATTAGCGTAATCAGTCCTTTGAGCATCAAACATGGCAATCCAACCCATTTGTTCAGCAGTGAAGGTCCCACCCTCGCGACGCTGCAACCCATCTGCAATACTCATCTGACTGATTGCAGATTGACCAGCCGGATTCCTGATTTAGGAAAGGAACTGATAATAACTTAATTGTATAATAAAAGACCTCGCCAAAACTTTTATAACTAGAAAATAAAGAACAAGCAAAAGACAGAAAATTCAGGTTAACTTGACTGAATTAGAGAATGAAATACAATAGGCAAACCACACGATTCGACGAAAAACTATTCTTTAATGAAAGAAAATTATAGCGACATAGATAAACTATAACTTTGAAAAAACAACCGTACCTAGAAAGAGGAAACCTTTGATGTGGCGACGGGATGAACTGAATCAATGTGGCTAGGGAGAAAGTATATCGAGCAGGAGTATAATGAGCACGTACCTGATGGGAAGATGCAAATGGTCAGTCCTATTTATAAACAACAAGAAAATAGGGAACCATCACGTGCCTTGTGTATGCGATTCTCTTGGTTGTATATTTTGTCTGCACGATTCGACGTTGAGCCTCGAACGGACTGACTCTGCATTGATATTTATGAAAAAAATCCTGTAAAAAATGATCTCGCTGGATGGACTGCAGGAGATCTTGATCCTCTTTCCCAATGCACTGCAAGATATCTTTATCCCGAAAGTAAGTAAATGATCTCGCTGCAACATCTCTGACCATACTCTGGCTCTTTTAAAATAAACGATCTTTCCCAATGTATTATAATAAATAAATTATCTTTCTCGCTGCATGAGTAAGATATATCTTTCTCATAATACTCTTTTTATAATATAAAATTCACCCGATAAATCTTAAATTTTATTATTAATTAATTATTAGTTTCACTGACCTGATTAATTTCAAGAAAAAAAATTAATTTTGAAATTTCAAACTAATGTTAAATTAAAACCCTCAAATATCTACGGATACTGTGCATGACGGTAGAGTCTGGTAGTCAGAAGAAGTTAAGAGCACGTGACAGTCAGAAGTCAAGGAGACGTGACAGTCAAAAGTCGAGGTGATGTGACAGTCAACAAATAAAGAAAAGCTGGGTTGAACCTCCGGATGCAGTCAATCATAAAATGTCCGGTTGGGACTTACATACCAGGATTCTCGATCTATAACAGAGGGCACAATTGGAAAATCCTAACCGTGTTTTACTGGACATGTTTTCTCAAATCTGGTCTACTTATACAAACCTGATACCCTTGGTCAGGGGTCTCGCGGACTGCTCAGCTATATCCCGCTCTGGTCCTCCAACTACCAGTCATTTAGAACTTCTCTCATTCATACCCGGTTGGAAGAGCGCTACAGGACAAAGGAGTCAGGGAATCGTAACTGTCTGTCAGATAATAATTGCTGCATGTCAAGGAATATTCCAATGATTTGTGATCCTCTGTTAATGGAACTTTCTTCCAGTCTATAAGAAGATGTCACATGTCATTGATCGCTAGACAGGTCCTGACACCCGACATCACCTGACACTCGTCAGATTCTAAAAGTACATACTGTCATATAAAAAGGGAGGTTCTCTTCCTTACGTAGATGTGCGTTCTCACCTTTTCGCACTTGTCTTCTACTTTTTTCCTTCTTCTTCGTACACTGTTCTTTTGGGGGAAAAAGTACCTAACTTGAGCATCGGAGGACCTGCTCCGGGGACTTTTTCCCTAGTTTTTGACCTCTAACGTCTCGTGGACTTATATAAGTGTGTGCAGAGTACAAGTACCATCAGATAGGTCACCCGCGTCATCCCTCGCCACGTGCAAGTCCGTGCTCGTAGGTGCAGTCAAGAAAGGTGTCCCAGTCACCCTCCATCAATTCCATCGATAACGCGACCGCCCTTCGTCTGACTCAGATTTCGGATAGGATCATCCACGATGATTCAAATTCTTTTATTTAATTTTTAGATTTCACAACCGATTTTTGAAGATGTCCTAACATACATTAGCACATATGCACAAATCAATTTTTGGGGATGCCCTAACATACATTAGCACATATGCACAAATTTAGTGTGTTAATTTTTTTAATCAAAATATAAAAAATTATAACTGATTTTTCATATTCTTAAAAATTAAATAAAATATAAGTAAATATTTATTATTATTTCATTATTTCAAACTTCAAGAATACAATTCGTTACGGCGTGGAGCCAATTAATATTTTATATTGGTTATGTAAAATAAGTTTCATTGACAGAGTTCAATGACCAAGTTCAGTTTCGAGACAAAATTAAATTTGGAAACAAAGTTAAGACACCAAGTTAAATTCAATATTCAACTTCAAGTTCAGTTTAGTGAGTAAGTTCAAAGTTAAACCCTAATGAATTTTAATAATGTCTCCGTCTATACAGTTACGAAAAAAAATTATCAATTTTTTTAATAAATATATTTATTTTTTCTAAATATTTTTTAAAAAATGACAATTAACTATTTGATGCAGATATATCTTAAGGACTTAACAGGAATTAGAGGGAAAGGAAGGGGTATTTGGATCATTTGACTAGAGCTCCTTTTTAGGGCATTGTGCGTGGAGAGGGGGGGGGGGGGGTCCTATTTTCCGGCTCCACCACTACCACCAATCGGGGAGGGAGGAGAGTTTCTTCTTCGTCTCTTGCCACCACCAGCAAGCGACGGTCGCCCGCAACGACCGCCTCTGAGCCACCTCCTTCCTTTCCCACGCGCAGTGATGTCGGACTCACGCCTCCATCGCTGCCAAGCACGCACAATCGTCTCCCCTTCTTCGCGTCGATGCCCTCGCAAGCAGCCCCTTCCTTCTTCCTCTCCAAGCCGTCTCCCTCGACGCCTCCTCTCCCCCGTTCACACACGCCTCTGCCGTCGTCGACATCGCCGACGCCAACACCAGCAGTCTCCTCTTCCCTCTCCCTCTCTCGCACGTTGTCGCCTTGCGTGAGAACAGTAGCCCGCACTGTTACCTCCGACCACCGCCACTTTCCACGTGTCGACAACTCCCTTTCCCTCTCCTCTCGCTAGTAGCATGAGCGAACAACCCAGCGTTGACGTAGCCTCCAAGGGAAGGTCGTCACCGCCACCTCCAGCGGCAGCCATCGCCTGACCCACGACCTCGGTCAATCTCACAATGTCACGCCTGTTGTGGCAGCCCCATCTCTAGATCCGATCTCCGATTGTCCAGTGTCCTTATTGTTAGGTCTGACACAGATCCAGCCCCAGATCCGTGTCGTCATATGTTGTTGATGCCCCTAGCTACCACTGTAGTGCATCTCGCTATTGTGTTCCGACCTTCACGTCGTAGTCGTGTTTCGACCTGCGTGCCGATCTCATATCCCCACCTGTGTGTCGATCTCATATCCCGGCCTATTTGTCGATCTCATGCCCCGCCCGACATGGCTCGGCGAGGTCCCGGCCTGCATGTCGTCTTCCGGATCCAAGTCGCACTTGACTAGGTGCCGTCGGATCCAACTCTACATCCTGCTCGGAGTCCTCTGCTCTTTCGGGTCACGACAACTCAGGCAGCGTCCCAACCAGCTCACCGATCCACTAGAGGGTGCCCCTGGGCCAGGGTACATTTTTTGTACTCACTCTACATTCATTTCATTATTCTACTATTATTCGCCTGCTTATATATTCCTCAGATCTGCCTTGAGCATCGGGGTACTAGAGACCGGGGCAATCCGGTTGCTGGCTGTAGATAGCATTGACCAGAGGACTTCTGATGACTTGGTCAACATAGAGGTTAGGTCTGCATGCCCCCTCCAGGACATCGCGATTCGGTCAACATTCCATCCACCTCACCCCACGGTCCGTCTGACTTAGTTTTCAGACAGGATCAATTTAGCGTTGTCTATAGGAATCTCCTCCACCCATTCTGGAACATGAAGATAGACAACATTGGAAGGTTCTCTATAATTATCACAGTCACGAAGGATTCCGACGAACATATTATCTTCTCCCTCGCTTCACGGGTATTCGGGAGTTGAGGGATTGACTTGGAGCTTCATCTGGCCGACAAGTTAATTTTTTTCTATTATTTTTTTCCCTGACTCAACGGGTATTTGGGAGTCGAGGGATCAAAATAGATACTCAGTCGGTTGGCATGACTCCTCGATCAGGTACGTTATAGGCTCTACCCCTATTTTACTGTTACAGGATCTGTATATCTCCCTGATAAGAGAGTAAGATCCTAGTCCCTTGATAAAAAAAACTAGGGCCCTAGATCTTCAATCAGACACTAGGGGCATAGCTCCCCGATTAGACATTAGGGGCACAACTCTCCGATCAGACACTAGGGACACAACTCCCCGATCAGAGACTCGTGGTACAGCTTCCCGATCAGGATCTAGGGGTCTTACTCTCTAATCAGGGACTAAGGGTCCAGCTCCTCGATAAGGTGTGTTATAGGCTCTGCACCCTTCACCAGGGGGCTTTGCATCCTCTTACTGCTACAGGCTTTGCACCCTCCACCATGGGGCTCTGCACCCTATTACTACTATATGCTCTGCACCCTCCACCTATGGGGTTTTGCATCCTCTTACGTATACAGGCTTTGATCCTCTACCCATGGTGCTCTGCTTCCTCCTATTGCTACAGGCTCTGCTCCCTTATATTGCTATGAGTTTCACTCCCTTTGATAGTCAGGACTCAGATTATTCTCTCCATAACTCGGCGGACATTTGGGAGTCGAGGGATCAAGTCAGATCCTCAGGAGGTCGACACCACTCCACGATTAAATTATTCTCTCTCTGACTCCGCAAACATTTGGGAGTCGAGGGATCAAGGCATATCCTCAGTCGGTCGACACCACTCCGTAATCAGGTATGATAAAGGTTTTGCTCCCTTATATTGCTATGGGCTTCGCTTCTATGAACTTCAAGGCTTAACCTCCCCTGTTCAGGGTCGAGCTATCGCTACTAGTCTCAGGCTAGAGTATCACCATTGATCTTGAGCCAGAGCATCGCCAACGATCTCCCAGTTGGCGTTCCAGACTCTAGCTCCAGCGCGAGTTATAAGTGAGCATGTTTTCACAACCAATAACCTCTCGGTCGACTTTCCAGACTCTCTCCCCAGCGCGAGTTATAAGCAAGCATGCTCTCACGACCAACGACCTCTTGGTCGGTGGTCCAGACTCTTGCCCCAGCACAAGTTATAAGTGAGCATACTCTCATAACCAATGACCTCCCGGTTGGCGTTCCAGACTCTCGCCCCAGTGCGAGTTATAAGTGATCATGCTCTCACGATCAACGATCTCTCGGTCAGCTTTCAGTACTCTCACCCAAATGCGAGTTATAAGTGAGCATGCTTTCACGACCAACGACCTCCCGGTCGGCTTTTCAGCAGTCTCACCCCAACGTGAGTTATAAGTGAACATGCTCTCACGACCAACGACCTCTCGGTCAGATTTCCAGACTCTCGCCCCAGCGTGAGTTATAAGTGAGCATGGTCTAGCGAACAACGACCTCTTGGTCGACCTTCCAGACTCTTGCCCTAGTGCGAGTTATAGGCATGCACTGTCATGCTCACATCGACTAGCAGACTAGGTTTCCTCCCTGGCGGGGTACTCATCTCATTCACCGCTCGGTCGACACTTATCTCACTCGCCGCGTTGCTTGACACTCACGTCTCACTCGCTCTGCTCACGGGCTTCGTGTCCACTCGGATCCCCAGCTTTGCCCCCTCTTGCATTCACCTTTAATGGCTTATGCACTCGCTCAGTGCATCGACGTTGTGCCTTTCGATCTCTCAGGATCCTTTCCCGCTCGGCTCACAAGCTCTGCTCCTGCTCGGCTCAAGGGCTCTGTTTCCGTTCACCATCGATTCTCATGGGCTCCACACCCACTCCATCAATAGGATTCGCTCCCGCTCAACTCACGAGTTTACTCTCATTCGCCATTGACCTTGTGTTTCCATTCAGCATTGTCTCTGTTGCTCGGTTGACATTTTTCAATCGCCCGATTGTGGTTTATTGTCGCTCGGTCGACATTTTCTCGGTCGTGCGTTCGATACCGCTCACCCATCGTCTTTCTAGCAGTTCGACATTCTCCCTATCGCTCAGTCAACATTTTCTCGATCGCCTGCTCGATATTTCTCGAGATCTGCGCTTGATCGGCAGGCTCTCTCTCGACACTTCCCATACGTCCGCTTGGAAGCCATTTGGCACTATTTGGCCACACGCTCACTCGGCGTCTTAGTAGATGGCTGATCAGTATCACTCGGTTACTCGCTTATATCACTTGGCTGCTCGCTTTGTGTCATTTGGCATGTTGCTCATAATTCTCTCGATTACCCGGTTGACATTCTCCCATTCACTTGGCGTCCACTCGACATCATCCGACCAATTACTTTGTCTTGTTCGGCCTCACGCTTGGCATCCTCGTGAGTGTTTGATTGGCATTTTCGTAGTCTCCCGTTTGATACTACTCACACGTCCTCTTTGCAGCTGCTGGGTATCATTCGATCGCCCGTTCGGTACTCTCGAGATAGGGTGTAGACTTAATCAGATAGGTACTTTACAATGTGCAGCTGATACACACTAGAGTTCTCATTTGAGATCGTTGGCATGCCTAATTAAGATGTTTAGTGCATCGTGTACAGTATTGCTCAAGATTATGGAGGATGAGCTTCCTTCCCAACAAGTAGATGCAATATCTGTTTATGATGAAATGACTTCTTTTAATTTTGCATTCATCTTGTATCTTATGAAAGAGATTACAGGGATCACAGATATTCTTTGTTGGGCTTTACAAAATAAGTCTTAAGATATTATAAATGCAATGGAGCTTGTATTATCTACTAATAATTTACTTCAATAGATGAAGGATAATAAGTGGGATGAGCTATTTGTAAAAGTGAAGTCTTTTTGTGAACTTTAAAATATTGACATTCCTATTTTTAGTGCTCCGTATATTAATAGACGAGGTTGAGTCCACCCTCATTAAGACAATTTCACCATTGAGCATCGTTATAAGGCAGACCTCTTTTATGCTTCGATAGATTCATAGTTACAAGAAATTAATAGGCGCTTTAGTGATGAGGTTATGGAATTACTTATTCTTAGTAATGTCTTAAATCCTCAAAAATGTGGTAGAGTCTTTCAAAGTTATGGATATATATAAATTAGTTGAAAAAGTTTTATACATAAGATTTTACAAGAGATGAAAATGAATAATTGGAGATGCAATTGAAGCATTTCGAGTATACTGCAATCAAAGAGCCTGATTATAAAAATCTTTCAACTATTTCAGAGTTATGTCGATGGTTGGTGAAGACTAACAAGTTTATTACACAAAACTTTATTTTTAGAATGATCATACTTATGCTTACTCTTTCGGGTTCTACTACTACTACAGAACGATCATTTTCTTCAATGAATATCATGAAAATAAGATTTCAGAGCAAAATGGAAGATGTGTTTCTCTCAGACACATTAATGGTATCTATTGAAAGAGAGATTGCTAGAAATGTGAGCATAGAAGATATTATTGAAGACTTCAAAAATTTAAAAGAACGTCGAATTTCTTTTAATTAGAGAATTATATTTGATACTTGGTTGGATATATCTTTTAAAGAACTTTAAACTTTCTTATTTTGGTAATATACTAATATTATCTATGAGTATTCTATTTATTTTTTTTAATTATTATATTTTTATTATTGAAAGTTATATACAATATATAATAATTATTTTTGTTACATAATATATGGGCTCCCCAAATATTAAATCCTAGACCTGCCCCATGACTAGTCCCTTCTTAGATGTTCAGTGTAAATAAGTATGTGGTTAAGGTAGAATGCATCTCTTAATGAAGTTTAATTCTCAAAATAGCTAGAGACATAATTTGAAACTTCACCTATTGAAGTTGAGAAATGGTGTCATTTCTTATAAGACCATGATTCAATCTTGCAAATGTTCATGGATCCAAGATCAAGCACAAGGTCATAATAGTGCTAAATAATTTGAACATATTTTGAAATCTGGGATAGTTCATATGTGATCTATTTCTATATTTATTTAGAGACAAAGTTCAATGCCAAGACACACTATTATCTTGCAAATGCTTTGAAGTATTTCATTAATTGAAGGTTAAAATCGAAAGATACCTTTTTGTATGTATGAATCTATTATAATCACTCTGGAAGAAATATTGCAATCTAGTATGAGATTGAAAGAGATTATAAAATACGTGAAAGTTTGAGTTGAACCAATGTATCTCTTGGATGGATCAATTTTATTTGAATTATTCTTGAACCAATGTGTCTCTTGGATGATTTCATCTATAATTGACTATAACATTTATTTAAATGTAGAGGTGTCTTGTGATGGATGGATTGTTTGATTCTAGACGCATGATTTATGAAAGACACTAATCTCTCTATAAATATTTAGATTTCTATATATTTCTCTATATTTTAGCAACTCAATATTTTTACTAGATATTGTGTTAAAATAATTGCTATATCTTAGGGTAATTTATCAATAAAACTCATTAGCAAATTTTACATAGTGAGAGTTAATAAAATCTAAAAAAACAAAAGTATTTCTTTACGTCTCAATCCAAGCATTTGAATACGCTACAAATTTCTTCCACGAAGTTTGTTTTCTAGATTTTCTCAATTTCTAAGGGGAAAACAATATGAAGCATGCCTCCTTATTTTTTAATTGTCGATGAATATCGTCGATGTGAATATATATCTTTATCAAAAATAAAATTATAATTTAAATTTAATCAAAACCGTAAAAAATTTAAGTAATAAAATTTGATTAACATTGAAAAATTAAAGACAATAACACCATCGGTTCATTGCAGATGATTAAATCTGTTTTACAATTATGCAGGAAAAATAAAATAAAAAATATATTTTATAATGAAATAGTTATATTTTCCATTATTAAAAAAAAACAAATTGGCACACGCGGAATCCCTGATCCGTTCTACCATCGAGTTTCCTCTTCGATCTAGGGTTTCCCCTTCCTCCCGGATCCGTTCTACCCGAGATTCAACACGAGATCCATTCTCGCCCTCTCCTCCGCCATGAATCGCGGCTTCGGCGGTCCACTACTTTGCGTCGGCGATCTGCTCAGAGACGTCGCCGATGAAGCAACGGTCGTCGAATACGGCGATGGAGAGATCGATTTCACTTCGTCCACCTTAGGCGGCGGCCCTCCTCCTCAGCTTCCTCTCCAACCGTCTTGTGATCCCCGGCAAGTATTGGAGGTATTCTCATTCCATAGTTTTGTCACTTGTTGTGAATGTTATGTGTTGATCCTCCTTGATTTGATTAGTGTGAGTATTAGGTTTAAATTCGGGGCATAATGTAGTCGATTAGTTCCATTCCCTTTTGTTTGAGTTCATGATTAAAGTCAAATTTGGCTACAAAATGATCTTTCCCTAATAGCTCAAACTTCGTGAACTACTTAGTTGCAAAAGAAACTATTAACAATTGTCATTGAATTATTGCTTTGTGATACGCGATCTGATGTTCTTGGGGTAATTTCGTTATGGCTAAGTTAATCAGCACGTGGTTGCTGTGTTGAATCTTGATCTGGAATAGAAAAAATTACTGGTTTTTAGATTTTGTTGCCGTTCAAAATCTTAATTGACCGTGCTATTGGATTGTTCCATTGTATATTAAGATTAGCTAACTCAACACTTTTTTTTTCTTTGAATCTTACTGTTCCCTATATTGACTTGTGGAACATAGCTATTATTGTTGGGTAAGTTTCTCGATCTATCATGACAATTTTGTCCTTGATTTGACTTGAGAAACATATATTTGAGTTAGGGAAGTTTCTCAATTACTTTTAAAGAAATATCAGCCATAGAGTTGCCTATAGTTACCTCTAATTATTACCAAGAGGAATGTGAGGAACATGGGATTTAGTATTGCCTTGAAGGTAGTCCCTGTTTCTTGAGTCTCTCTTAATCATATCATTCAGAGATATGGACAAAATTCAGCAGTTTGTGAATTACCACTAATGTATCCTCCATTGCCAAGGCTTGAGTAGTTTAACTTGTTTTGATTATTGTGCTCACCACATTTTGCTCCATTTTAAAAGATGGTATACTATTACTATGAGTTCGTTTTTTCAGGTAAATATGTTTCAGCTATCAACATGCAGCCTCTATGAACTTTCCTACTCCCATTTATGACTTCATTATTTCTGTTTGCTAAATCTCAGGCTTTTCTTGTACTACCTCTTTCTCCTAATTGTTATTGTAATGGTTCTCAGTGGTCTATGGGAAACTTCACCTATTTAAGATCTTTCATATATCCTAATTATTTTCTTTAGAAAAATGAGTCCATGCTTACTTTAGATTCTCAGATGTTGGTATTCATTGTGTGAAAATGTTATGAAAATGACTCTGAATGACATATGTTAAGCTAACCAACTTTTACATGGTTTGCTAACCAAGATTTACAAAGCCAACCACAATAACTAGAAACATGATAGATGTGTCAGGAAGGGAGAAAGTGGATTGTGTTAGAACAACTTTGTTCATCCTATACGTTTGAGAAAATAATTGAATAGATGGAATATAGAAAAATGTGTGGATTCTAGAAGAATTAGTGGATGAGAGTAATATAAACATGAACTCTTACAAAGTTGTGTCCTAGTACCTAAAAAGTGCAACCCAATGCACGAAGCTCCTGCCATACGAGGTCTGGGGAAGGATCCATTGTACGTAGCCTTACCTTGCTTTTTGCAAGAAGTTGTTTCTAGGATTTGAACCCGTGACCTTTAAGTCACAAAGCAACAACTTTACTGTTACGCCAAGTCTTACCTTCCTGTCACACCAGCACAACATTGGTACTGTTTCATTTTGAATGAGGACTGAAACTTCAGCTAATTTATTTCCAACACCTATTGCATGTCTTACCAATACATTAGCTTCTCCAATGTTGCAGAATGCTCATTGATGTTCTTTATGTCATACCTAATGAACGTCAAATTAAAAATGATACATCAGTTAATGAATGAACATAAACAAACCACTAGTGATTTTGTTCACGAACATTATTTCCATTCATGACCCTTGTTATTGATTATTTCATTTTATATTATTTTGTCTTGTTATCATTTCTTTAATATTCCAAGATTGAGGAGTTTCTCAAATCTATCTTCAGGAGAACTATGATCAATTGCTCCAATCATTAGAGGGAAATGACCACTCATGGACAACACTAACCTTAAAGGTGTCACTGATAACATCAGTTAACATTATCTTCTGTCTGCACATACTTTCTCATTAGTTAATGCCAACAATTTATCTTAATGTCGTAGCTATGCACTGCTCTAAAGACTGCAGATAAGTTGGTTGGTTCTGCCAACTCGAATATTGATTCGTTGTTGGAAAAGGTAGCATCACTTGAGACGATAATAGATCGTGGTGATTCTGTCATTGCCAAAGTCAAGTCAATTCAAGATGACAAGCTACATAAAGGTGAGTCACCAATCATTAATTTTCATGGCAATATGCAAGTGTTCTAAAGACTGCAGATAAACTGCTAGTTCTGCTAATCCGAATATTGACTTAATGCTGGAAAAGGTAGTGTAGCTCGAGAAACTAATACACTAGGGTGATTCGGCCACTGCCAAAGCCAGTCAAAGACACAATGTGAAACTACATGAGGGTGATATGCAACACCAAATAGCCTTAAAAAGTAGGAAAACTTCCTGACTTATGCTACTCGGGATATTGCACGGTGACTCTTAAAGCAAATGCTCAACAAGAAGATCATGATTATATATATTTATTTCTTTTGTGAATTTTAAGTTCAATATGTTTGATTGATCGTAGTATGCATTTCATGTGACTGATCATGACCGTAAATCTTGGCATTCGGATAACTAAAATGCCTCACTTCTTGTTGGCCTTGGTGATGGTTCATATTGATCAATTAGGAAAGATGGATTGGTGACTGATGGTAACTTCCTAGTAGCTTGTTAGCTTATTGAATCGGCTTTAACTTGGTAGACACCTTTAGCTTCTTTCAAGCCCATTTTGATTATGATATGGTTGTTGTGTGTTCATATGTCGGGTGTTTTTATCAGTAAACAAATTGTCTTGCGAATAATGGTGTCGTGGAAGAGACTATATTGGGTGTATTTTGGTATTATTTGAACTCAAATTGGGTGATAAATGGGCATCCAAATTTTTTAGGAAATAATTCATAGGCAATAAATGTTTTTTTAATCTAGGAAACCATCATTCATAGCTAAATAATATAATGATAAGTGGCTATTTAACTGTGAAATGACACATTCATTGTTAAATACACATCGGTTGGTAAATTGGTATTTAGTTTTTGAAATGACCATTCTTAACCATATGCTCCCATAAGATGATAATTGGTAAAATTCATAGTTAAATCCTATGGAGGTTCCCTCTCAGCCATTTAATTTGATAGAGATTTAATTTTTTTCATAGACTGTTTTTGTCAACAACATTCTACATGCCAAGTTTACAAAGACCATTGACGTTTTCTGCATAACCTCTATAATTTCTGACACCTTATAAAATCTTATCGTCTGAAAATGAAAATAGATCAAAATAATACAGCAATGAATCTATAGTTGATACTTGATAGTGTTTTCCAAAACAATATACTTTTATCCCAAAATGGTTCTTTGTCCGAAGATTTGAGAGTTGAATTGAGAATCTATACAGATTCAAGCAACAGCTTTCAACTTTTCTGCCTCCGAAGCAGGAGCGGGAGTCACTCCACCAGTTGTGGGCCTATAAATCATTAAATTTTGAAAGTTAACTACAATATTTAGCAATATGTGATTCCCAACAGAACTAAGAATAGGGTACTTACAGGCCAACCATCACTTTGAAACCATCATAGATTACCCATTGCACGCCCGTTAGGGATCCGACCATGACGATACGAAGCGGAAGCCCCCGAGTGAAAAGACCCCAGAGACCAAGCTTGTTAACAGCCTAGTTTACGAGACAAGAATGGCTTTAGCTATTCACAAGAAGAGTGAACATGGAATTTCATATGAAGAAATATAACAAGCTATATGAGACTTACATCGCTAACAGTGGCACCTTTAGCGTTGTTTAGGAAAGAGACAAGATTGTCCGCAGGATGAGAAACAATGGCGCAGAGCACGCCAGCAATATAACCGCCGGCTAGACTCACCCCGAGCTGAAGTTGTTTGCTGCACTGGTCCTTGGGGATTGAATATTTGTAAATCATCTCCACAGTCGTCTCAAACGATGCAAATTTCATCATGGTGTCTGCATAAGTCACATATCAGCTAACCTTTCATGTGGAAGAAGAATGCTGGGCAAGTTCAGCACGCAACAGAGAGAGAAAATGATCAACTACTGTTACTAAAGTGACGAGATAAACAAATATAATTAAAGTAAATTAAGGAAAATACTCAACGAGGCCAAGCCGTTCGAGTCGGAACCACAAATTACAAAAAGGAAGAGAAAAAGTCTAAAACGTCAGCGAATACTGAAGAGAACAATTCCAAGATAATAGTGTCCCTAGTAACAAGTATGACATTTAGTTTACCACCATAGATAATAGAGAAAACATTAAAGAAAAAAAGCTCATTCTAATAAAGAAGATTCATACTTACAAGGAATTTGACGACCCCAAAGTGGACCCAATCCTTTGTACAAACTGCATGAGGGAAACCAGAGTTGACTAGCAGATCAGATGAACATTAGAGAAAAGAGCCGGGAGAGAAAAAGAACATACCCTGATACGCCCTCGGATTTAATAAGCTTGGGCAAACCATCACTCAAACCTCTAGCAAAACCAGGCTGCGTCTGGACTCGCACCTTGATGGCCTCGAAGGGGCAGAGAGCAACGTCGGCAATCACCTCAGCAGACGCAGAGCCAGCCAGGTAGATTAAGGTTTTGTACTTGGCAGCATACTCGGGTCCAGCAATATCAGAGTAGTATTTTTTGAAGAATTCATAAAATCCGTACTTGCAAGCTCCCTGGGCGCTGTACCCGAGCAGGGTTGGGGCCCAGCCTCGGAAGAAACCCTTGACACCTTGTTCCTGGAGCAAAACTCCAAATCCGGCGGAGACGCTCTTGTACTTCGCCGGATCGATCTGGATATTTTAAGTGAAGTTAACGTTGAACCATACAAAAGGACGCAAAGGACTTGGTCAAATCACAACTTCGACGGCCTCATTAAGAGATGCCAAAGGGGACGCGATCGGGCGGCCACGAGATCGAAGGTATAGGAGCAAATTGGAAAAAGACACTCACCTGCATGTTACACTTGACGAGATCGAGCGGCGTGACGGCCATGTGGGTCAGGCCGCAAGCGGCGATCCCACCAACGGCGCAGGCGGCGTAAAACGTGGGCGAGTGGAGCTTGATCTTCCCCGGTTCGTTCGGAGCTCGGACAACAACAGATCCCATCGAGGCTGTGCCACTCGGGGCCGCCTTAGGGAGGGAGGCGACGGCGCTCCGGCCGAGAACCATCCGATCCATGCCGAGCGTCCCAGGCGAGTAGAGTAAGCCAGGAAGAAGCGATTGGCGAGACCTCTCGGAGAGATCCATCGAAGGACGGCTAGGTTTTCGATCCGGATAAAGAAGGAGAAGGAAGCGACCCGAAGCGGGAAACGAACTCCGGCGAATCGACGGCTACGGATTGGAAGAAGGATACGTCACTCCAATTATATAGCCTCGTAAGGTCCGTATTGCCAATGTCTTTCTTAAAAATAACTCGAATAGATGTTTACTTTGCGAGATTATTGTTAAAAGGCGAGGGTATTTTAGGTGCAAAATGGAGGAATGGCGTCCGCCTTCTCCTCTTTTACGGTCAAATGATGACTCTGACTAGTAAACGGTAGGATCTGATATCGACGGATGACGTTCGGGTGCGTAAGCTCTTAGGAAAGCATATATTTTTTTTTCTTGTGCCTGTCGACGTAGTAGACTCAATGATCCACCTTCGCGTGTCATCGAGAAAATAGGTAGATGAATACTGGGTACAATTAAAAATACGAGGTTTCTTTTTTTATCTGACTAAACTCCGAGCCTTCTGCTTTTTCTTTGTCGATTTGGACATCGACGTAGGCAAGTCGGACCCGTTCTGACACCCACGTGAAGAATACAATGAAAGAGATCTTAGGGGAAAAAAAAGTGATTTGACTCTTCCGATGCTATCTCGTCGTCGACCCAGAAGAGAAGTAAATGGTCCGACTTAAAATTATGAGGTGTTATAATCATGAAGTCTGAGTTTTACGATAAAGTTGAGATAAAATATTTTTTTTATGTGTTAGTCACTATTCCAAAAGCTAGTAATCCGGCTAGTAACTGTCCATGATTTACCTCCGTCATGTTGGTCATGAAATAAATTGACAGAGGTGTTGGGGCGAACGTATTCTCTTTTTACCATCTAGAAGAGAAGTAAATGGAGGATACTTAAATCCCACGGAATAAAGTCCACAGAATAATTAACTATTTTACAGTCAATTATAAATTAATTTTATAATTTGCCTTTTTTTACCTATGAGGAACTGTAATGGATAGCTGGAAGGATCACAATCAACCTTTGCTTCAATAGAGATTCTCGATATGTCCCTCGGACAGGGCGAGATGGTCAAAGGCATGACAATTGAATTTCAAGGTCAAAGGTTTGATTCTTCAACAGCATATTTATCAGACACCTCCTGTGTTCGAAATCCTATAGTGCTGAGCCACTGGATGGACCGATTCATTTTCTAAATATACTCGATGGATGGAAAGTGAGATCAGACCTTTTGTTTTTTGTTAATTAATCGGACTCTAACATCTGATTAAAAAAATAGAGATCCTCCATGTATTGTGTTACATCATGCAGACTGCCATATAAACAACAGAGACAAAACAATAAAATGGATTACACTGTTACAACAAAGTTCCACATGTATACAAAAGACATGATGTTGTGATTAAGAGAAGGGTTACCACTCATCCTGATTAACTACCTTAAAGACCCCAACTAATGTCTTCGCAATGCCTCACATGTGGAACTAGAAGCCCAGTGTCGATGCCATTCTTGGCTTTGCAGTCATAGAAGGGAGGGGCATGACAGCAAGGCTCCATCGACATGGCTCTTCGGCAACGAGGATCAGGAGCCATCTGGTTTCCAGGCTTGAGCAGAATCCATGGCCGAAATCCGCCGAGACCCTGTGCCACATATCCGAACGTGGACCACGCGCTCGTAACCAACGTATCGGTCATGCTCAAGAGGTAAACCTCTGCCAGTGCTCTCATGTTGTGCGTTTGCTTCTCAGTCTGCTGGTGCCCTTCGTAGCTCGGTTGGTATACACGGATGATTTCGCCATGCAAAGTTAATTGGGAGCTCCCAGTACATGTTTCTGATCTTCTCATAGTATCCAGATTCCAAAGAAGTCATAAGCACGGCAATGGATCTAGCATTTGGAGATTAAATCGCAGCTTCTTGAGCACTGAAGTCAGGAAGAAGCTTTCCCTTCAAACAACAAGCAAGAATCTGATCTAACACATGCTGGAATGGACCGGTACCTTCCTCAAAAACTCTGACGTGTATTCCTACTCTTTCATCTGCCTTTGCGAGATAAGATCGATAGATAGTATCCGCTCTCAAATAAAGAACCATAGGGTCCCCCTCAAATATTAGTTGGTTCACTTTTGACCTGCTCAGAGTCTCCCCTCAAGCATCGGGTCGGTCTCCCCTCAAATATCGGGTCACTGACTTGCTCAGGGCCTCCCCAACTTCGTTTAAGGTTTCATCAACATCGTTCGATCTTAGATCATGACTCAGGCTCATGCTTCTTCCGGCGGTTAGTCCCGTGACGAGGGACCTTGTTCTGATATCAATTGTAGGATTAAAAAAATTTAGATATTTCAACAATGATATGATATTGTCTACTTTGGACCTAAGCTTTCATGATTTTACTCATGAGCTCTACTCAAACGGCCTCATGCTAATGAAGATTTTTTTTTTTTTTTTATAAACTCATGATTTTTAATGTAAAACTATATTTATAACCTTACAACTCTAACTGTCCCAATAGATGAAATAACCAGGGAATGTCCTCAAGGACTCTCTGATCATCTTTGCAGACGAAATGCTTGTCAAACTTATTGTAATCATGGGATAGATGGGGATAAGTGTAAGCTGGTAGAGAGCCTGTTGAAGCACCATGCGCATGGTTGCCGATGACCTTTCTTTGTAGCATGTTGCCGTAACTTGTTGGCGTCTTGATGTCAAAATTAGTGAAGTCCCTGATGGGAAAATCCGTAGGCAGAATCCATGAACTTTCAGGTAATGGCTGACAGAAGAGTTCGTCCATGTCGGAGCCTATGTCGATGAGCAAGACTCTGTTCGTAAGGAGAGCATATAAAAATGCAGATGAAAGGGAGAGCATCATGTTCCCTAAGCCAATGTATGATATCCAGACTACATACTTGCATTCTGCTGATCCAGATCCTCGATCAGATTTCAACTGTTCTACAGATTGCTTGTAGAATTGAGTGTTTGGGCCACATTTCTTATGGAGAGATTCATACTTCCTCAACTTTCTCAACAAATAAGGAGATGGCAAATGAGGTGATTCCTTGCGCAAAAAAACGGATTGGTATCTGCTAAGACAGGACTGATGGTAGAACCCGGCGGCCAGTAAGCCATGAAGAAGTTTGTCTTTTGCAGCAACAAAGGATGGAATCGAACCATTCACAAGATCTGAAAAATAAAAACCTTTGTTAACATATCTGGTTAAAATGGAAAATCATTACCTGTTATCATCGAATTCATTGTCATCATGCAGTTTGAGATCACAGGTACTTCGAAATATCAAGTTGCAACATTCAACAAATTATGCAAAAGAAAGGCACTGAAGGGAGTACAAAGATTTCTTCATGAGGAGGAGAAACCACATGTTAAATTCCGTGAATCAAAGTAGTTCAGCAGAGAGTTTAATCAGATAACTCTGCTCCGGAGGGCAACAAAGAAACAAAACAATCTGTGAAAATTGAAACCAAAGAGAAATCAATTCGCATTAAGCAATATTCTTCGCCACCGTCTTTTCCAACTCGAAATCGAGAACGTGGGATTTTTATTTCTTCGAGGGGGAAAAAAAGAAAATCAGGATTCGATGAGGGTGCAAATCATCACAACCATGATGCGGCAACCACAGAAAGAGAACCTTCAAATTTTCCTTTTTTAGTAAAGCATGCCCCCAAATGTGCTAATCTATACGCCAACAGATCCGAGACCTCAAAATACGCTATGCGATCAAGCGTTCCAGGAACAAGGCAAAGGTGATCTGGGCTTAAAGTGAAGAGCTTGGGCGGTGAAGCCGTACCTTTCGCAGTCTCTTCGGGGGTTCCATATTTAGCAGGTCGGAGACGATCGAGAGGAAGGTTCCATTCGTTTCCGGAAAAGACGGCGACGAGGAGAAATAGGGAGAAGAGGAGCAGGAGGAGGAGAGTGGCAGATCGCAGGCGGACGATGCGAGGCGGCTTCTTCTCCGTGGCGGCCACCAAGGTAGTGGCGGAGGAAGCTCCGCCCTCCTCCGGATCGACGACGGGCCACTGCCGCCTCATTTTGTCCATCAACGACACCACCACGGAGACCTCCGCCGTGCTCGGTGCGCTTCGACTCTCTTCGTCAATTCTTTCTACAGCGTTTTTTTTAGTGTGTGTTTATAAATATTGTGAATAAAATTAAAGATATAAAATAGTAAAGCGACCACAAAATACCTAAGGTTTTAGCGAACAGGTATTGCTCTCTTTCGTAAATTTCTAAAACACCCTTCATTTTTCCATTTTAAGCCCAAAAGAAGCATATTTTTCTTCGTTTTTGCTAGAAGGGTTTGTTTGAAAAGAATTGCTAAATCAGTTTTGAACCGATCCGAAGAATGAAGACTCGAATTTTTGCTGATCCTTTCAAGTTTCAAAAAAATGGAAAGACGCAATTCTCACCATCAATATTACTAAATAATTACTAAGTAATAATTGACTTTAAAAGGTATCACCCTATCG
>JBBMJZ010413116.1:12046385-12063825 GCA_037833815.1 Zingiber zerumbet | reverse complement strand
CATTTTTTCTCATTACACTTTCTCTCTCTTCATCCTCTCCCATTATACTATCTCTCACATCATATTTCCTCTCTCATCTTCTCTCATCATGCTCTCTCCTATCACACTCTCTTTCCCCATTTTCTCTCATCACACTTTCTCTCTCTTCATTCTTTCTCATCACACTTTCTTTCTCATCACACTTTCTCTCTCATCATATTTCTCTCTCATCGTATTTTTCTTTCACATTTATCTTTCACTTATATATGATTTTTTCTCTTATTTTCCTTTAAGGATAAAAAAGAAAATTTTGATTTATTCCGATAGAAAATATATAACTAACCAAACATTACTTTTAAGAGTGATATCCATACCCATACCCATACCCATACCTATTCTCATTCCACAATACAATGATTCTCATTCCGATTCCTATTCCTTGGAAAGAACCAAACGCCTTGTTAATCTCCTTATCGTTGCATTATGGTCTAGGACAAGCAAAAATGTGTTATTTTTTAGCTAATTGATATTAAATATTTAGCTTATGCTAAATTTATCCTAAGTTGATCAATTCGATTGGAATGCTCAAAGTGAATAGTCTATCAACCTAGCATTCTTAGGTCGATTGCAAAGCCAACCTTAGGTGGTCAAGATGGGGGCCCGTCTTTGCCTGACCCTAATTTTTTCAATTTTTTTAACAAAACATGTTGGAGTTTCTCTTTTCTCATAACTAATTACTGTCCTTGTAAGTCAAAAAAATTCTCCAAAATCTCTCAAACTCTCACTCCTGCTTCAAACCGTTGGTCACTGGAAACTAAAAATAGGTTTGGGCTATATTTTGGCACTAAATTGCAAAGAAATCATCTAATTCAAGCGTGACCCGTCGCCCTCGTCGCGCATCGCTGCCATGCGCGTCGTCTCGTTCACTGCTGTTGACCATTGTTAAAACTAAAATGAGCATTTTATAGCAAATACTTATTTAATGTCTATAATAAGGGATTATTTGAAAGCTTGATTAGTGACTTTGCCCATGAAAATATAAGAAGAGTGGAATATAATTATTTTTATTATTATAAATCTGAGTTTATGTGCTTTGTTAATGAAATTAGTTTTATAGTATTGATTTTATTATTTTTTATACGAATACAAAGGATATGCATTTTTTACATTGATCTTTCAAAGTATAGGGTTGACCCTAGTCAACCCTCTATTTAAAACAATATTCATTAAAAAGTTAAAACTCCCCTCCTTTTAAAACCTCTCATTCATAAATCTCTCAAACAACTTTTTATTGATAACATTGTCAATTTATTTATTTTTATTTATATTTTTCACTTATCTTTATTTATAAATTTATTTATTATATATAATATTAATTAATATTTTTAATTTAATACTTATAATTATATTAGTATTTTAGATGTATACATTTATGTTGGACATAGACAATCTATTGCCGGAGATATACAGGGTATTAGCTGAATTTAAATTGCTCTGAATTAAATTCAACTTACAGTCGAAATGACCTGAGCGGATAATCTCAGGCTGCTAACAGGGGCTGGTTTCTGTAACGTAGCTGGGCAGGTCTGCAAAGCGACAGACCAAAGCGGCAAAGCTGTAGAGCAAGTCTGCAGAGCGGCAAACCAAAGCGGTAGAGCAAGTCTGCAAAGCGGCAGACCAAATCTTGACAGAGCAGTCTTGACAGACCAGAAGACTAGATCTGCAGAACGGAAGACCAGGTCTGCAGAGCAGAAAGGCCGATCGGGCAGTAAGGTCAGGTGACAAGAGACCGACCGGGTAGTAAGGTCGTCGGTCGGACAAAGAGACCGACTGGGCGAGCTGACCGAGGCCTGCAAATAGCAGTTTCTGGTCACGACGAACTGAGTGACCATAAAATCTATAAAAAAAACTCTTTTTTCATTATATTATGAAGAAATGTTTTAATAAGTTTCATATCTAAAAATGTTTATTCCATTGTTATTGTAGAAATGGAAAGAGGTAAAATAAGAAGAATTAATTTGTCAATTAAAAATATATATTAGATTAAAAATTCACAACTAATGGATTATTTTCCCACAATTCTTAATAATAAAATTTTAGACTAAAAATCCAAACTTGGAAATTCATAAACAACATCACCCTAACTCAAATAATTACAACTAAATATTTGACATAATTTTAAAGTTTTTAAATTTTATCTCAAAATCATACAATTTCAGAACTTACAATAATAAATCAACCAAAAAATAAAATTAGCAAGATACATGAGACAAAAATCAAACTAAATCAAATGAATAAAATTCTCACTCTAGGCAGATTACAAATCAACCAATTCATGTTGGAATTGAGCTTCAAAACTCTTAAAATTGTAGCTAAATTGAGTGGAAAATTTGATTTGGAATTGAGTTGAAAGCTCCTAAAAATGAAGCAAAATCGATTTGGGTCAAAGTTGTAGAAATTAACGCAAAAGAAAAAGTAACCATCTTGATTTGATGAATTCTAAAAGTAATTTAGAAATAAAGAGTACAAAGTCTTATATAGTTAATTATAAGAAAAATCTAAATCCTAAATTGAAAAGGTAAATGACTAAATTATCTTTAAGACTATAAACAAATAATTCTAATAAAATTATATAATCTAACCAGAGTAAGGTAGTCACGCGGTGGTTTTGCCCAAATTGCTATTGGAAGCTCGAAGGGTGGCGATCACAATCGGGTTTGGTCAAAAATCTTCTTAGGGTTTTATATACACAATTCATGACTTAAACTCTAGGAAATTGTCAGCAAAATAACAAAAATCGAAGAAGAACAATTCACATACAACATGTGCGAATTAGGGTTTGTTTTTCACCATTTCTTGCTTAAATATTTGATTCAAGCCACAAATCAATGCAATAGGACCTGCATTAGGTTGGATTAAGATTGAATGTCCTTTTCTAGTAGTTTTCCCGTGACAATAGGTTAGAGTTGGAAGGGTAGGGAGACGATAAGAATGATCGATTAGTTTATGGGTGGGGCTGTAAAAAAAAAAACCAAAGACATGCCAAAAATTAGTGGGACTAGATCTGTCCTTAGCCAAGGGTGACTCTGTCCCTTGGCAAAGCGTTTGACATCACAAATAATTCTAATTTCTCATATATAATATATGGTTCGAATCTTTATTTTCGTTCATTTACCATCACATCAAAATCCCGACTTCTTTATTTATGATGAACCAGTAACATTGAATATAGTGTGACCAATTCAATTCTACGAAATTTCCTACTGACTGCTAGGTCTGGTTGTGTGTCCTATTTAAAAGAAAAATCTCTACAAATGATTCATAGGTGAAAATTAAATTGTAGATATCTAGATGATAACTTGATGCCCCTTCTTTGCACCACTGGGGGGCTTTTGTTTTCCTCAATTTGACCTCAAAGAAGCTGTTGAGCAACAAATTGAAACATTAGTTTTTTTGCTATTCAACCATAAAACTCTAATGCAAGTTAAACAAATCAGCTACGTTGCATCAAAATTTAAAAGAAAATGTAGTCGTAGATGAATCCCCTTAAAACAAAGAAACCTATTGTTGAAGCTGAAGAAGGTTTAGGTGCCTGGGGCAATGGTTTCATGAATAATTAAAAGATATATGATTTGAATCTTAGCAGCGGTGTACTATATATGATTTTCTCTCCAATGAGAAGCGCGCCTAAGAATATTAAATGTTTTCCGATTTATCCTAGTAGCTAAAGAATTTTTTTTGTGAAGTTAGGTTAGTCACTGTGGGATTAGTTTGTTCGAAGAATTGAATATCTCAAGTAAATTAAAATAATAATAAATAAATAAATAAATAAAAGATTGAATAGGAAGAAGGATTAGGTGATTTTTTTTTAATTTTTCATGTATTTAAGAATAGAATTTCAATTTCGGTGAATTAATAGATAATTTTTTCTTAATGAACGGTTGACCTAAGAACGCTTAGTAAATGGACCGTTCATTATGTGTGCTTTCTAATTTTCCTTTAATAGTCAATGAAAATTTTTTATAGGATAAAAAAACAAGTTAATGGATTTAACTCATTTAAATATATTGAATCAGTTTAATCTAATGAAATTTGGTTCGACTATAACTTGATTAAATAAAATCTAAATTAATTTTAATTTCGACCAACATACTCTTTATCTGTGCATATCCGATGAATTTTATTCACCCCCAATTCAATTT
The DNA here is from genome assembly GCA_037833815.1 of Zingiber zerumbet. Lineage (NCBI taxonomy): Eukaryota > Viridiplantae > Streptophyta > Magnoliopsida > Zingiberales > Zingiberaceae > Zingiber > Zingiber zerumbet. Next base: position 12,059,644 of record JBBMJZ010413116.1, on the reverse strand, counting down.
TACATCAACATCTTCAATTTAATTTGTTTATTTATTTATAAGTAATGATCAGTGGAGAATAAAAATCTTAGGATAGACACATAAATTTATTTATGATATACCATTTTTATTTTTATAGGCCCATCACTTTTATACGCTTATCCCTAAATTTTTTTTCCTTTCTGTATATTATTTTTCTTTATTTTATTTTATTAAAAATTTAATATTTAATAAATTCATATAGATATAACTCAGATGAATATTTCTGGACTGAAAGTCCAACCATTCACCCTCCATTTATATACCCCTATCTCTTTTATATTAAAAACTTTGGAGGGGGCGGCTGCCGGCATCGCCTCCAGCTCTGACCTCACTTGGAGTCGTTTCCGGACATGGTGATGGCACAGAACATGAGCGGGAAATCTCCGGTGGCGCCGTCATCGGAGAGCCACTTTCTTAATTTTGATCTATTTTCCTCACCTTACAATCAGATCAGTCACGAAGCAATAATTCTGAATTTGGATGACAAATTTGTGTTTTTTAATATCAAAAGCAATAGAATTAAACAAATCAGTTACACCAAAAGAAAATGCTGCCGTAGATTAATCATTTTAAGTCACATCGGTGGACTTCTGGAAGCTCAACTCGTCCGCACACGTATAAGCATTATTAGTTCTAATACTAATGACTAACCCATGATTAAATTTAATAAATCAGTTACGTGCATGATAAATTAAGCATACATCACTAATCTCTCGAGCTCACTGATAAAAATAAGAAAAAACGACGTAGTCGATCACATCAAAAGGAAAGGGTTTTAAGATGAATTTTAAACTAAAATAAATAATTACAATTATATTGTTATGACTTTCAAAGCTGTAACTACAGGTTGATTTTATATAAATAATTAAAAATGACGATTAAATTATATTTTAGATGCTATTAGACTTTTAAATCGTAGCGCGAACGTGGCGGTTTAACTTTCGAAGAGTGGTTAATAAATTTGAAAGTATTTTTATATCAGACTGGAACGGCGGCAACGACAAACGTAATTAGATTCTGTTTTAATTATTATAAACAGTATTAGCGTTTGAAATAGAAGCGTAATTAAATTAAGTCGCTTTGGGAGAAATAAAATTAATTAGAAAAGTTTTGGACTGGACCCGTAAAAAGAGCCGAAGTGCGTCTGGTTGTAACTTTATGGGACCTGAAGGATTTGGCTAATTGGGGAGCGGGTAGGAAGGGAGGTTTTTGAGACAATAAAAGAGAATGAGAGAAAATGATGTGGGCTTCAACTCTCGGTCTTTGCATCCACTCCACATGAAACCCGAAGCAGGGAAGGGCAGCGGAGCGGAGAAAGGTGGTCGAGGAGGAGAAAGGTGCGATTTTTCGTCTTTTTCTGCGATTTTTTGTGCGCCTTATTGGTTTCAATTTCCGTGATTTCGGTTGGGAGATCGATCCGATTCCACTCGGAAGCTTCCTGAAACGAGGGGAGGATCACGTGTGGCGGCCGATCTCTTCCACTCCAATTCGTCTTCCCTGGTGTCCGTTGAAGAACTCGAGTGGATTGCAGTGTTTGCGTCGAGTTCTTCGGACGTGGATCGTCTCCGATTTTGATATTTTGGGGTCCTTGTTGTTCCGCTCGTTGCTTTCGTCCCTTCTCCGGGTGATTTTTTCCCCTTGGAAATTGACAAGATTATATATTTTTTTTTCTTGTTGCAGATATAATTTCTAAGGTGTTGGTTTGAGTTCTTCGTTTCGAGTCAGGAAGTGCTGTCGGATTGGTTTGCATGATTGTATTAGAGTTTTGTATCGCAGTGCATGTTTTGAAAAGAAATCGGTTGTTCACCATGAAGTGAGTTAGAGTGTTGTTGTTGATTCCTCATAAGATAGACAAGAGGCTTCTTGAAGGGGGAGTTCGGGTCTTCTTCTCTTGAGTTGGACAGGGTTACTTTGTCGTCATAAAATTTTGTCGGGAATTTGACTGAGTGGCCTAAAGTTTCTCTTGGGGAAATCTGAATCAGAATTGGTTGCTTGGTGAAATTTCAATCGTTTTGGCTAGCAACAAATGAACAAATCAGAATGAGAGGGCTAGGAAAGGCCATCGTCTATGGAACCCTTTTGTAAGAGGTTCCCTAATCTGTTAAAGTTAGCGAAATCCTGGATTACTTCAAAGACCGAGCCAGATTCAATTTCAAGGGCCTTTTGGATGCCTGATGATAGTTGTATGGTATGTTATGAATGTGATTCACAGTTCACAATTTTCAATCGCAGGCACCATTGCCGGAAGTGTGGGCGCATTTTCTGTGCTAAGTGTACCTCAAATTCTGTCCCTATAAATTTGTATGACTCGGAGAGTCTCCAGGAGGAAGGGGAGTTTATTCGTGTGTGCAATTTTTGCTTCAAGCAGCGGGAGGATGTGACAACCTCAAGAAATGAAGCAGAACCACCAAACACAATTCTTTCTCCTTCCCTTTCAAATGCAAGTTTTGATAGCACAAAGTCCAGTGGTGCTGGTAACAGTAGCTTGTCAACAGCAGTTTCTTACACATACTCGGGCGGAGCTTACCAGCAAGTGTCCTCTGGTCCTGCTCTCAGTCCCAGTCATTCTGTTCAGTTGGAAAATTGCTTTGGCAAACAAGACTTACTGATAGGAGAGGGTTGCATGGATTCCTTGGTTGACAAGGGTGACCATTCACCAACTCAATTCGAACTTTCCTTAAACAGGTGTGTTTATCTTTTTAATATCACTATCTCTATAGCAGCATGCTATTCACTTGCCAATGGAATTGATAATGTCTCATGATATTCATGCATGTCCATATGATAACTTCTTTCTGCTTATGTCATTGTATGCCATAAGATCCCCATATCATTCAATTGTGATTGGACTTAGGGTCCTATCAGATTCTAAATATGGTTACATATTAATCCACGAGATTAGAGCAGGTGGCTATATGTTCATCCGACGGTTAACCTATACAATTCGGCTCAAAATGAATTAATTTAGATAAAATTGTACCTTTAACAAACACGTCATAATCCAAAAGGGGCTGCCATGTTGTTTTATTTTTAAGCTTGTTGAACTCGGAGGAACTGGCTGTAATTCATTATTTCTGAAATAGCCAAAGGGAAATACGCTACTTCTGCTATCATAAATAACTAAATTTTATTTAACCAATACCTAACCTATGGAAATTGGTGCATAGATGAGTTAAACTTGTGCTACATTTAACAAGGCAATGTTATTAAAAAAAAAGGCCATCTTGTTGCTTGTTCAACCTGGTGAACTGAATGAACTTAACTTTTTGAAATAGTGAGTTGATGACTTGTGTATTGAGCAACATAAGTGTAACTATAGTTTAACGTACATATATGAAGTCTAAATTAAAGAAAGCATTTTTTTTAATCTTTTGTTTGTTTTGATAAAGCAATACATGAACTTTGAAACAAACATGTTAATTTATCCAATACTTCTGGTTTCCACCTTAGCTCTTGCTTTGGTGTTTTAATGATTCCACTTATTTATATCAACTTAAAATATTTATTAATTAATTAGTGTGCATTGAATTGAGGAATTATCCACGAGAGAATATGTGGAATCAACTTTCATGAACACATTGATTTTGTTTGAAAAGAGAAACAAAAAAAAATCTAGATCAAACTAAATAATTTAATAAATAATTATTAGAAGGTGTGCTAAGATTTAAATTTATTATTATTAGTCAATTATTGTATTTGATAATTAATTTGAGGAACAACTATATAAATTTTTATTAGAAGGCGTGTTATATAAAATTTATTTGCAAATTAGATGCCTTATATTAAAAAAATCCTGACTAGTTTAAAATTTGTAAATTAAATTTAGGTTTCTGTTGTAGACAAGTTTTGCTCATAAAATTATTTTGAATGATAGAACTTTGTCTACCCGACCCTACCTATGAGATAAGGCTTGATTGTTGTTGTTGATAGAACTTTGTCTACATTTTAATCACTGTCATCAGGATGTCATATTTTCTTCTTCCTGAAATTTTATGGCGTTCTTATTTATTGGAGATTCTCTATCTTCAAAGTTATTTTGGAGAATTAAACTTAAATTTGTAGTTTTCCTCTGGTTATACAGGAGTGATGATGATGAAGATGATTATGGAACATGTCGGTGGGGTTCAGAAGAACAAACATATGTTAACTCTAATGAATTCTATGGGCCACTTGAATTCAACGAATCTGGGAAGACCTGTGGATCACAAAAAGATGCTGAAGGAAATATTGGTACACATGAAATCAGTGTTCTGTTGCCTGACAACAGAAACTGCCACACTCATTTAAGCACTGATAAGGTAGAAGAACATTGTACAGTAAATAATGTTGAATGTGATACTTCATCTTCCATATTTGGTGTGGATGCTACTGATGCAGAACCTATGGATTTTGAGAGCAATAAACAACTTTGGCTTCCTCCAGAGCCTGAAGATGAAGAAGATGAGAAAGAAGCTGTTTTATTTGATGAAGAAGATGATACTGCAGGAGAGTGGCGCTATATGCGTTCATTAAATAGCTTTGGAAGTTTTGAACACAGAAATAGAGACCGATCCATTGAGGAACATAAGAAGGCCATGAAAAATGTTGTTGAAGGACACTTTAGGGCTTTGGTGGCTCAACTTCTTCAAGTTGAAAATTTACCTATTTCTGAAGAAGAAGACAAGAAAAACTGGCTAGATATACTAACCTCTTTGTCATGGGAAGCAGCAACACTTCTTAAACCAGACACTAGTAGTGGTGGAGGAATGGATCCTGGATTATATGTCAAGATTAAGTGCCTAGCTTGTGGGCATCGCAGTGATAGGTACGCTGATGTTCAATGCTTTGAAATGCTGATTAGACTTTTAGGGATCATTTGGTATGGAGGTTCAAATTTCTAGGAATATCTTTCACTAAAAAATTATCCATTGAAATGTTATGCCCTTGAAATTTATTTCTAGCAAGATAATAAAATACATTTGGATATTATAGTGTTAAGATGTGACCAAAACATTGTTTGTTTGTGAGTGCATAAAAAACTAAAATTTAATTAAACTTTGGACGACTAAAAGACCTAGATCTACATCAGCAGACAACTACATTAACAAAAGTAGAAAAATATAAATAGTTAGTTACTACTAATAACTGCTACACATCAAAGTACATTAAATATTCAAGTATTTAAAGTGTTTCTATTTAAAATATTCTCACCAATTCTCATGCCACGAGTATATTCATATAATCCATGATGGTTTTTTAGTTGACTTCACTAATAATTGCAAATGATCCTTCTCCGTAATGGGATGTGCCCCTCATGATAATGAAATATAAATGGTGCACATTGTTGTCATAGGATCAGTTATCATGATTTTTGATTTGGTCTGTGTATTGCTGGATGTTTCCTTGATTCTTAACATAATTTTTTCCCTTGTTTTCTTTTAGTATGGTGGTGAAAGGAGTTGTGTGCAAGAAGAATGTGGCTAACCGACGCATGCTTTCAAGGATTGAGAAAGCTCGTTTTCTACTCCTTGGTGGAGCTCTTGAATATCAGCGAGTATCTAATTTGTTTTCTAGTATTGATACTCTGTTGCAGCAGGTTTGTTGGGCCGTTATTCTTGACATACACGTTTCATGTAGATGCTTAACTAGTATTTCATATTTCATAAATTATTCAGGAAATGGATCACTTAAAGATGGCAATTGCAAAGATAGATGCTCACCACCCCAATGTTCTTTTGGTTGAGAAATCAGTTTCACGTTTTGCTCAAGATTATCTTCTTGCTAAAAATATTTCACTTGTTTTGAATATCAAAAAGCCACTTCTAGAGCGTATAGCACGCTGCACTGGTGCTGAGATTGTCCCTTCAATTGATCGTCTTTCATCTCCTAAGCTAGGGCATTGTGACATCTTTCATGTGGAGAAATTCATTGAAGAACATGAAAGTGCCTGTCAGGAGGGGAAGAAACCCATAAAAACATTGATGTTTTTTAGGGGATGCCCAAAACCCTTGGGGTGCACAGTAAGTGCTCAAGTTTCATGGTTTATTTCTTACTTTAGTTATTAAGTACATATAGTTGCAAACTCAAACATTATTGTTGACATTTTTATTGGGTCAACTCTTGAAGAAAGCAAACTCAAGAGCAATTGATTTTACTGGTTCTTTAATTTCTGCCCCCTTACTTTTTTTCCCCTTTTAATATGATGTTGCTTCCTCAAGTTATTTTATGTTTCTGAAGATAGCTACATTGATGCTGATGTTTTCTCATTTGAGTTTTTAAGACACAAGGTCCTTAAAGATTTATCTGAGTATCCTTTTTTTGTTTTACAGATTTTACTTAAGGGTGCCAGTGGCGATGAGCTGAAGAAAGTCAAACATGTTCTTCAATATGGAGTTTTTGCAGCATATCATTTGGCATTGGAAACATCTTTTCTTGCTGATGAGGGGGCATCTCTTCCAGAACTTCCGTTGAAATCTCCCATTACTGTTGCACTTCCAGATAAACCCTCAATCATAAACCGATCTATATCCACAGTTCCTGGCTTCATAACCTCTCCAGCTGATAAGTCACAATCTAATAATCTTGTTCAAACTTCTGGTAAATCAGATTCCAATTTAGGAGCAGAAACTCGATCAGCGTTACCACTTTCTTCTGAATATAATATTTCTCAGACCAATTTGTCTCTCCCTAACTCTAACAGTACAGCTGTAAGTAGGCATGATCTTTTGGTTGACAGAGGCAACCAACTGAATAACATGGGAGAGCAATGCCTAACTCCTTTTGTTTCTTTGTCTCACACAGTCCCAGATCCAAGATATTTCTTTGGCCATTCTGCATGTCATTCTGGAGAACAGAATAACACAGGCTTTTTAAGGGGTAATGAACCTGGATGCATGGAAATTCATAACGAAACAACTCTAATTCATCCATCCCAAACATCCAACTTTCACAAAAGCATAGGAACATTAAAGGATGCTAGGGGGACAAACTGTGATGTGCAAAGAGATGACTTAAAAACTATAAAAATACAAGAAGATAATGTGAGAAATGATGACCTGATTACAAAGGAAGAATTCCCACCATCTCCATCAGATCATCAGAGCATTCTGGTTTCTCTATCTTCACGTTGTGTTTGGAAAGGTACTGTTTGTGAACGTTCACATCTATTCCGCTTCAAATATTATGGCAGTTTTGACAGGCCTCTTGGGAGATACTTACGAGACCACCTGTTTAATCAGGTTTCTATTTTTTATTTTGTTTTATTTCCTTTGCATGCGTGTTTTCCTAGAGTTATTTATCTGAAGTAGCTTTCTATTCTAACGCCATGTACTTCAGAGTTACAAGTGTCGCACCTGTGAGATGCCATCAGAAGCTCATATATATTGTTATACTCATCGCCAAGGTAGTCTGACAATATCAGTTCAGAAGCTTGAAGAATTTGTTTTACCAGGAGCACATGACGGCAAGATATGGATGTGGCATAGGTGCCTACGTTGCCCACGAGCTAATGGACTACCTCCTGCCAGTCCAAGAGTTGTAATGTCTGATGCTGCTTGGGGTTTGTCTTTTGGTAAATTTTTGGAGCTTAGCTTTTCAAATCATGCTGCTGCAAGTAGAGTAGCTAGCTGTGGTCATTCACTACACAGGGATTGTCTACGATTTTACGGGTACTTTTCTTTTACCTTTATTTTTTTTTTAACACTTGAAAAGATAATTTAGAACATCATTGATGTTTGTCCCTACATGACCAGATATGGGGAAATGGTTGCTTGCTTCAAATATGCACCGATCAATGTACACTCTGTCTATTTGCCACCTTCGATGCTGGACTTTAACTACCAGCATCAAGATTGGGTACAAGAAGAAGCAGATAAGGTCTCATTTAACTACCAGCACTAATGGTTAGTGCAGAATTATTCGACACTATTGGTGGTTAACTTAATTATTTTATATAATTTGACAGCTGAGTGATATTGTGCTTGATTTCTTCACTCAAGTACAAAAAACACTGCACCAACTTGAAGAGAAAATGTTTGACGTTGGTTCTCATGATGGAAACATAAAAGTCCTTGAAGGGATTTTGAAGAAAGAGAAAGAAGAGTTTGAGGTGAGGAAACATAATTACTGCCTCTTTTCTTTTATATAATTTTCCATGTCTTATGCAATGACGGCTTTCTCATATGGATGAGGATATCTGCTACTTTACTGGTTTCAGGAATCTATTCGGACAGTATCTAAACAGGAGGAAACAGATGTGCAGCCATTTGTTGATATTCTTGAAATTAATAAGTTGCAAAGGAAATTGCTGTTCCTGTCCTATGTATGGGATAAACGAATAAAATTTGCTGCTACTGCATGTAGTAAAGGTTTGCTGATCAGGAATAAAGAGGATCTAGCTCCTAGGGTAGGAAGGAGCTTCACAAAGTCAGACTCTTCAGTTTCTATAGCCTCTGCTGAATCCCATAATGGGAGCGGAAGTAAAGATGAAAATGATCAATGTAAGCAACCTTCAGATCGTGAGAAACTAGATTTAGAACATGAGAGCGCCAAAGTTCTCTCTACTAGCACAAGTGCAAGCGATCAGAATGATTCTCTAGAATTGAATGTTGGTCCATGTAAGGTTGTTTCTGATGGGCAATTTCCTGTCATGGATGAGCTCTCTAGCACCTTGGATGCAAAGTGGATAGGTGATAATGGCCCTACATTAGTTGATTCAAGCAAATTGAATCCAGAAGACCTAGATGAAACAACTCGTGTGATTTCATCTTCCAAAAATTTTGAAGAAAGCTGTCACATTGATTCAAATTCAACAACATCTTCAAATACTTCTAGATCAGGGCCATCAGGCGACCATGCTGAAGATGCATCTGTTTTTATCAAGACATCTATATCGGACCTCTATGCTTCTTTCAACAAGGATATTGATGGTGCCCTTAGTGCATATCATCCTGAAAATATACATATATTTAAGGAGTTATTGCAGAAGGGATGGGGAAGTCTGTTTCTTCCCCTTGGCGTTAATGATACTGTCATTCCAATATATGATGATGAACCAACAAGCGTCATAGCTTATGCTCTTGTTTGTGCTGATTACCAATCTCAAATATCTGATGAGCCTGAGAAGCTAATAGATGGCAGGGAGTCTCCAATTTCTTTTACCACCAAGGATTATGGAAACTCTTACATCTTTCAATCATTTGATGATATTCCTTTTGAAAGTTTTAAGAGTTTCGGGTCCATTGATGACAGCACCCTGTCGATAGCTGTTAGCAAGGGGACCGTAGATCCACTTTCATCCACCAAATCAATGCATGTTAGGGTCTCTTTTGCAACAAGGTATAGTGTGACATGCTACTATGCAAGACATTTTAAAGCATTAAGGAGAATTTGCTGCCCATCTGAACTAGACTTTATAAGGTCTCTTAGTCGATGCAAAAAATGGGGTGCACAAGGTGGGAAGAGCAATGTCTTTTTTGCTAAGTCTCTGGATGATAGATTCATTATAAAGCAGGTTACCAAGACTGAATTAGAATCATTTATTAAATTTGCCCCAGAGTATTTCAAGTATCTAACTGAATCCATAAGAACTGGGAGTCCAACATGTTTGGCAAAGATTCTCGGCATTTATCAGGTATCTAATTCTTTCATCCTTTTTTCATATCTGATTTTCCATATCTTCTTACTGAAGCTGGTGGCTGTGCAGTTACCAAATATCCTAATCTGTCTACAATTTGTCCTCTTATGCTTCTTAGATTGCTTTAGGGGGAAAAAGTGTGTCTCTTCACTATATCAATCACACTTCTTAACAATTGACATCACACTTCTTAAAGCATAAACTGAAAGCATCAGCTTTGCTCTTATTAATCCCTCACTAAAACAGCCTCCTTTATTTTGTATGTTGACATGAACATGACCACCAATCTGGATAGATCTTTTTCTTATTAACCATTTTCATGTGCAAGCAGTACTTTATCCTTTTCTAAGACAAACATTTTCTTTTTATTGTAATATAAGGTTCCAGTCAAAAGCTCAAAGGGCGGAAAAGAAACTAAGATGGATGTTCTTGTAATGGAGAACCTTTTATATGGAAGGAGTGTCAAGTGGTTGTATGACCTTAAAGGATCTTCAAGGTCTCGATATAATGCAGATTCAAGCGGTAACAATAAGGTGCTGCTTGATCAAAATTTGATCGAGGCAATGCCTACTTCTCCAATTTTTGTTGGAAACAAAGCAAAGAGAATTCTGGAAAGAGCAGTGTGGAATGACACTGCATTTCTTGCGGTAAGTACTGTTTTTATAGGCCCGCTCCTTACATTACAAATATTGTCCAGGAAACAGGTCCTTTATGAACACACCAATTTCTGCAAATTATTGGAATTGTGAAATATAAATCTTATATCTACTTGGACGGGTAAAAACTGAGAAAGTAAATGATGACTAGTTCCCACATGAATGCATTCTCTCTGCTGAAAAAAATTTACAATTTGGAGAAAGCCTACTTCTCCAACCTATACAATATTTTTCTTAACTCCGATTATATGATAATTGTTTGTCAACTACTAAGAATACTAAAGTGATTGAAACTGCTAACATTGAATGTTCCCCATCGTTTCTAATTCCTTCTGTTTTCCCGACTCTTTTGTTGACATTTTTCATGTTTTCTTGTAGTCCGTTGATGTGATGGATTATTCTTTGCTCGTGGGGGTGGATGAGAACAAGCATGAGCTGGTTCTTGGGATCATTGATTTTATGCGGCAATATACGTGGGACAAGCACCTCGAGACATGGGTGAAAGCTTCAGGGATTCTTGGAGGACCCAAAGACGCATCACCTACTGTGATCTCACCCAAGCAGTACAAAAAAAGATTCAGAAAAGCAATGTCAGCGTACTTCATTGTGGTTCCGGATCAATGGTCACCACCCACCATTATACCAAGTCAATCACAGTCTGACCTTGGCCAAGATGATCAACTAGCTGCCTCACCAAATTAATAAAATGCCAGTGTCAACATATTTTTTAGGTTTGAAATGGCTACACTGATCCTACCATCACACCAAGCTGGTTGCAGCCAGCCCGATCGATCTTTGCCAAGTGAACCTGCTTTGCTGCTCTCGGCATATCCGTAAACACGCTGTTCATGTGAATGCCATCAAAATGTACAGTGGGTGATTGCTCACATTTTTGTGTCATTTCACACCAAATCTACCCTCATATATAAAATCTTATAGTGTTCTTAGATTTCTGCCTCTCCTTGTTTTCTCTACCCATGCCCCATTTATTTGTCTAAGGTATGAAACATGGATGGTGGTCTCCAAATCCATAAACTTGCTCTTTGTCTGCCATTTATTTGTTCTTGTGTCCATTAACTCTATTGTCGGGGGGCAGTAGTGTATGTGATACTGGAAGTAGAGGCAGCACTAGAATGAGTATGTACATTTCAGCCATCACAATAAATCTGATTGCATTGTCTTTCAAGAGCCCAGATCATAGTGATGGAATAAATCGGTTTTCTTGTTGCAACAATGACATTTATTGGCAATTAAGTTGATTAGTGGCCACTTTTAAGCAATTAATGAATTAATTAATCATAATATCTTCATGATTTGTGCTCTGTATGCGATGTAAAGTCATATATTTTTACCGAAATAATCTCGATCAATCGAGAAGTTGGTTGAAACTTTATGATTTATAAAATTGAAATTCTCTGCATTTGTCACACTTACTAATCAAATCGATTTTGTTTTTTAATTCAAATTGGATATGTATTGTCCCACCAATTGAAATGAAGTGACTTGAGAAGCAAAGTTGCTCAAGTTGCATTGCCCTTGTTGATAAGAAAAGGACATTCTTTCTTTTTCTGTAGTGGCCATGATACATTGCATCCAGAGGAACACTGTCTTCTTCTTCTACATGGAAAGCTTTTGAAATCATAATAGCCCTACCAATCGAACCGATTCACTTAGTAACCAAAGGCCATCGATTGGTCTTATTCGATTAAGCTAATCTAGTTAATTGAGACAACCAACTACTCCCATATTTAAAGAGTTTTCTTCTTCTTCTGCTCCTCCAATTGAGTTAATTTAGAGAGTACACATATTGATTTAGTAGATTTAATAAAAGGAAATGACAATGATAACATAAATAAAAATATTTATTTAGAAATAATGCAAATGGATTAGTAATGCTCTATGCAATACAAATAATTAAATTTAATCATCTTATATGTACATAATTAACATCTTAAATTATAAACATGTCCCAAAATCTAACACATATCCTTTCCACAGCAAGACAAATCTAATACATCCACCAAATTAGATATCAATCTGTCCTTGATGTTGACGTTTCTATTTCTATAAGTCAAATCATAATTTCAAAATAAAAAAATCGATCCAACGTTTTGTCTCGAAGCACTGAAAGTGTTTCATGTAATTTAATTACTGGGTTTTGTCCCGGGAGCTATAGTGTTGTCGTAGGATATTTAAATTATCATTTAGATATTTATAGTTTAATTCTCAGTTATGATATATTTATAGGAATTTTGTCTCTAAATAAGATGTGTAATCAAAGGATGATGGCTTATGGGCTGGCCACTGCGCTCGCTTCCCAATTTACCCTGATGACTGATGAGAAACTTCCGTGGGATCGGGTATATATATATATATTCGTGTGTGAACCGGACTTAACTTAGGGCGCTTGGAATTGATCCAGGCGTCCGTGGGTGACATGGTCCAAACACTTGGAATGAATCTATGTGTCTCAATTCATTTAGTATTTATTTATATATTTTTTATTTTATTTTAAGGTATATTATATTTATTTAGGATTTAAAATTTCAAGCTTCCCTCTTGGGTTATAGTGTTTAAGATTAAAAAATTTAGATGCTCACAGGGTATATTATATAGATTTAGGGTTTAAGATTTTAAAATTTAGGGGTTGAGTTATAATGAGTTTAAGCTAATAAAATTTCCTCTAGGGTTTAGTATTTAAGATAAAATCTTTTAGGTACTCACGGGGTATAATATATGTATTTAGGAGGTTTAATGTTTAAGATTTAAGAAATTTTTTATTTTTAAAAATAAAAAAAAAGAATCGAGGCGTTTGAATTTAATCCAGGCGTCCCAACCAAAAATAAATAAAAAATAAATTGTCACATATCGTTTCACAACGAACAGTCCATAGGATATTATTATTTATTGACATAATCGGGAGTATATATATATATATATATACAGAGATGATACTGTGCGCGCGCACA
>JBBMJZ010413116.1:11825868-11845277 GCA_037833815.1 Zingiber zerumbet | reverse complement strand
CTACCCAAGGACATTATTATACTTATTCAATCGACACTGAACTGAAATAAATATAATAACTAACTTTACCTTTTATTAATAATGAAATATGATATAAAAAATGAGTCCTTTTACAATCATCTCATAATTGGTACTAGGGCTAATACTAATAAAAACTACCTAACTATGCATTGTAAAAACTATTAGGTAGCTTCTATTATAATAATAATAATAATAATAATACTAAATAAATTAAGGAGTAATTTTGGGATAAAATTATGGGAACAACTTACATTTGTTTTTTTCATTTTAAGAAAGAAATATGCCCTTGTGATAATTTGTAAAATCTGAGGCACCCTTCTCATTTTTGCCAACTATTTTGATTAAAATTCTCAAATTTTTTATCTATATATTTTTTTTAAAAAAAAATCCATTTTATGATTTTTTATTTCTATATTAACAATTTTTGAAATTTAGATTTTATTTATATCACCCAGAGCAGACGAATCTAGCCCTCGCCTTATTTATCGACCACGCCACTCCACCGCCGATGAAGAAGAAGAGCTGGGCTGTCCTGATGCGAAGTCGCATGGCGATTCCCACCAGACAGCTTCTCCGATCGGATCCCCTTGCGCTTCCTCAGGTGACCGATTCTTACCTCCTCGTCCGTTCCCCGTTTTCCTACATTTTGTGGAGCCTTTTTCTCGATCTCGAATTGGGTCCCTTCTCTGCCTTGGAACCTCACTTTGTTTGCCATCGAATCTTCTTTCGTCTCGTTTCGTGATAGTGAAACCTTGTTCGGATTTAATTTCGATCACTCTGATGTGCATCTTCCAGGACACTTCACGCGCAAGCGAGATCGATGATGGGAGCATAACTACCAATGCCCCAAGGTGGAATTTTTCATTTTTCCCACTCGTGCTCTTTCTGATATTTATTCGTAGTTTAAATTTCAAATTTATTTCTTTCTCCACAGGGTTTCTTTGAAGGATGTCAAAGAATGGATGCAAGCGTCCATTTCCATCTCCGCTGAAAAAACCGAGCTATTCGATGTGAACCTCGAGAATTTCTCACAGGTTAGAGAATTTGTTTTTCTTAATCGCCAATTTAATTCAAATCGCTTATTGCTGTCTATTATTATTTATTGAAGGGCTATTCGGGCTTGTCCCTAGAAGGGCGCAGGGTGCTGCTCCTCGACCTGTCCAGGGATTATGATGTCAATAGAACTCGAGTTCGTGAACTCATGCGGAAGTATCTTAGCGTCGAGCTTCCTCATGACACCCAAAATGAAGGTAGGCATGTTATCACATTAAACTTTTACTTCAAAAATCCATTTTTTCTGAATTCTTTCCATGGTCTATAAGCACCTGGGGAGCAACAGGCTGGTTTGGTTGAAGATGGGGGCATGCTTGCTATGTATTACAGGATGGAGCGTATTCTTCGGGATTCTTTCAACCCCCTATACGCATCTTTCTTTGAGAGGCTCAATGCACATCCTGGTGGACTGAAGCTATTAACCTCCATCCGTGCCGATCTTCTCTCTGTACCACCGTAAGAATTCCATTTGCTTGCAGTTCCTATTATCTCAAATATGTAGAACATCAAAATTTTAATATGCAGCATTATTATCTTCTGGCTCTTTCTTGTGGCATTCATAATATGGTCGTCAGGTTTTGCCTCCAACCATGCAGCAAGGCTTGTTGTTTAACTTGGATGTAAATTCTAAATCTGATTCTACTTCTGGATCCAATTTTAGCTAGAAAGGAAGCCCATTTCTCCCCTTGCAATTGACTAAACTATTAAATTGCAAATCATTCTTACTGCTGCTTTACTCTTACTTAGTGCATCCTGTTGTTTTCCAGCTGATCTCAGGTTTCAATCCCACATAGCATGTCTTCTGTATGCAAATGCAATATTAGCCTTGTAACACAAAAAATAAAAGAACTTCTAATTCCCACAGTTATTTTTTTTCTTCTTCGTATGATTATTAAATAGTTTGATTGATTCATTCATTGAACATTTGTTTGACAGTCCACGCTGCAACCTACGCGCAACCCTCGCCCTTTAAATACTGACCCCCCTAGTGGGATAAGATTTTGTTGTTGTTGTTCTATATGATTATTAAATATCTTATGATGATTTTTTTTTTTAAAATTCAAAACTACTAACATCTCAAAATATGCCAAATTAATCACAGTTGTATTGTGGCAGTCCAACATACATTCTGCTACCGCTTTAATAATTCTCGAAGAATTCTGAAAAATAATATTGAAGCCTTGACCACAATATTTTTATAGAAGTCATGTAGTAATGTCGAACACCTTATGTGCCAACTGATTAACTCCTGTAGTCTTCTGAATAATGAACAAAAAACTTTTTGTTGTATGAATTATTTGGTAATTGAAGATTTTGAAGGATACACATCTTAGAAGAGGATGTTTACATAGTTTTTAATTAGCATCTTTAATCTTTTAACATCTTTAATCAAATTATAATTAGAATTCATCTTAACTTGCTGTCTACAGTTCGTCCACTTAACTTATTATTTATAAAAAAATTAAACTATAGAATTAGATATTTAATTGAAATACAATTTAGGAAAAATGAGGTTTAAAAACAATAAATATTATTTGAATTCATCTAGACATGGGTTGTAGTGTGTCAGAATGTGGCACACATGCTAAATGTTGGCACAAGCAATACTCATTGCCCTATCAACATAGGAGGCATAAGGGGATATCCATGCCGATTGGTAATAAATTTTGATAATTTACCAAATAATATTCATTGACTATGTTCTCTAGCACGAAATCATACCTCAACTTGTTCTACTGTTCAAGTTCTCGGAAAGGTAGTGAAAGTGTATTTATTCATTTATGATGTAAAATTCATTTATCTTTAACTTCTAATTAGATAATATAGGAGCGCTGATACATTGTTTTTGGACAGTTGAAGTTCCTTTGTGAGTTGATGAATAAGTTATTGCATGAGTAACAGGTTTTTCTAAATGAATAAACCATCCACTATTCTTTATTTTCTTCTACATTTGCATTTTAGGAAGGAAAATGTGCCTTCTTTGCATGCTTTAGAGGCATACCTGAAGGAAAAGCTTATCACGTGGCTCAGTCCAGCGACTCTGGAGCTTCAGCAGATAACATGGGATGATTCTGCATCCTTGCTGGAGAAGATTGTAACATATGAGGTAAGAGATACTTTTAATGGCTTTTACCAAAATTTTCATGAATTCAGTAATGGTCAGTGAAACAATTATAGTTGTCAAGTAAAATTGCTAAAATGTTAGGCTGTCCACCCAATCAGAAATTTGCTAGACCTGAAGAGAAGACTAAGTAAAGGTCGTCGCTGCTTTGGTTACTTTCATCCAGCAATACCAGGTCAGATAACTTGCTTATTGTGGGAAGTTAAATATGTTAGTTTCCTCTCTTCTCCCTTTTTAAGATGTTTATTGATCAATTGGCCAACATTTTAAATGTAACAAAGAAAAGATAATTAGATTCCAATCAGTTGCTTAGTGTATCTAGAAAATAGTCTAAAATACTTATTGTTGTAGGAGAAAATTCTCTACCTAAGCTCACCACGTGTGACTTAGCAAATGATTATCGAAAATTGTGAAATTAAAATATTTTATTCTCCATGCTTTGATTTTGTCTTAGCTTCCTCCTTTAGAACGGCTTGATCATTCACTTCGTTCTCTCTTTTGAAGATGACGTTCACAACTAGTGAGAGGGAAGAGGGGACCTAACCCTTATATATAATACAACAACAACCAAACCTTTATCTCACTAAGTAGGGTCGGCTATATGGTCCTTCTCCGCCATTGGGCTCGATCACTATAAACAAAGTCAATTTGATCAATGTTTTTTAAAGTGAAATTATCCTACAATATAGGCAAAACTAGTTATATAGTTAGGTACTGAATTTTACAATAACATAGAAATCTGTGTTTCAAACTTAAATTCTGATATGAATTTGATTTCTTCCTTATATTTCTTCACCAGGTGAACCACTTATTTTTATTGAGGTTGCACTTCTGAAGGACGTTGCTTCATCTATACAGGTCATTTTGTTTGCCACCAAGTCTATATGGCCGCATATGTGAAATCATGAATATTTTATTCTCACATTGTCCCTTTAATCATCTCGTTTCTTGTTTTTCATGGGAAATAGGAGGTATTATGGGATAGCCCTCCTGCTCCTGAAGTTGAAGCCAAATGTGCTCTGTTCTACTCAATATCAGCAACACAGGTAAATTTGGTGTTTCATTATAGTTCTGTATATGATGTTGTATTTGATTCCTTTTGAATAGAATATTTTAATGTCATTGGTCGTAGGTTTTGAGTAGATATCTGTTTCATGGCTCATTGTTATGAGATTGGAAAGATCAGATCCTTCGTCAAATAATCATGAATCACCACTACTTAGACTGATGTTGGTTCCTAAATATTGCATTTGCGAGATGGACACTCTTGAATTTTCTCTTATAAACCTTAATACATACACATCCAAGCCATAAAGCATATGAATACAGGGTGCCTAAATATTGCATTTTGGTCATGGGAGCTCTTGAATTTTCTCAAGCACATGCAATCGATGAAGCTTGTAAAACCAAATTCCTCAAATTTGTATGATTTTCCCTGTCAAAATTGACCTGATCAATTGATAACTCAAACTAAACAATAAGGGTCATATGTAATAATAGCTCATTCTCTTACAACAAAATATTCTTCAATACATGCTGATATCATTCATGAGGTACTATGTAAGTGGAAATAGAAAATCTTGAATTCAAATGATGACTTAATCAATAAATTCAATGCATTGTAAATCGGTTGAAAATAGACTTATTAAGGTAACCTGTTTATAATCTCTACTTGTACTTGACATTTTGCTTGGTTCATATAAATTCATTTATTCTGGATTGGCCACTTATTCTTGAGCATTGAGATATTACATAATCATAGTATCTCCTATTATTAGTTATTATGTTGTTGTCCACTTTTTAAAATTGAATATTTTATTTTTCCGCAGCCAGGATTATCAGGAATCAATCTAGGAAAGTTCCTTATCAAACGAGTGGTCTATCTTCTAAGAAGAGATATGCCTCATATCACTGTAGGTGCTCTTGTTGCTTTTCAAATTTGGAACTTCTGACATTTATCTTATGCCTTGTTTTATTGGATCACACATTCACTTAGATAGCTAATTTCTCCTTAATCTCGCCAATTATTGTTATCATGACTGAGTATCGTAGCTTCTGTACATGCTATGCTGGCAAGGAAACTGAGCCTAGGGATATTTAGATGCATGCGTCTCTTTTTGGTAATTTACTTTTACACATAGAAGGCATCATTCAGCATCAGTTAGCAAACAAAGGATTGCATGCTTTTCTGTAAGGTGATCGCAGTTTTTGAATTATATTAAGAAATTCTTACCCTCACCTCTAGTGCTGAGAATATAAGTGTGAAGCATTCTAACTTCAGACACGCATTGATGTGGGAATATAGGCATGGAGCATTCTGGCTTCAACATGCTCCTTCATGCGCATCATGATTTAGAGGCATAGGGTAGCTTTATACTATGTTGAAAATGGTGCACAACCTATTCAATCTCTAAATGACCAATCAATTGGGAGGAGGACATCCTGTTAATATATTAATGCCATGAACCACCACATGAAAGCAACCTTGTTTCAACACATTTCTTTTTGCTGGAACATATAAATTTTCATTCATTAGCAGATATCAATGACCCTCGGATTCTTGCTAAGAGTTTAATTTAAAGCAATAGAGTAATTTACTTGACACAAAATGAAAAACATGCAAATGTTTGGGTTTACCTTCACAGACACAAGTGTGTAACCTAGTGATAATTACACTTCCTTTTACAACTTAGTTGAGAAAACTCCTGGATTGCATCATCCTCCTTGAGCGCATTCCATGAAACTTTGAAATCTTCATTAAACCCATTAATACTAGTGTGTGCTTGATAAGGGGGGAATGGGATGAAAAGAAATGAGATGAAATGGAATGTAATGATCATTTCACTTTCTTGCTTGGCTGTATTAATGGAATGGTATAACAAGTTGAATGATTTTATTCTATTTTATCTTGTCTAGTTTACCAAATTCTTTCAGCCAATTTGAATCACTTTATCTACTGGATTATCTCGATGCACATCCATCCAGCCCACCTGTCTTGCACAGTTCATTAGGCTTGCCTAGCCTGACCAGCCTACATAACCTGGTCCAACTGCCTGGTTTGTGTGGTCCACTTGACTTTGCTCAATTAGTTGAATCTGTCTTCCCAAACCATCTGACTTATGTGGTGAAACTAGGTCAGTAGATAACCTAAAAACTTCATAGTTCATTCTGCAACCCCATCCCCGGTAATGAAGTTACCTTCTGTATAAATTATGGAGACAACTGAATTATAATTCCTTGTACATATGATTGCATTTTAGAAGACTTTGGTCCTGGATCCTGCAAAGTCCTCTCAGTGCTTCCTGGATTTAACTTAATTCAGTTTCCTCTTTTTCAGGCAGCAATCTGAGCTTGAATTTAATGGTGGCATCATTTTCTTGCAGACTTGCATAGTCTCGTCTTATTTGATTCTCTCCCTGAATTAGAGTGAGGCTTCTCTCTCATCAGTAGCATTGTAGCATCCTCCAATCTCTTTCCTGTAATCCATAATATCAGCATTAACACTTCTTAGCTTCTTAACAAGCATTAACATTGGAGTAGGTTTACTGCCTTTGGGGTTAACAGATTGGTTAATCCAAACATCAATTGCCACCATTTGTAAGAAATCAGGCTAAGATGTTTCCCTCTCCTTTTTGCAATCTTTAGGACACAAATCACCACGTTCTTCATCCATAATTTTTCTAAATGCAACCCGTTTCATAAGAACTTAGTATTTCAAGTTCCAATTGAATTATATCCTCCCATTAAACTCCATAGAATAATTGCTCAAGCAACTCCAACCATTTCATATTGACAGTGAAATTTCTGAATATTGCAATCTTTCACTCATACTCAAGCGAAAACATATATTCTTATTTATATATATATTTTTAATGAAACTCATGGAATTTATTACAAGGGGCATTAGCTCTCTGATATGCCACACTCCAAGAGTTTTGAATAAAAAAATCAGAATCTTTATTTGTATTAAAACTTAGTTAATAATTGTTTGTACTTGCTAAAATAAATATTGTTCAATTGTTTATTGTATGTGAAGATATTTGCCACTCTTAGCCCGATCCCTGGATACATTCAATGGCTTATTTCAAAGTTGGCTTCTCAACTAAATCTTGCTCAATCAGAGTCTAAGGATATAAAGCACATTTCAGAGAAAGCTTGTGGGTCAAATTTCAAGGAGGATATCCTTCTTCCAGAAGAAGAGGAGATGATACTCAGTGGTTACATGAATTGGCTTAACTCGAATACAGCTTCTGAAATTGAGCACACAGAAGGAAGGTATTTGCAAACAAATCTATCTCGACTTTCTCTGGATGAGAACTTCTTTTAAAAGGAATAAACTAGGTATTTCATCTACATTTTTCCTTATACCTCAATAATTATGTACATCCATCTCTCACAACGAATTAATGATGAATGCAATGTTTCGTGTGACCATTTTTTCGAGGTATTCTTTTGATTGATTTCCATTGAAAAGCTTTTTCTTTATTTTTGAAGTTGTTGATATATTTTTACCTTTCATTAAGTGTAGTTGGGCATTGGCTGTATAATTTCTGTAGGTATATTCTAAAAATTGCATCTTGTTCTGTTCAAAAAATCTTTTGTAGAAACATTATCCATTTTTGGTCCTTCTGCCTATCTAAGAAATTATCATTTAGTTGTTGGATTCCATATACTGTACAAAAAACTGAGTGTGGGTGAATCATAATTATTTTTGTTATGAACTTAATTGTAAATAGATTAGGGCTTATATATAAATATATGAAACTTATGGAGTTGTGAATATAAAGTAACAATAAGAGAATATGTAAAGGTAGAAGAAACTATCTTAGGTTCTTAGGGATTAACGTTATGTTCTTCAATTCAACTTTGAGCATATATAAGATTCCTAAAATGCCAAACTTCTTCATTTTTTACTTTGAGCTTTAGTTTTTATTAAGCAATATTCATTTTTGACAATTTGGGTGCAGGGAAAACATGTCTGGGAAAAGTGGAATTGAAATAATGTATGAAATATTGACATCAAAGAATTGGAATGGATCTGTTTGCTTGAGTGAAGCATTAAAACCTTCTTTGCTCCGCCTATGTGCAAGGTTTGTAACAAATAATTGTATTATTATCTAGGAACATGCATGGAAAAATAAGCAAGCTTAAGATTTGAGGATAAGGTGTAAAAATTTGACTAAACTCACCCATTGTTAGGATAAGGTGTAAAAATTTAACTAGACTCACTACATTTAAGGATAAGGTGCAAAAATTTGACTATGTGCAAGATTCATTCTTATCTGCACTTTACCTTTATTAACTTCATGTATGCTGTTTGCCCTCTCCATTCTCTCTCTTGGGCCACAAGAATAGGATGATTAGATCTCTGGTGGGTTGATGTTGGATTCTGCAATGAAAATATATATGTATTTTGATACTCATCTTTCACTAATGCTTTTGGTCATTTACAAACTTGGTAATAGATGTTTCTATTCAGATTGATTATTTTTTACTTGCATATTTTATGTAGTGTTACTGAATGTGGTTATTAACATTGAAATATTTCTTGTGATTTATATCATTGTTGTATGGCTGCATCCAGCTAATCAAGTGATGAAGCGAATGTCACACGGTCATGGGTTTCATGCCATACCAATGGCAATGGAAACCACTTGAGGCATGACTTATGGTGGTGTACATCATTGGATCAGCAAAGACTGTTGAGGGAGGATATGATGGTTTAGTAGAGAAGAATGATAACATACCTTCAAGAGGAGCATAGATAGACAATGGACAATGAATGGATTTGAAGTGGGAAACTTGATGGCAAGAGCACAGTGATGGGATGAAAATTAAGGTTCATGCCAATATGGTTGGGAAGTGGAAGAAAGATTTGGATTTTGTTGGCCATGATGGTAGGGGAAACCAAACCATATTAAATTCATGACACCTCCTTTAAAGGATTGAAAAAGAAAAAACCTAATTGGGAAAGGATGAAACATATATTATTATAAATAAGAGAATTATGATACATATTGGATTTAGCATAACACCTATAAATATATGTCCACTGTGGGATGAAACCTACTATACATATAATTGACAACTCTAATAGCCCAGTAACTATAATAACTCCAATAAGGACAGAACAGATTAATTAATTATTGTTTTAATAAATTAAAGGTAAACTAAAGTTTGTGGATTGAACAAGAATTATAATTTTTTTCAACTAATGTGACAATGTAGTACTTAGTTTTTTTTTTTGGAGATTGGAGAAATGAAGAACTTGTTTGATTATGTGATTTTCCTTCAAGATCACTTATCCTTTTTGATATTCGTAGGTACCTCCTTCAAGAGAAAAAGCGTGGGAGAGCTCTTGATGCAGTAGCAAACTTCCATCTACAAAATGGATCGGTAAGCAGAGTCATGCTGGGCTTTTCCCATGGTTTGCATAGTTAATTTTGATCATTAATATTTCCATCCTTTAGATATAGTTTGATATTGCTGATCCACTGTATTCCCAGTTCATTCCTTAGACTCAAATCAAGTACTTGATATTGCTACACAAAAATAAAATAAAATAAAATAAAATAAATCCCTAGGCATTTGAAGAACAGCTACCACGACTCCACTAGAGAATATAACACCTCTATTTAAACTACTTCACTATTACAAATAGCCAAGTTTATAATAAAACTCCATGGCTATTGATTGTTGTTCCAGATGATTGAGAGGATAAACTGGATGGCTGATCAATCCATCAAAGGCATCGAACAAAGTGGAGGTATCATGGTAAATTATGTATACAGGTAGACACTTTTAATAAATCTTAACTTCCATTATATTTGTGGCTTCATACGTATTCAAGTGGGCACATGCAAATTTCTAGGTTGGATAAGATTGATGAATATGCTCAGGCATATTTGAACACTGGGCATGTCCATGCTTCTTGTAGCCTTCATCAATATCTTCAGGTAAACTGTATGCTTCTTGTCCATGCCAAGACGATTTTAAACTGAGACTTCATTTATACTTGTAGATATTTCAGCCATTCATATATCATCAATTTCAACATAGCATAAGTATTGTAGGGTCAGAAAAAAAAACAAAAAATAGTCCTATAGCATCAATTATGTTATATCATCACAATTTTTTTTTTTTAAAACAGAGATCAAAGGATGAAAATAACGCAACCAGCTTGTAAGACTGAATTAAATTTGTATGCAGTGGGAAAGTGTAATCACTGATTATTTCTGTAATCTGTTTTGTTAGAAATGATTTCCTTACATGATGGATAAAAGCCGCATCCTCAGATGAATACTAACGATGTGAAGGCTGCTACTTAATCATTTACAGGCCCCATCTATTGAAACGTGAAATCTCGTGTCTTTCAAGTTTGAGATGACCCAACATGAAAGTTGAATAAAGTTTACTATTATTATTAATTAGCTTTTGGTTCTCCTCGCCAAGTGCTCTAACCTTTTAGAGACAAGGTTGGGTGGTACTAACCTGAGAGTTACAGCACTCAATCTGCATCAATGTTGTATTTCGAATGTCTGCTTAATCGTTCGAGCTGAATTTCCCTATTCTTCAAGTAGTTTCTTAAGTTCTCTCACCACGAGCCGATCCAGTTGGTATCTGCATGTGAAGTTACGGTAATGATCATGAGATTGATCTGCGCAATGCCTTGCTGGTATGCTCATCCCCCATATAAAAGGCTGTTGTGCTTGGCGAAACTTTCTTGATTTATCTCCCTTTCAGAACTTGTAAGGCAGATTTGAAAGGATCCGGGTGAGGGTTATCACTTTCGCTGGCTTCAAGCTGCTAGAAGAAGAAAAAAAACAGATGAGGAAATAAGGAATTTTTTTTGTGTATAAATCAGAAGGCTCACTATAGCAAACTCGATAGCTGATAACACCATCGCAACACCAACCAAGTAGCAAGAAAATGCGCCGTATAGTACACAAAGTGAACTCGATGCAAGCTAGTTTAATTGGATTTCGATGTCATTTGTAATTTAATAAAAAAAAATTATAAATTGACTGGAGATACTTGGCTGGAATTAATGATTAGGATGGCTGATTTATAATTGATTCATATCAAATTGTCTATATATCACTATCAATCGATCAAAAAACTAAAAGTGAAGTGAAAAAACTGCATAAATTATTGCATTTGACAAGGGTCAACTTATGATTTTCTCAATTGAAGTATTTAGTTTACAACTACACATATAGTCACTTTGTTTGGGTTTGAAACAGTAGTATATTATATAATTAATATTTATTTTACTTTAATACGTCGTCGTCGGTCCCATGGTCTAGTGGTTAGGACATTGGACTCTGAATCCAGTAACCCGAGTTCAAATCTCGGTGGGACCTTAAACTTTTTATTTGACTTTTGAAAAAAATATTATTTATATATATATATATTAAAAAAAACCAAGTTTAGACAGTTAATTTTATCGCAGTATGGACCTTCAATTTTTATTTGACTTATGAAAAAATGTTATTTTAATTTATATATATATATATAAATAAATAAATTTAGATCGTTCTCTACTTAATTATATTGTCATCGGTCCCATGGTCTAGTGGTTAGGACACTGGACTCTGAATCCAGTAACCCGAGTTCAAGTCTCGGTGGGACCTTTCATTTTTATTTGACTTTTCAAAAAAATTTTATTTATATATATATATTTATTTAAAAAACCAAGTTTAGACAGTTTCTTTTATCGCAGTATGGACCTTCAATTTTTATTTGACTTATGAAAAAAATGTTATTTTATATATATATAACAAATAAAGTTTAGCCAGTTCCCTTCTTTTATCATATTATAGATTTTCAATTTTTACTTTCATATATCGTCATTGGTCCCATGGTCTAGTGGTTAGGACATTGGACTCTGAATCCAGTAACCCGAGTTCAAGTCTCGGTGGGACCTTTATTTTTTATTTGACTTATGAAATTTTTATTTGACTTATGAAAAAATGTTATTTTAAATATTTATATTTAAAAAACACAAAGTTTAGACAGTTTCTTTTATTGCAGTATCTTCTGCGATAAGGATCTGGCTTTAATTTAATTCAATTAATTCATTAATATCATTTCCTAAAAGTTTATTTTTTTAGTATGATTGTAAAAATTTTCACAGATAAAAAGAGTATTTTATATTGTGAACACACACCTGGTACCTACTGATACAATGTCCATGATACGTATCCGAAGGCATAAATTTGGGCAAATTAAGAGAGGTTTCATGTTCATGCTAAGCTTTAGAAGAGATGATACAGATGACTGATAATTACCCTACAGCTGCAGGCCAAACTGATCCAATTGCTACAATATTCAGATTATATAAAGGATCCATAATTTCTATGAGACCAAACCTCCAAAACAAGAATCAAGAGTGAATTGACACATGCTCTTGCTACTGAGATGAGTACTTGCCGCCTGCTGCATTGCTGGCTGGAGGTGGAGTGTTGAGGTCAGGGATGCTGCTAGCCTTGTTCAGCTTCTGCTTCTGCTTCAGCTTCAGCTCGGACAGCAGAGCCTGGTTCTCCTGGTTCAGCAGCTGCGCCTTCTTCCTCAGCCTCTCGTTCTCCTTCATGATGTAGCAGTTCTGCAGGTAGAGCTTGGTGTTCAGCCTCTCCATCAACTAACACACTGCGACCAGGTGAAATGATGAGTGGGAGATTTAGTCAAGACTGGGAGTGGATCCAAGAAAGATTCTTGTGATGCTTTCAACAAGATGTCTGGTTGCTTTTCCCCAAAAGAAGATAACAAAAACAAAAACAAAAGATGCAGTAGCTAGACAGCAAAAAGACACAACAGGCGGCAAAAAAGAAACATGCATGACTGAACCTTCCAAACTCTGAAAACTTTTGACATGGCAATGACTCGTATCTATGTGCAGGCTAACGCATGGATTTAGCTAATTTTTCTCAAGATTGTAATTGTGCAGCAAATCACACAGTAACTAACCAATCAGATACCATCTTGCTTAAAATTAACACAGAGAAGAGCTTACCTTGAAAGAAAAGAATTGGTGGAGAGGAACAAGAGTTGATCGATGGCCTGTTGGTTGGGGTGTGAGGGTATTTATAGATTGGTGGATGCGGACTCTGTTCTCTCTCGCTCTGTTTTTAAAAGCTATGGTTTAAGAACAGAGAGAGTGTGCGTGACAGGGAGTGGCAGGCACAGGAGTCATGCATGTGGGACGTGAGCAGAGACGAGCAAAGAGTGGAAGGAGACGGCCGGAGGAGAGGAGAGGAAGATGGAGGTGGTGGCGTCAACGTGATGATGGCGTGGGATTTCAATTCAAGGGAGGAGCCACTTCCGCATGATGACGATGATGGTGAGGTGGTCGGCCGAAAGATTCGCAATGATGGCTTTCCTTCCTCTTGATCCTTATTATCTCCCCCTTCATTTAATCTGCATAATCATCTCGTTGCAGCTCATTTAAGCTTGGCTTTCTCGCCGAGAGAGAGAGAGAGAGACAGAGACAGAAAAAGGAACCCTATTATTAGTTCTTGGCTTCTTGCAGGCAAAAGGCAAACCTGATTTCTCTTTCAGGCAGGCAGCACAATTTAATCCCAACGAAATGGTGGAAAACGCGAGGCTCTCTCTCCACATAGCCGTTTCCAATTACACGCACGCACCTCATGAATTGCTCCTCCCTCCCTCCTTGCAGTTCGATGATATCGCATCTTGTGAACTGTGAGGCAATGAGGAGGGTGCCGAACGTGAGCCCTCATCCATCATAACAGCGTTTCCTCCTAATCTCATTAAATGAATGCTTTAACGAGCAGTACATGAAAAGAAAAGATGGGGAAGAGGTGGAGAGGGGGGTTCAATAATGGTGATGCTGGTTAAGTCTCGAGCAGCATGATGGAGAGGAGTTAATGGCGGAAACAGAGGGCCTCTGACCGACCACCACCCCAAGGGGGTTTAATTTACTCTCGGGGGTGGTCGATCGCATGGCTCCGAGAGAGCGAATAATGAATGGCATGCACTCGAGTGGATGGGTGTTCGCCTCTTGTGCACCATGATGGCAATGGTCTGATGGAGAGGAGGAGAGGAGAGGAGAGGAGGCTTTTGCATGGTGAAAATCTGGTAGATTTAGAGGAGAATCTTCTTATCTCGCAAAGAGGTAATTGGATTGGATTGGATTGCATGGGCAGAGAGTTGCAGGTGGCAATGAGTTGATGTCACTGAAAGGCCTCACATGACCCACTCACTCATCATGAGCGACGCAATGGGTTCAGGATCGCAGAGGTTAATCGGTGTATTTTGTGTGCTCTTCCAGGAGTCAAAAAAACACATTAGTGGACTGCTGCTGGTGCTGCAGTAGCAGAAGAAGAATAAAGAGGCAGTTTTGAATGCCGGGGCCTACACATGCCTAGGACCGGATCGTTCTTGGATCCAATGAGAAGAACCGCTGACTGTAAGTTAGCATTTTTTTAAAAAATAATAATAATAAATAATTTATAAAAAAACGTATTTAAAATTATAATTTTTTTAAAAGACCTATTTAACTTTCATATACATACACATGGAAAATAATGGATGACCGCACTGTTAGGATGGAGATGATGATAAAAATAATATGTCAGTTAAAAGTCAGAAGGAAGTGACAGTCATACTTAAAAACTATATGTTCAGGCAGTTCACTATAATCCTGAGAAGCTTTACTCCGGTCGGATCCCAGGGGTCAGTCTTTTACTTCTTATAAACAGGACTCTCAATCTAATCTTGGTCGGTTTTACTCCTGTCAGACCACCAGAGCTCAATCCCCTCACTTCTCATAGACAGAGTTCCCAATCTAATCCCGGTCGGCTTTACTTCGGTCAGACCCGAGGGCTCAGTCTCCTCACTTTTCCTAGGCACCATCCCGACCTTAGTCCTGGTTGGCCTCTTAACCGGTCGAACCCCAAGGGGACAATGCAAGAAATCATAACAACTTGCCAGAGAGTAACAAATATTCGTCAGAAAATATTCTAATACTCTGCTACATACAAACCGCAGAACCTTCTTCTATCCAATAGAAGTTTATCTTACATCTTCTTTTACCCAACACCCCTCGATATGTGGCATTTTCTGATGCCTTATTATTACGGAGGTTACAAAAGGTAGTATAAAAAGGGATGTCCTCTTTGTTAGCTAAGTATGCGCTAGACAACAGTCTTATTTATGTGCATACATTTTTTGAAATTAATAGATAGAGGAAAGAATATAACAGAGAATAATTCTTTTTTTTTTTTCTGTGATTTACTAAAGTCAATAGACTTATTTATACAAGTTGTCCAAACAATAATAGAAAGATTAAATATGATATGCAATTATAAGTATAACAATAAATATAATAGATTTGGAAGTATTATTTTTGCTATTTAATTCATGCCGATCTTGATTGTGATGTTGATCTTGATTATGATGCTAAATATAATAAATCTCAATTGATTGAAATCAATTCGAGATTATTTTTCATTATTGTCATTACCCCCAATTGACAGCGAAAGGAATATCGGGTCATGTAATGGTAACTTATTGTAGGACACCAACAATGCTTCGGTAGATCTGGATATTAGTCATTGAAGAGGAGAATGAGAAACCACCTTCAATCATTGGTGTGGAGATAGGGCGCGTACCATCCATTTTAGCTTGTTGTAGAAGTCCAGTAATATATTTGCTCTGAGAGATAAGACAATCTTCAGAATGTAAGAGAAACTCTATGCCAAGGAAAAAACAAGCATTGCCAAGATCCCGAATAAGAAACTCTTGACGAAGAAGATGGAGTAAAGTAGTAATACCGTTTTGATCATTACCAATTATTAAGATATCATCCACATAAATCATAATAAATATTAAAAATTCCTCATTACATTTATAGACTAGGGAAGAGTCAGTTTTTGAGTCAGAAAATCCCTGAGTATGAAGCCAAGTAGATAAATGATGAAACCATGCACGAGATGCTTGCCGAAGACCATATATAGATTTTTGAAGTTGAGACATGTGTTGGAAGTTGTGGGTGGATAAATCTAGGTGGTTGCTCCATAAAATATTTTCTTCAAGGTGCCCATGAAGAAAAGTATTGGAAACATCTAATTGTCGTATCGGCCAATTGGAGCTAAGAACTATAGATAGTAGCAATCTGATAGTTGTAATTTTGATGATTGTACTAAATGTATCATTAAAGTCAATACCTAGTTGTTGATTAAAGCCTTTAGCAACTGTTGGTGCAATTTTCCTAAGTCAAGATTGACCAGTTTGACTAAGCATGAGTTGGCTTAAACTTGAGTTTTGATGTTTGAGTTTTGATGTTTGACAATATATGGAGATAGCAAGTGCAATTGTTCGTTCGGGAAGATTGTTCAAGGTTTGACCAGGATGATGTGAAGATGAGTCAAGTAGGTCAAGGTTGACTGCATACTTGATTGGAAAGTCCTAGCTGGAGGTTAGGCAAGAGAAATGTCAACGGGAAGGTTGGCAGAAAAAGAAAATTCAGGTGGGTCAGTGTTAACCAGATACTTGGTGTGGAAAGTCTTGGTGAGTGAAGCTAGGCAGAAGGAAAATCCTAGTGAGTGTAGCCAAGTGAAAGTCCTGGTGAGTGAAGCCAGACAGTTAGAAAATCCTAGTGAGTAAAGCTAGGAAGAAGGAAAATCCTAGTGAGTGAAGTCAGGTGAAAAACCCTACTGAGTGAAGTTAGACAGTAAGAAAGTCCTGGTGAGTGAAATTATGTAGTGGAAATCTAGATGGGTCAAGAATGATTGGGCACTTGATGATTGGAAGTCCAAGTATGTCAAAGGTTTGATCGGATACTTAGCACAAGGAGAAAAGTCTAAGTGGGTCAAAGAATTAACCTGACACTTGATGAAGAAGTCTCAGTAGGTCAAGGTTGACCAAATGCTAGGCAATGAGGAGTCCCAACAGATCACGGTTGATCAGATGTTGGATAAAAGAACCCTAGACTTCGGTTTGGAAGTTAGGGTTTGGTAATTGACTAGGTTAGTCGATTACCGAAAGTTAATTGAATAAGGTAATCGGTTAAGCAATTTTCGCAAAATGCACAGAGGTTCGTAATGATTAGGGCAATCGATTATGAATGCTTAATCGATTAAGGTAATCGATTAAGCTCAAATATCGCAAATGAATAAAGTTTGGCAAGCGATTAAGCATGGAAGTTTAATCGCTTACAACTTGTTCTCGCGCGAATAGAAAGGTTCCTAATCGATTACGGTAATCAATTAGTAAGACTTAATCTATTAGGGTAGCCGATAAATCTTGAAAAACTAGCCATAATCAGCCTGATAAAAGGCGTTCGCGTGGATAGTTCTCAACATCACCCATAGGTTTTCTTCTCTACTCTCTTCACCGAGCTTGCTAGTTCCTAAAGCATCTTGGAGACAAGTATTGCTGCACTTCCAATGTCAAGAGGCGCTCCCAAATAAAAAGAAGAAGTTAGCTAGGATTTCATTTGTGTAAATCTTGTAATATTTTCTTTGTATTTGCTTCTTCCTTCCTCTTGTTGTATTGAGAGTCTTGTACGAGGTTTCTTCACCTCAGGAGTGTTTCCGAGAAGGAGTGTTTTGTTAGTGGATGTATGAGTGAGGGTCAGATCCTTGAATTAGTCACCTCTTCTTGAGGTGGATACCAAGTAAATCTCTTATTAGCATTAGGAGGCTTTTGCGTCAAGTTTTATCCGCTGTAACATCGTCATCGATGAAACACGAGAAGCTATTCACCCCACCCCTTTTAGCTCCGAAGTGTCCAACAAGTGGTATATGAGCGAGGCCTCTTTTCATTAGACTTATTGCCGGAAGGGCAACGAGCTAGAGGAAAAAGAAGTTGAAGCATCAATTTCACCAAGTCAAAGATTTCAAAAGCTCAACTTCAAATGGATTTCCGAGATGGACTCGAATACGACACAAGGATGCCTCCACCATTCACATCCATGAGCTTCGATTCTTGGAAATCAAGAATCGAAAACTTAATGATAGAGATAGAGCAATGATTTGCTCTAATGGAAGACTTTCAAGCTCCAACAAATGATAAAGGCAGACTCATCAAGAAGAGCAAATGAAGCGAGGAACAAGTCAAGAGAAGTGAGACCAATAACAAGGTGACCAAATTATTGGTCAATTTATTGCCAAGCAATATCTTGAGCAAGATAGGAGAATTTGAGGATGTCAAGGAGTTTTGGAGTAAATTGGCAAAGATTTATGAAGATCCCTCCACTGTATAAAATCAAGAAAAATCCAAAGAGGACAACTCATTGGATCAAGAGGAAGAAGATGAATCGAAAGTTGAGAGATGCTCAATATCTGAAGAAAAAGAAAAGAGTGAAGAGGGCCCATCCTTAAGAGAGCACAAGGACAAAGGTAAAAGAGTGTACTCTTTATTTGAAGTGCATGAGGATTTAGAAGTTGAGAGATGCTCAACCTCTAAGGATGAAGATGAAGAGGCTCCACCTCTAGGATTGAGGGGGAGCGTGGATCATCAATACCGGATCAAGAAGAAGTCTCTTCATTTAGATCAAATGGAGAATCAAGTGATATCCCTACATGTGAGGGTATAATAATTTCAATTTGTAAAAATAAAAATCACATTATTTGTTTTGAGTGTAGGGAATATGCGCACTATAAGAGCAAATACCCTAAGTTAACCAAGAAGAAGGGTCAACCGACACCAAAGGCTAAGGAGAAGCCTAAGAAGGTCGGTCTTGTGGTACGAAAAGGCAAGGAGCACATTGTGTATTTTTCTTACAATCAAAGAGGACATTATCGGAGTTAATATCCAAAGGGGAAGAATCTGACCAAGAGAAAAGGAGAAAGCTCAAATCAAGGAGGAGCTCTCAAGAAAAAAAGTTCAAGGTATCTTTTATTGAACCAACTCCTTTAAGTAATGATAAAAAGCATGCTAGGAATAATTCATATCATTTCAATATTATTTATCATGAAAATAGAAAGCATGATCGAGTTAAAGAAAAATATGTAGCGTATCATGCTAAGACTGCCTTACCTAAGTGTTCCTGCCTGAGCCAGGGGTCGACGGACGCTGGGGAACGTGGCGCTCCCTCCTCGCTCCTGAATGCTCCGGTGAACCTGCAACAAAACCGAGCCGGGAGGGGTGTCCCGGCGACGGCCCTCCGACGCTCAAGTCAGGCGAAGAAAACAGCAGAGAGGTGGCTCAAAGATAGAGACTCGCGTACCTCCGGCGATGTCTTGAGGTC
>JBBMJZ010413116.1:11795083-11806235 GCA_037833815.1 Zingiber zerumbet | reverse complement strand
GCGAGGAGTCAGCAGGGAGCGCCACGTCCCCAGCGTCCGTTGACCCCTGGCTCGGACAGGATCAAATAATAATAATAATAATAATAATAATAATATTATTATTATTATTATTATTATTATGTATGATTAGTTTAGTTACGGAGGGTAATATAGTAAAATATTAAAGTAATTTATTTATTAAAGTCTTTAAATTTTTGTTACATTATCTAAATTGAATCAAATAACATTTGATTATGTGTTATGTGATTACCAAATAATATTTGATTATCTTTGATTGCTCATAACTTGAATCAAATATACCTTCGGAGTTGAGGATATTTTTTATGATATCCTTTAGTAATTTTAAAATTACTAAACTATGTATTGGACCGAAGGTATTTTGAAAATTAGGTGTTCTTTTTTAAATTCTAAAATGTATTGTCAGGATTAGGTAAATTATGAAAACTTAATGAACCCTTTTGATAAATTGCCAAAATTACATTTGAAAACAAAATCAAACAAACACACATTTAAACGCTCTTATTTCTTAGTATATGACTTATTTGCCCCTCCCAAGAATTATGTTATTACGAAAAACAATCCCCAAAGATCTCACGGCGCATGAGCTGGGCAGAAGACTATGGTGGCGTGCTTCGCGATCTGCAAGCTGAACTGCCCTCCCTTCTCCGTCACGTCGATCTTCTCCGTCCCCGGAGGCGGCACCATTTCGAACTCCTTCACCAGCTTCCCCACGACGAGCCCCAGCAGCGGCATCGCCAGGATGATCCCGGGGCAACTCCGCCGGCCCACCCCGAAGGGAAGGAACCGAAAGTCCACCTTCCCGCCGCCTACCGCCGCCTCCACCTCCCCCTCCTCCTCCAGGAACCTCTCCGGCCTGAACTCCTCCGGATGCACCCACCACTCCGGGTTGTTCCCCAGCCACCACGCGTTCACGATGACCTTCGTCCGCTTGGGGATTTCGTACCCACCGAGCTTCGCCGCGTCGAGGTTCATGTGGGGGACCAGCAGCGGGATCGGCGAGTGCAGTCGGAGCGTTTCCTTCACCACCGCCTGCAGGTACGGCAGCCGAGGCAGGCTTGTCTCCGTCACCGGCTCCTCGCCCAGAACTCGCTGAAGCTCCTCTCGAAGCCGCTTCTGACAACTCGGGTGGTTCACCAGCTCCGCCAGTGCCCACTCCATTCCCCACAACGTCGTCTCTATGGCTGCAGTCCACATCCATCAATCGATCAATCACTTGTAAGTGTAAGATCGATTTATGCTCAATCCATAGTTAAATTGATTACCTGCAACGTTGATGTTCTCGACGATGTAGATGACGTTGTCGGAGCTGATCTCTCCGTTCA
The DNA here is from genome assembly GCA_037833815.1 of Zingiber zerumbet. Lineage (NCBI taxonomy): Eukaryota > Viridiplantae > Streptophyta > Magnoliopsida > Zingiberales > Zingiberaceae > Zingiber > Zingiber zerumbet. The sequence continues at coordinate 11,804,892 of JBBMJZ010413116.1, read as the reverse complement.
TCTCTGCTTCGAGGATGTAGTCCATGGCGCACCTCAGCCGGTCGCTGCTTCCATCCCTGGCGGACATCGCCTTCCTGTTCCGAAATCGAAAATTTAGGGCAAAGTCAAGTCTTTTCGCGCGGTTTCGATTTGAATGATTTGGTCAAGTACCTTCTTTTCTCGACATAGTTATCGTTGAAGAAGGCGAGCCGGCGGCTCTGCAGGTCCCTGCATTTCTCCAAGTAGCCCTTCAAGAAGGGCCTCAGGATGGGGATGAAGTCGCCGTAGTTGTAATCGAAGCTCTGCGCGAGGCGGCTCCGCTCGGAGTTGAACTTAGTCGCCTGCTGGAACAGCGGGTCCTCCACCGACTCGAACCGCGCGTCGAACATCATCCGGTACATGATGTTGTAGAGCATCAGCTGTAGGCGGCGGCGGACCACGACGCCTGCGGGCGGCGCCGCCCGTAGGTACTCCGTCACCGCGTCCATCTCCTCCTCCCACATCCCCTTGTACTGCGCGACTACCTTACTGGTGAAGAAGGGCATGGTCATGACGCGCCGCATCTTGCGCCAATGGTCGCCGTACTCAGTGAACACCATGTCCTTACCGCTGGCGGTGAAGATGTCCCACACCAGGTTCCGCGGCCGAGAGCCGAACTCCACGCCCTGCGTGTGGAGCACCTCGGCGGCGAGCTTCGGGTCGGAAACGACCGCCAGGTTCCGCACCCCCAGCCGAAGCAGGAACACGCCACCATACTTCTCGGCCATGCCCACCAGGTTCCGGTGGTTCAGGTCGTTCCCCACCTGGAGCCAGTTGCCAAAGATGGGCCAGGCGACAGGACCAGGTGGAGTTTTACCACCGCCGCCGGAGGAGGAGGAGAGCAAAACGAACGGGACGATTAAGAGGAGAGGAATGGACACCACAGCAAGAGATTGTCCGGACTTGGCGAGAAACGCGGAGGCGCAGGCGAGGAGAGTGAGGGCGGCGAGCCTAGCCACGGAGATCGCCATTGCGGTGCTCGATGCAATGCGTCAACGAACCATGGCCTCTACTTATAGAATGAGTTTATTAAGACAATGGAGTACAATTATTATCATAATTAAGGTTTGGTGGTTGAGTACGACCATTATTATTTATTTATTAATTAATTAGATAAACAACACCACAACAGTTGGATTAATTAATAGTCAATAGTTTGGAAAGGCTAAAACCGTGGGCCGGTGAGGAGAAACAAGGTAGAGGCCTAGTGAGTTGGTAATGGAGAGAGAGGTTGACACAACAATTCGAAGCTAAATTGACCCTAGCGTTCTTGTATCTGTCTCTAAATTAATATGAGAAAGATAAATTACAGATAATTATTAAATATTAATATAATGACCGATGATTACTAAATATCAATATAATAGCTAATCTGTCTCTAAGTTAATATGAGAAAGATAAATTACATATAATTACTAAATATCAATATAATAGCTAAGATATAAAGAAAGATATATTTAAATACACCAAATTTTGATCTTATAATTTAATATGACAATAATCTATATCTTAACCATCACCGTACAACCACAAGATAACCATTTCAGAATTTATCATGCCCCTATTTAGCAAGGCCATTAGACTATCCCTTTCAGAATACACGGAGCCATCTGAAAAAGCCACTGCAATAAGGGCTTCAACTTTTACCAACCCACAAATCTAATAGAATAAAATAAAATAAAAGTTGGTCATAATTCCAATTAAGTAGTGCCATTTCTGTTGGCTCCCATGGGTGTGTTTTTTTGGTTGGTTTGGAATTGTTCAATGTTGGTTGGTGGATACTTTACACAAAAATCCTCCTTAATTTATTATTATTATTATTATTATTATTTTATTTTATTTTCATTATTTAAAATGAGCCTCTAAAATTGTTTTTATTTTTTTTACTTCGTAAATCGTAAATAATATTCTAGTTGTATAAAAGTTGATTAAACTCTTCTTCTACTCCTCGTCGCCGGAAGAGCGGAGCAGGCCGCGGAGATAGGTGCTCCTCCATTTCCGATTCCTTCGCCCTCATCCCCATCCCCTCTGACCCCCTACAACTCGACCCTACGGTCGTCGCCGATCCTCGGCTTTCTCCCTCGATCGGTCGATCCCGAGGTCTCCCCTTCATTGGATCAGTTCGACATGAACCAGAGGCTGAATCTACAGCAGCAGCAGTCCCTGATGCAGCAGGTGATGCTCCAGCAGCAACAGCATCAGCTTTACCATTCCGGAGTCTTTATTATCTTTAGATTATTGTACTTATATCAATCTTTAGATGTGCTAGTACTTATATCAATCTTTAGAGTTGATAAATTATATATCTACACATTCAGTCTTTAGATGTGCTAGTTCTTATATAACAAGTCAATATAACAGAGTTGACAACTTATTCAGTCTACTATATTAAACTCTAATTGCATGTAATATTAACTTCAATACTCCAAAACACAAGAGGTGAGTGTGGTTTCCACTTATATGTGTTTCCATGAAGGGTTGACATTTTAAGCCTTACCTTCACTTGGAAAGGGATTTCCACTACTATCCTATCCTTTTGTTTTACTAATTGTTTTATAATTTGACTTCCTTTATGATCAGAGTATGTAGTAAAATTTTCTTTGTTCAATTTGATTTGCATCTTTGAAAATTTTGAGCCTTTTGTTAGTTTCATTGTATGAGAGGATTCAAATTGGAATCCCATTTCTAATTGTTATTATCTATTTTCTTAATTTATCTTTTCCCCAAGTTGTTAGGATAACTATAGTCTCTCAGTCTCTCAATGCAGATGGAACCTATTCCAAGTGGCAATCTTCCCCTGGGTTTGATCCATCTACATGCCGGAGTGTGTGAGTGCTTTTTGTAGTGTCTTTCTTCGTTCACCTTTTACTTTTCTTTGTCCCATTTTCATTCAATGTTCTAGCCCATTTTTTACACATATCTAGCATATGCCATTCTGATAGTAACTTCCCGATGGACGATTTTGGTCGATGTCCTCTAAGATTGCACATTTAGTCTTTCCTAACTTCTGACTTCTTCAGGATATATTTTCTGTTAGTAAGACATTATTGCAGGAATTCTTATATCCTAAATCTTTTTTAACATAACTTTAAATATTTCAGCTTGATTTGATATCATTTTTATTTCTTTGATTTATTAGATATGTGGGCAATATCCATCAAAATGTGACAGAGAGCCTGCTTGAAGAAGTTTTCCGAAGTATTGGTCCACTTGAAGGATGCAAACTCATCAGGAAAGAAAGGTTTTTTCCTGGATCAGAAGTCCAAACTATTGAAGTTTTCATCCTTAGAAAATAGGCTACTCTCTGGGCTGTCTCTTTCTTTATTGAAGTTACGAACCACAATCTTCTTTGATTGGCATCACTTTGTTTTCTTGATGGAAATTCAAGATTATGTTAATAGATTTTTTTATTGTTGGTCATGTTGAAGATGATAATTAAGCTATAACTTGTCAGTCCTAGGTAATTTTTCTTTAGTTTATTATAATCAGACCTATGCTTGGTTGTGAAAGCTAATATCTGGAATGGGTAGAAAACATTCAAATTCTTTCGCATACAGATCAAAAAACTTGTGCCTAAATGTATTGTATTAATTTTATATTGCTTTCCTGGTGCCTAAGAAGCTTATTTACAATGCTTGAGATTTTGTTGCCACATTCAAATTGCAGAGGGTTCTGAAAGCAGGGCTACATTTGAATGACATTAGTTCTCTGGGTGGAACATAATGATGTTCTCCGGCAACAACCCCTTGAACAATGCTTTAAAAATGAATATTTTTTGGTTAGTCCAGGTACTGGAACTTTTATTCTAAGTATATGAATTTACAAGGCATGGTTTCTTGTCTACGATGATCTCCGTTCTATTGGCACCTCTAATATTATCTTTATGATGTGGTTCATGTGGACAAGGTAGTCATTAGATATTGAAGTTGCTAGAGACAAATCGTTATTTATCTTCAGAATTTTTTAGTTCCCCTTTTCTGTATGATGATCTATGGCCATGGTTTTGCTAAGATGATCTGCATTTGATTGCATTACTAGTACTGTTTAAGATGTGAAGGCCAGGATACCTGGATTTACAAAAAACAAAGAAAAGACGTGATCCATGTGGTTTAGGTATTGTTTTATATTGATGACACAAGGACTAACATTCTATTCATCTTCTCCAACTTTATTTTTTAGTTTTATTATTTTTGTTATGTATTATACTACTAGAGTCTTGTATAATTTTCTTATCACTCCAGTGGGATTGTTGGACAATGGAACTAGCCTTTGTGAATGTTGAGTTTTTTTTAGTTTAGTGCATCATGAGCTCCATGGAGGATACTGGTGCTTGAACTAAAAATATTTATGGGACTAGTAGCAGCTGCTTTCTAGTTGATCTCTGACGAGAATAATGTGACCAACATGACACGGTTAGAGGCTGAGGGAACACGTCATACTGTGCAGTTAGATGCAACATTATTGTTCTGCTTGGGGGGAGTATTTTGGAGAAGTGATAAAGGACAGTCCAGTGCATGAAGTTCCCATCAATGTGGGGTGCTAGGGAAAGATTAGAGCACATTGGATCTATTATATATAATCTTATCCTGCATTGTAAGATGTTGTTTTCGCAACTCAAACTCATGACCACAAGGTCACATGACAACAATTTTACCATTGTACCAAAGCTCCCTTTCATTTTAGAGCAGCGATGTTTCCAGAAAAATCCTCACTATATTTCCCCATGACATACCAGTATTGGCTGATACTGAAGGAGTTTGCAGGATGATTCCTTCTGATTAAAAAGCTTGAGAATCCTTACAGATTTTAAGAAATTAAGGAAAGTCCACTCTCTCTTTGCACAAATGCATAACAAAAATGGCTAAGTGAATATTGCAAGAATTTCTTCAGCTCAATCTTACATGATGGCTTGGTGAATTGTATGAATGATTTATTTATCAGATTGAATGTTCATATGCGCATTAGAGACAGTAAGATGGTCTCTTTCTGCTGGCGCTCAAACCAAGCAAGAGAACTTCTTGGATGGTGATTCATCAGAGCTTGATTAATGTTTGAGGCAGTCATTGAGTGATCTAGGTCCATAACAAATACATAATTCTTGGAATGTTGTTCCTATGAATATTAGCTATCATCTGCTCTCGTTGGTTGATCTCTGTTGACAAATTTCTCCTAATGTGGTTATGTCTCTTTCTGATCATGTGTATATTTTGTAGTCTCCTTTTGGGTTTGTTGATTACCATGATCGAAGGTCTGCAGCTCTTGCAATCATGTCACTGCATGGGCTACAGATGTAAGATCTACTTAAGATGCATGGCCTAGTTTGCCTGATTTAGTTTTTATGGAAATTTTTAGTTTTAGATCTTTCATATTTTTTGTGCTTTTGCAGATATGGCCAGGCAATCAAGGTGCATTGGGCATTTGCCAGCAGTTAAAGAGAGGACACTTCTGGTATAGATCGCATCATCTACTATTGGGCGTGCTCAGTACATTACTTGAACTTGCTATGCTCTGGTTTCCATTTTGAGCATGACATTTCCATATTTTTGTTGGTCATTCAAGTCCTGAGGTCACTGATGCAACACTTTTTGCATGCTTCTCAGTATATGTCACATGAGGTCACTTGGGGTGCGGTTGTTGAGGCATGGGTGTTATCACATGAAGTCTTAGGGTCGAAACTCGGCGTGTCTGAGTATGTCTTTCCCCATGCCTTATCGCTTGTGATTTACCTTTTGCCACATCAGTTCGTAAGTCATGCACATATTTTCATCCTACTTAGATTTGCTGATTTGGCATTTATAAATGAAATTACTTGCACGCCGAGCATGTCTTCTTTCCCCATGTCTTACCACTTGTGATTTACCTTTTGCCACATCAATTCGTAAGTCATGCACATATGTTCATCGTACTCAGATTTAGCATTTATAAATGAAATTACTTGTCAATTTGAACGGTCGAGAGGATTTGGCTTTGTTTCATTTCTCAACCAACAGGTATGACTGAAATTACTTGCCAGAAACTTTCCCTTCTAGATTTCTTATTTTTTCAAGCACTAATTTAGGGTTATGTGGCGTCTTGCCATGCCTTGCGCAACCCCACACAGAATTTACAGGCCAATCAGGCTGATACCGTGTCCTGGCCAGGCATGGCCCATCGACATGCCTATCATGATCGCCATTTCCTTTTGGCTTGCAACATGTTGCCTTCTATTCGATATGAAGCTAATTTACTCTTGGCAAAATGGAAAAGGCAAAATTCATTCACGTTATTTCTCCTTACTATCATGTTATTTTTTGCAGGATGCTCAAAATGCTATTGATAGCATGACTGGTAGGGGTTGGATTTACTGCTTCTGTAATTTCAATAGTTCTCCTGACTATTTTAGGGGTTATCTCTTATCTCCAGGTAAAAATGGCTTGGAAGCAGGCAAATTAGGTGCAATTGGGCAGCCAAGGCTCCTACTGGAAAAGAGAAACCTGAAAATGACGATCAAAATCAAATTGCTGTCGTTTTAACAGAAGGAAGTAGCAATACAGGTGAGCTAGCTAAAATATACTAGTTAAGATTAATACAGTGTAGACATATCATGCTTGCTATGTATTCTGTCATGCATGTACATGATGCAATTTGAAGAAAATTCATATTATGTGGTTTAATACAAACAGAGGGTGCCCAAGAGAGTTCGAATGAAATGGACTCTGATAACAACCCAGCATACATGACAGTTTATGTCGGTAATCTGGTACTATAAGGATCTTGAGCGTAAAGCAATACAAATGCAGCGAAATATTATAAAGATCCTTTTCAGAATATCCATGCGAAGGAAACTGTATATTAGTTGAATTGAGAGTTCTACCTTTATTGCGTAAATACGAACTTCTGATAACAACTTTGTCCTCGGATGCAGATGTCAACATGATCAAGTGTTCACGCCTCTATAGTATTTACACGAACACATTCCGTTCACCATACGAACTCACAAACTTGGAGAAGAACCACCTAAGGTTGTGCTAGCAACCAACAAAGAGGGTCTCAGCCAAGGAGAAGACAAGCAAGTGCCCAAGTGTCATGCACAAAAATCATCAAAAATCCTTTTGTACTGATCCAAGAATACCAAAGGTCTCTTGGCTTTTGATATTCCTTTGATAAATGATCCATTAATATCTATTACTAGACATTAACCTTCTTAAATGGTTGAGTCTAATCTAATGGATCTGATTCGGATTAGACTCAATCCAATAATCTATCGATTGGATTCATTTGAGTCTAACTCGACGAATCTAATTTGTATTAGACTTAATTCTATAGCCTTAGGGTTCATCATATTTTAGTCAAACTAAAATAGACTCATCTCCAAATTAACAAGTTATTTGTGTGTAACTCAATAAACTTCCGTAACGTTAACAATGTATCTAAAACCACTTTAGATACATAAGCAGTGAGTGACATCTTGCAAGATATTATTGCTACCCAAGTAGCGAGAATGTCGAGATCCGACCTAATATTTATGTGTCTATTATCTTATATGACTTGGTCTTTCTATCCTTGATATCTAGATTGATCAATGAAGCATAAACTGTGTCAATCTCTTATCAATTTTTGTGTTTCTTGATCTCTAAATAGACACACTCAATCAAATAAGTTCAATATCTCATATTGAGTAATTTGAGCATGATCATGCATTTTTGTGTCCTTAATCAAGGAGCCCACAGATATCACTTCTGTTATATGAAAGGGATAGACCTCATCGATATCACTCACATCTCTTTACATAACTTATTGCATACACAATGATCGACTTTATAGTCCACCTTATTACATGTGACGTTTGCCGATACCAAAATACACAACTCTTTATGTAGGGAACCGTAGTGGCTTTAGGTTTAAAGACTATTCATATCAATAGTGACTATGAGAATATTTATGTGACTCATATAACGATCCATGAAACATCTCATGGCGGGTCAGTTGAGTACATTTTCTTTAATATATATCCATGTGTCAACGTGATATCTCATATCCATGGCTTGTGGGATTAAATCATCAATTGACCTACATGCTATCTCAATGCATCAATATTATCCTTGCATATTAATGTTTGACCAGGAATAATTAAGAGTAGTGTTTATACATATCTACAACTTCTTACTATCAATTCAACTAATTGATATGATGTAGACTAGAATCTGTTAGTGCAATTTCCCTAGGTCAAGGTTGATAAGGTTGACTAAGCTTGAATTGGCTCAAGCTTGAGTCGTAATGTGCGAGTTTCGATGTTTGACAATATATGAAGATTGTTTTGACAATGCATGGAGATTGCAATAACAATCGTCCATTTGGAGAGATTGGTCAAGGTTGATCAGTTTAATGTGAAGAAGAGTCAAATAGGTCAAGGTTGACCGGATACTTAACTGGAAAGTCCAACGGGAAGGTTGACAGAAGATGGAAAGCCCTAGTGAGTGAAGCTAGGCGGTAAGGAAGTCCTGGTGAGTGAAGTCAGGTGAAAGTCCTAGTGAGTGAAGTTAGGTAGTGTGAAAATCCTCGTGAGTGAAGGCAGGTGAAAATTCCTAGTAAGTGAAGATAGACAGTAAAGAAGTCCTGGTGAGTGAAGCCAAATAGTGGGAATCTAGGTGGGTCAAGGTTGACCGAACACCTTGTGATTAAAAGTCCAAGTAGGTCAAAGGTTTGACCGAATACTTAGCACAAGGAGAAAAGTCCAAGTGAGTCAAAGGATTAACCAAACACTTGGTGAAGAAGTCCTAGCAGATCAAGGTTGACCAGAAGCTAGGCAATAAGGAGTTCTAACTGGTCAAGGTTGACCAGATGTTGAGTAAAGAACCCTAGACTTCGGTTAAGGAAGTTAGGGTTTGGTAATCGACTAGGTTAGTCAATTACCGTATCTTAATCGATCAGGGTGATCGATTAAAGTTATTTTCGTGAAATCCACAAAGAGTGCAGTAAGCAATTAAGCAAGAAGGCTTAATCGCTTACGGGGTTTATCGCGCGAACAAAAAGCTTCCTAATCGATTACGGTAATCAATTAGGAAGACTTAATCGATTAAGTTCAAAAACTAGTCGTTATCAGTCCGATAAAAGCCGTCCGCATCAATTATCTTTGTATCTCTCTTTTCCTCTTCTCACGATTCTCTCAGGTGATCACCGCTAATTCTTGAGGCTTCTTGGAGATAAGTGTTGTTGCACTTCCAAGATTAAGAGATGCTTCAAACAAGAAAAATGAGCAAGCTAGGGTTTCATTATTATAGTTTTGTAAGATTTCATTTTGTATTAGCTTATATCTTCCTCCTCTTGTATTTCTTTGTGAGAGAACTGTAGGATCGAAAAAAATTTAGATATCTCTACAATAGCATGATATTGTCCACTTTGGGCCTATGCCCTTATGGTTTTGCTCTTGGGCTCTACCCAAAACGCCTCATACCAATGGAGATATCTTTCTCTTATAAACTCATGATCTTTCCCATGTGTTTTTAATGTGGGACTATGTTTACAACCTTGCAACCCCAACAATCCCTCCTCAAACAAAGGACCACAAGCTCCCTAACGTCCGATATCCTCGACCCACTAGGACTTCCTACCCCTCGGTCCACCTGACCTACTATGACTTCCTGCCCCTCGGTCCACTCGACCTACTAGGACTTCCTTGCCTAACCGTAACTAGGACTTCCTGCCCTTCGGTCCATCCGACCTACTAGGACTTCTTTGCCTAGTGTATGGTTCTCTTGATTCGGACACGGGAGCCCCTACTTCTTTGTTTGAGGTCAATATTCCACCCACAT
>JBBMJZ010413116.1:11771751-11790023 GCA_037833815.1 Zingiber zerumbet | reverse complement strand
CACATGCATTAACTTGACCAAAAAACTGAATGCAGAAAAATTAGTACAAGTGTGATACAACTTTTTTTGTGTTTCTTCAAACATTGAAGTATAACTTCCTCTAATATCATTTGCATTAATATCTTCTAATTGAGATCCACTGGTATTGATATTTTTTACATTTTTTAAATTAGTAAACATATCTTTAAAATCATCTTCTTCAAAACCATAATCATATATGTTCCTCTTCATTGACAATATTTATATTAATAAATGATGCAGCAGTGTCTTCGTGAAAGTTCCAAACTTTGTATAATTTATAAATCCCCACCTGTAAAGATGTCCTCGAATATAATTCAACTCATATTTAAACAAATTGTCACACCTTCGACATAAACAACGTATTTTGGATAAATTCAAAATTATCATATAATTCTCTACCATTTTTAAAAACTGATTTAACGCATTTATGTATTCCGGCTCAATCCAATTCTCAATTATTATCCAACTTTTATTCATATTTATAATCTGATTAAACATATAAAAAATTTCATATTATTCAATAAAATAATCCTAAAATTAATTAATAACATCAAAATAACCCTAAAATATCATATAAGCATTAAAATAATCTTAAAATTATCATCTAAGCGTTGAGGTCAACAAAGAAAAAAATAAGTTGGACTCAAAGATTTAAAGCCCGAAGGCAAAAAGAGTAAAAACGTATTATCACCTAAGCCATATTGACAAAAATGAATATGGAGACATCTAATAAAATTGGAAGGATACAGAGAAAAGAAGATGTATTAGTTAATAGGCCAAGAGAGAGACAAAAGACTTCTTGGGTCTATTGGGACACTAAACGGATAAACAAGAAAAAGAAAGGAGATAGAAAAACACTTGTGAAACTCCACTAAATACATACGAGAGGGCAATGCCTAAGGTTTGTAAGGCCCTATCAAAAGGTGGCTTTCTTCTACATTTGTAGACTATTCTTTTATGCATAAGTAAGCCAAAAAAAATTTGGTGATTAAAATAAAATATGATTTTGTATCACAATTGGTAGTTAGTATAAATCTAGACCTAGGAGATCACGTAAACATAAACTTACAATAAACTTAAGTTACATATCTAGAGGAAACTAATCTATTTAGAGTATTAAAAAGTAGAAGGAAGAATCTACTAACTCACAATTGATGTCAAACATATGAAGAAGTTCACTTTCACACAAGACTCAATTGAATTTGTTAAACATCACTCTTGTCATTTGCAATGCCTTTCTTATGTTTAAACATATATAACAGTAGTATCAGCCAAAGGGTAAAAGGAGTATCGATTACTTGAGAATTGTTGGAGCAAAAGACACCATCACAGAGGAGAATCGTCGGAGCAAGCCGATGAGGACACTAGCACGGATCGTCGTAGCACAAGCCGATGAGGACACTAGCACGGAGGAGAGAATCGTCGGAGCAAGAAACAGTGGAGGAGAATCGCCGCGTAACAGATCGTGCAGAGAAACGATGGAGAAGAAGGGAGGATTTAGATTTTTTTTTTGCGTATTTTTACGACGAAACTTAAAGAGCTTAGCGGCAATTTTAATTCGTAGCTAATATATTTGCGATGAATTTCTTAAATTCATTGCTAACGTATAATTAAGTTTGCGATGAATTTTAATAATTTGTCACAAATAGTTTTTTTTTTGCGACAAATCATAATAATTCGTCGCAAATGTTAGCATCAAAATGAATAATTCGTCGTAAATAGTTTATTTTTGCGACGATGTAATATTTCATCGCTAACACCATATTTTAGCTATGAAATATTAATTTGTCACTAATTTTTGTCACTATTTTAATGATTTTTTGCTGGGGTTGCTCGTTGATGGGCTACCTATTACGAATACTTTTAGATATTTCCTGATAGTTGATGAAAAATTTTTATACGACTGGATTGTCATTTTCATAATTAGTCAATATAAATTGAATATTTAATACTAATTAAAAATAAAATAAAATAAAATAACTTACAGAGGATATAGCTCCTGAGAAACAAGTAAAACTAGCTTCCACTATCAAATTCTCGCACACAATTTCTTTGTTGAAATGTATTGTAAATAACTTTGATTTTTTATCTATAAACATGTATTCGAGTCAAAACCACACGTTGATCATGTTGTCCTATTTTTTTAAAAGCCACCAATCACTTTTCAAGTCATAAGCCAATCAATGTTTTCAAAAGCAACCAGAGAGAGCAAGCCAATCCAAATTTGCTAAATCCTGATTCTTCATCCATTAAACAGTCAAAATTTTAATTCAATTATATTTGTTTTTTTAAATAAAATAAAATAAAATAAAATTACATCACATTGATTTATAGTTTCTTGTTTAATAAATTGAATCGATGAATAGCTTGATTGAACGGGAACTCATAAGGTTATGTTTTAGTAACTAATTGCTATGAAGTCAAAGTCAACGGCATGTCTCTTTTCAAAATAGCATGAAAGCCACGGCGTTTGCTCTGACGATTAGGACCGACTTTTCCAGTTGCTTTGACATCGATAATTTTAATAATCATGGCAATGATGCATTTAGCCCCCGAATCGATAATTTTAAGAATTTTGGAGGGGCACTTTAATGGTTTTATAATTTTAAGGCGTTATAAAGAAAGTAAACTTTAATGTTCATTAATTATCATGAAGCGCTTTTTATTTATTTTGTCTAAGGTTGACCATCGATAGGATTGATCAGTTATTTTGGTAAAAAATGATCTGACTCTATTAAATCAGATCATGTATTATTAGGATTTTATATCTGATATTTATCGAATGATTTATGTATTAGATATCCGGTAAATTATTAGTTATTTGAATATTTTAGTAAAATATAAAATATAAATTTAAATATAAATATAATAATAAAATAAAATATTTTAAAATGATAATAGTTATTACACATTACAGTAGTAATTAATCGACAGTAATTACTACAATGTATAATATTTTATCGACAGTAGCATTACAAATAGGGTGATCATGAATTAAGTTGGTTCGATTATTGAGGTAAAAAAGCTATCCGGTCCTACTAGATCAGATAATATAATATCAGGATTTTACATCCGGCCCTAAATCCAGCGGAATTTTTTTCGATTTGATTTGGGTCGGTATAAACAGATTGGTCGGTTTAACGGGTTGACTACCCACCCATAATTTTATATATATATATTTTTTTTTTGAAAGTTTGACCTCACCCCTGCACTTTTCTTTAAATTTCAAAATCAAGAAAAATAGTAATTCTGGCGATCTTACCAAAAATAATGTAAAATATGAAGGTAAGACGTTTATTGACACGATTTTATTTCTATTTTTGAAGAATTCGTCGTTTTTGGCGACGCTGCTATAACTTGCACCGCCAAACACCTTCTTCTTGTTAGCTTCCTAATCGCTCTCCCACCTGCGATCGCCTTCTCCGAGGAGGAACTTTGCTCCCTCAGCCTTCTTCGTCCTTGTTTTCCCCCACTTCAGCAATCGACCCTGAGCAAATCCGTCGCTTTCGGCCTCGATATCATCGAAGTCGTCCCTGCTGGCGGGGGCTGCACGAGCGCACTAAAAAAAGGTGCTCGATCCTGCGTCCTCTGGGTGTCCGGTCCGATCTTGCTGTGTACCCGAATAAGGTGACGCCGGGACTCTTCCGTCTCCTCGTTTCCTATAATGTGTTCTTGAATGCGAAGATTTGGGAACAATTTTTTTCTTCACTGTGAAAGGTTTTTTTCTTTTAATGATTTTTGTCCTCCTATTATTTCTAGGATTCCTTTGGAAAAAATCACATACGAAATTAATAATGATTACAATCTGCCGAGAATCTAGCCACCCTTGTTATTTCTGAATAATCTTATATGCATTTGCAATTATGTTCCAGTATGAAGTAATTAGGTTCCCTAATGAATCAATAGGATTGTTCTTTTTTAAGGATGATCTGTACAATGTATTGAATGTGCTACAGTTCTTGATCAAAGTTTTGGGGTTTTCTTTTTTCTTTTTTTGGTTATCCTTTTTGGTACTTTGAATCTTAGAAATTCCGCTGCAATTCATTATGTTCTAGCTTCGCAGTTCATTCTCCTGCTTTTCTTATGTTATATAATCATCTGTGTCAAGCTAGGAATTAAAAAGGGGAAAATGGTTTATTATAGCATAGTTATTGTTGTATAGGTAAGAAATTTTGTCCCCTCCAATTTTTTTCTTAACTGACAAGATTTTTTTTTCTCTCTCTCTCTTTTTGATGTATTCAATTTCAGAATGGCTTCAGCAGCAACATGTCTTCATGCAACCAGTTCCATCCAAGCACAGGGATCCAAGTATGTCTTTCCACTGCAAATGGTTTCTAAGGGCTTTAGCCTTGACATGCAGCTCCGTCCAAAAAGAAAAAACTTTCCTGCAAGCTTGAAATTGCATGTGGTCCATTCATCAAGCTCACACTCCTCTATTGCTGATCCGATTGAAGTACCATCAAACAACAATTCTAGCGATTCTGAGAAAAAATCAAGTAATATTTTAAGTCCTTTTACCCTGTTTTAAGTTTTATCTTTCTGCTAAATGTATATCTCCTAACAAAGATGATAAGTCAAGTGATTGAAAAAATATATATATATCTGATAAATCTTATTCTTGTTTGCTGATTCCTTTATAGTTATGAAAGGGTGCCCTCATCTAATGGAAATTCTTCTTTTGATTGCTTCACAGCGGAAGCTTCACTAATCCTGATAAGACATGGAGAGTCTTTGTGGAATGAGAAAAACCTCTTTACTGGCTGTGTTGATGTGCCATTGACTAAAAAGGGTGTGGAGGAGGCAATTCAAGCTGGTAAAAGAATAAGCAATATACCAATTGACATGATCTATACTTCTTCACTTATACGTGCCCAAATGACTGCTATGCTTGCGATATCAGAACATCGCCGCAAAAAGGTTTTCGATTCCCTCTCCTTTTAACTAGTTACTTTCAAAATCAACTTCTTTCTTATCAAAAGCATCTTCTCAGTACACTGACAATCAACAAGACTAGTCAATGATTTGTTTAACTTTACACTTGTTTTGACTTTCATTTAGGTGCCAATCATCATTCACAACGAGAATGAACAGGCCCAGAAATGGAGTCAGATATACAGCGAAGAGACCAAAAAGCAGTCCATCCCTGTGATAACAGCTTGGCAACTAAATGAAAGAATGTAATGAGCAATTCTGAACCATTTTCTTAGATATGTTTATTTTCTTCATTAGAACTTCATCCTTTTCCATTATTCATTAGGTATGGTGAGTTACAAGGTCTCAACAAACAAGAAACAGCTGAATTATTTGGAAAAGAGAAGGTTCATGAGTGGCGTCGTAGCTATGATGTTCCTCCCCCAAATGGTGAGAGCTTGGAGATGTGTGCTGAAAGAGCTGTGGCTTATTTTAGAGATCAAGTAAGGACAATTTAAATGAATATGCTGTTTGGCATAATTTTTTCTCTCCTTGCAGTTTTAAAGAATTGATTTGGGTTATTGGAAAAAATGATTTTTTCCCCAAATAATTTGAAGCTTTTATTTGAATTCCTCATTAACATTCTTTCTTGTTAGCTATGTGAAGAATGGGTTCACATATCTACATTGTTACTTGAATAACACTTGTTTAAATTTCTAGGTAAACTAAGATTTCCCTGCAGATCCATTTAAAATTATTTTCTACCAAATGCATAACAAACAACACTCCTTAAGTTGTGCTGGTCAAACTTTTGTCTCCATGTCCTGTGTTATTGTCCATGATGGCCTCAACATGCCTTTGATTGCCTAGCTAAGAAGTTGTGTATTTTCAGTTACACCGTCTATTGATTTTATGTTCACAAAATATCACATCATTATCAGCAAATAGTTGTGATACCTTGAGGTTGAGCTACATCAGCTGCACACCTGCTCATTCGAGTAAATTATCTAATCCTCATGGCATTGACCTTTGAAAATTCATTTAGATTGTACCTCAACTCTTGGCTGGGAAGAATGTGATGATTGCTGCACATGGAAACTCGCTCAGGTCCATCATTATGTACCTGGACAAATTGACTTCTCAAGAGGTGAAGAGATGGGTTATCATTTGAAGCTTTGTGCATTGAACTGATTTTAGCATCTAATTAAAATTATTTTTTTGTCTTCAGGTCATCGACCTTGAACTGTCAACTGGCATTCCTATGCTTTACATATTCAAGAATGGGATGTTTGTTCGGAGAGGCAGCCCAATTCCTCCTTCTGAAGCTGGTGTTTATGCTTATACCAGAGTATGAATTCTTTTACAATTGATCCTTTAGTTCTACTCGTTACACTAATACTTTATACTTGTCATTTAGGTTGCTATAATCTCTCTGTATATTCTACATAGAAGGCAAATGCTTTATGAAAAATGAACATAATAGGGTTTAGTTTGGGATGTTGATGCATTACGATATAATAGTTTAATTATATATGTAAATGAAAATCAAGGTAGAAACAAAGTGGAACTACCATCAACAGCTCCCCACTCGGAAATATTGATGAGATAGATCTACTTTAAGAATCTAATTCTTTGCTCTATGAAGCACTTCTGTTTCTTTCCTCCTGTTAAGAAAAAAGGATATTTTTTCTTGTCATGGCATTGAAAATGCTTCTAGGAGGGCATTCATAGTTTTCACAATCACTGTTACCATATTGTCATTATGATGTGAAGTTGATTTAGACCACAAGTGAAATTCTAATCTCACCTTTGTGGTTGTTAGGCACGAACATATTCAAAAATTCATGTCTTATTTGTTTTTGGCATGTATAAATTATAACATAAGAAGATTGAGGATTGATTGATTACATTTTATCAAATAAGTTATAGTCAGTAGATACAAGTAGAATTCATGAAGAAGGCATCGTCCCCATTCCAAGATAAACAATTCAACTTCATTCAGTGTACATATGTTTTCTCTCAGCAAAAGTAGATGAGTGCCCTACATAGTATAAAAATAGATTTGAACCAACCCTACTTTAGATTGTCACTAGCTATCAACAGAAAAGTTTTTCTGATTGCATGTTACGATTTAATATTAAATCCATTTACCCTCTAGTTTAAGAAACCAATTTAGTGTGATCCAAGTTCTCGTAGTTGGTTAAGCTTGGTCAACAGTTGAACTAAGGATACTAGTCGTTCGACAATTTCTTTGCCACTATTGGTTTCTTAAACATCCCATCCTATATAAACTAAGCACTACTGCACTCGTTCATCCAAGTACCTGCAAATTCATTGCTAAAGGCTCAGATACTTGTACTCTTAATTTACCCACTCTATATTTGTGTTGGATTTCAACACTCCCATGGAACACGAATGACCCTGTCACATTCTTGGATCCCATACGTGAGTCCAATTACATTGCTTAAAAATTACGCTGGCATTTCTGATCTCTAATCCTTTAGTTGGGTGACACAAATCTCTTATCTCTGAATGCAGAGGCTGGCTCTTTACAGGCAGAAGCTAGACAAGCTCGACGAAATGTTCGAATAAGATGATGATGACAGGTAATAAGCCCTGCAATGATAGCTAATAAGCTTCTATTTGATCTTCATTGTAATTCTTACTATTCATTCGCGTCCAAACTAACTGTGCGTTCCTATATGTTCTTTGCAGGCTGCTGCTACTCAACACCTCGATGAGTTCTCCCTGAAGTTAAGAAAGCTTCACCACATTTGCATTTTCCAGTGTCTTGATTAGTTCCTGAAGTCTAGTAGAATAAGTCAGTTTCTTCCCTTTTACTGTAATTAAGGAGCTAGTTCTGTGGAACATGGAAGATCCTGCAACTAATTGCCATTTCGTTTCTTTGTTTTTCTCTTGATGATTGCTGAAGATATATGGTGGTATTATATAGCTCAACTTCCAAGGAATTTGTTTAGATTGTATGATGGTAAATCTACAAACACAAGGATTCACTATTGATTAATTCACTACAGAACTATTTGATTAGTCAGAAAACTAATGCTACAGCTCTTTATTATTATTATTATTGATATACGCTTTTTTTAAATAATATTTTATCTCTTTAGACAATAAAGATATCTAAACCTTTCATGCTCAACTTTATAAATAAAACATGTAATTGTTCATAATTATATCCAATTATGAGATGAGGTACCCAGTAATAATATTAGTGGTTGGGTATAAAAATGATATGAGTTTCAATTGGATAATATTAAAATTATAGGTATTTTATTGAGAAGAAAAGCTTCTTACACCAAAAAAAAATACAATTAATTAATTAATTAATTAATCAATCCATCCAGTCACTTAAATCATCCGCGGTCTAGTTTTCAAAATCCCGTGTCGGACCAATTCATGCATGGACCGGGTTCAATCTTGATTTGCAGGTCCGCTCCTATTTACCGGTTCTCGTTCACTCCCCAAGAGACGAGTAATTCGACTCGTTACGAAATTTGACGGCTTGGGCAAAGCTGCTCCTCCTCTTCCCGTTGACGACGAGGATGAGAAGCGGAGGAACTCGGTCACCCATGGCGGAGGCTAAATCCGTAATCTTTCCCGGAGATCCATAGTCCTTTAATATCTGTGGGCGCCGGATATGTCGTTTCTGAAACCACTGCTGCCGCTTCTCTTGGCCGTTGCCCTCGTCGCGGTGGAATACATGATCTCGGAGCCTTCCTGCTTTGTGTCCGGACGAGTGGGAGAGTCCGAGAGACACTCGGATGATCTGAAGGTTATGATGGTGGCGGACCTTCTGTTGCCGGGATCCGACGCCGGCTACACAGACACCTTCTTTAGGGATCCCTTCAAATCCAAGTTTTTTCGGGTATTTCTCTTTTCTTGGTTTGGCCGGGTCTCTTTTCTGATTTGAAGTCGTTTGAAATACTTGCTGAGTGTTAGAAAGAAACAATATGAAATTTCTGAACTGAATTTTTATAATGGAAACAAAGTTTAGAACTTTGATTTTCTTTGATTCACAACTGAAACCAAAAAGCGTGAATTTTGGTGCTTTGGTTCATTCTCGTGTGTGTCATCTTCAGAAATCCTTGGAGAAGTTCAGACCCGACATGCTTCTTGTGCTAGGTGACGTATCTGCGAGAGGATGGGAACTGACAGAGAGCAAGTGGCGAACAGTTATGCAGCAGTTTTATAAGCTTCTAGGTCCATTCGTGGGGCTTCCTCTTCATATAGCTTTGGGGGACAGAGATATTGGGGAGTGCAGTGAGTTGGATGAACAATTTGCCAGTCAAATTGTGAGCAGCTTACCTAGCTTAGGATTATCTGGTTGCAGCTCATTCGAAATGGGCAATGTCAGTTTTGTTTCCCTTAATTCTGTTGCATTGCTCTGCGGCACCAATGATTTACGCTTTAGAGTTGAGAAGGTCATTGAGAGAGAGAGCATTGTTTTAAGAAATCGAGCAAAGGAAACAGAAATATTAGGAAAACCCAGCTTTAGGCAAGAAAGGTCCAATAACTTTCAGTGGAGAGATAACAAGATGGAGTCTGGTTCTGGTCCTGTTCTGTTACTTCACTTTCCACTTCACAGGAAAAAGAGAAGCATTTTGGAGGTCGCTGATATAAATCAAGGAATTTGCAAACACACATATGGTGATTTAACAAGGATAAAAGACAGGTACTGAGGTCTGACTTTTATGATTTACAATTGTGTTGTTTGTTGACATTGGAATATCGAAATTCTGCAATTCTTCAGTTTGACCAAATTGTTCATAAAGCTTTTCCAGGCTAGGATAGAGTAACAACTGTGAAACTTACAGTTCATAGGCTAGGTGGAAGAAATTCCGTGTAGTAATGAAATTTACAATATTTCATGGTAATACAAGTTTTATGTGATCGTTGATGCAGATTTTGGAGATCCATTAAGTATAAGGAGATGTAAGGCATCAATGTGGAGTTTAATTCATTAAAACTTGAAATATTATTCAAATATTTTGTCCATGCAACTCTAGCAGTTATCTTAGTATGTTTTTGTTCCATTGCATATAATGAGATTCGTGCTCAAAACTAAACTAAGTATTCCAGTACATGCATAGTTATTGTCTCATCATGTAACCGCGTGGAGTCTTTTCTTTCTAGCCATGCTTTGTCCAGGGAATTTATGGAGAGCAGTGATCATTACAAAGTAAATAAATTGCATGAAGTTGCTGTTATTAGATTTTTGATATGCCAGGAGATTAAGTGTGCGCTTAAAACTAGGCATCAATACTAAACATTTTACAACTTTTTTTTTTTTTGACAGTAAATTCAAGGATATGGGACCATATGCCCTGGAGAAGACTTTCCCCGTTAATGAAACTGAGTACGTCCTTCAGGCACTCAAGCCCAGGTTGGTTAAATGGAAATGATTGCATGCTTTGGACTTCTTGTTTCTGCCATTATAGAGGAGGATGCATAAATTTCTTTATGATTCTTGATTATTTGTGAAAAATAATTATTCTATGCTAATTTTATCATTCTTCTTGGGTTCTCATTTCCTCATGTTATATGTTTAAAAATATTCTCATGTTGTAACAAAGATTCATTCATCCATTGTAGCAAGAAAGAAAGTGTTACTTCAAAACGATTATTCAGAATATGCTTTATGAAATGAGAATAAACTCAGAATGCTATTTTCTATGTAATGTTTATGAGAGCTAAAAGTAGTTCTTAAATGCTTGGTTTCCTTTTCCAGGATCGTATTCAGTGCTCATTCCCATAATTTCTGTGATCACACACACAGTGATGGTACACGAGAGGTAACTGTACCTGCAATGACATGGACTAGTGGTCAAAAGCCCGGGCTCGTATTTGTTAATTTTGGACACAACAAAGAAGTGAGCGTGAGTCATTGCTCCTTTGTCTCCGAACGGCATGTAATACTGTTGTATTTATGTGTCTTTATGCTTTCTATTTCAGTTCTTCTTATAGCTAGATGCTTAAATCTTGTAAAATAGTTTTAGACAACACACACTCAGTGTTAGAGTCTATATATTATGCAGCTTTATAGTTAAATGTGATGGTAGAACACTGATACATGTAATGGCTAGTTATGCTCTTGCATGAGCTTTGCTATTGAGATAGTTAATAACTGATGCTAACTTCATGCTCCTGTTCTCCTACAATCAGGAAGTGAGATCCTTTGTCCAGTACCTTTGTTCCGTCACTCTTGGCTCTGCTGAGGTGCTTGCAGGGTCTCAAAGAGAACACCACATTCCTTTGCTCTCTGGCCTCCAAGTGCAAGCTCTTAAAACCTATTAATTGCCTCGCCGGCCTTCCATGCTCGACGCTCGGCCAGCGAGAGTAGAGCAGAACTGGATGCTTACCTGCCATGGGACTGTGGTTCGTAACGCTGACTGTAGCTGAGAACTCCAGGCTTCTGCACGTGCTGGAGCCTAAGCTTTTGATGTCATGTATAGGAATGCCTGATGTCGTTGAGGTGCGAAGAGAGATTGAGTTGTTCAGGTAGATTGAAGTCCTAGATTTGGCATGGAAGTGGTAGGAGTAGTTGGAGTAGCTGAGTCCAAAGCCAAATCTGTAAACAGGTTTTCCGGTGTAGAACCGGTAGGTGCGGCCGGGGTATCCAGAGGCCGGATCTGCTCTCATTCTCATGTCCGTCATCGGCACTCTGGTGAACTCCTGCGGATACCAAGTAACAGGTAGTCTTCCCCCTGTCGCAGACCAAGAGAATTGATCAGTTAGCCAAGTAAAAATTTTGGAACTTAATGAGTTTAAGTATTGTAATTTAGTTTGGTTACCTGGATTATGATCGCCAAAAATGATGTGCGAGATTGCTAATCCACCTGCTTCCCCAGGATAACCAGCCCACAATATGCCTCCAATCCTCTTATCAACCTTTGCAAACGTGATGTCGACGGGGCCGCCGCACAGCAACACCAGGACGATGGGTCTCCTTGCGGCTCTCGCGACGCTTCTTATGAGGGTTTGCTGCATGCCGGGGAGCAGGAGGTCTACCCTGTCGAGGCCCTCGCTCTCCAGATCCTGATCCAGCCCCATGATCATGACCACGTAATCGACTGACCTTGCTAACTGCACAGCTTCGTTTTTGGAGCTGGTAGTGCTGCATGCGGTGGTGGCGCACCCTGCCACATACCTGGTATCACTCACGTAGCTCTGTAGTGCTCCGAGCGGAGTGATGCCTTCGCAAGGAGGCCCGCCGTAGTTACCCAGCAGTTTATATCCGATATCGGCGTTGGGACCAATCACACCGAGCGATCTGACTTTGGACTTGGAAAGAGGCAGGAGATTGGCTCTGTTCTTGAGGAGGACGATGCTGTCTCGGGCCGCTTCTAGAGCCAAGTCCCGGTGCTCTTTCGAGCAGACTTGGCTGGCCGGGATGCTCCCCGAAGGTTGAGACTGCGGATCGCCATTGAAGAGGCCGAGCCTCATCCTCAAAGAGAAGAGGTTGCGCAGGGCCCTGTCAATGTCCGCCTCAGAAAGCAGTTGCTTTTGGACTGCAGACGCAGCATATTTCTGTACGTAGTCGCCGCAGTTCATGTCCATTCCTGAGCCCCCAGTCTCGATTAGCATCTCCAAAGTAAATTTCTATATATCTGACATAAATCAACATGGTGTTTTGTTTAATTTATTTACCGGCTTTGAGAACATCTGCGACTGCTTCTTCAGGCGACTTGGCATAGCCATGGGCACCATAAATGAGAGCGACTGAGTCACAGTCCGAGGCAATGTATCTGTCAGATCATCAGGGCCGGCATTAATTAATTGTTTGAGGATCAATCATATTCATATGGAAGATCTTATCTGCTTGCTTAATTAGTTCATTATATCCATACCCGTCGAAACCCCATGAACTTCTTGCGGTTTTGGTGAGAAGATTGTAATCGGCACAAGTCGGCACTCCGTTAACTTTATTGTACGAGCACATGACACAGCTCGCACCACCTTCCTTCACGCAGCTTTTGAAAGGAGGCTGGTAAGTATCTTCCATGTCTTGAGCTGTTACCTGCATGCCACAGTTTGAATTAATTAATTAATTAATTAGATAATGGCCGCGCGCAGTTTAATTTAAACTTAATTACCCTGGCATCAAATGTGTATCTCACATTCCCCTTCCAGTTGTCCATGTCGTAGGCCGTGTAGTGTTTGCAGCAAGCGGAGGCCTTGAGCCGTGGAGACTTGTCGCCCCTGAAGGCGTCGCCTTGGAGGCCTCTCACGAAGGCGACGGCGTACTTGCTCGCCGTCGTGGGGTCCTCGCCGGGGGTCTCTTGCCCTCGGCCCCATCTCGGATCCCGGAATATGTTCACGTTGGGCGACCAAAACGTGAGCCCCTCGGCTTGCCCCACGTTGTAAATTGCACGAGCTTCGTTCCCAATAGCCTTAATTTGAGCATCGTGATTAAAGAAAGAGATTATCAGAGACTAAACCTGATCAAATTGAAACTAATTAAATATGCCACATAATTAATTAAGCAATCTGACCTGGCCAATCTTATACCAGAGCTGCGGGTTGAAGGAGGCAGCAGTGAGGATGACTTGAGGGAAGTTGGTGGCTGCTCTAACGGTGGCATTGAAGTGGATGCCACGCCCCCAACTCGACACTCCGTGTAATGCCTCCGACCACCACTTGTAGCTCGGCACGCCGAGCCTTGGGATGGCGGCCGCCACATCCCCCAGCTGAGGAACCTTCTCCTCCAAGCTCATCCTCGTGATCAAGTCGTCCACTCTCTTGTCGATGGGCAATGCCTCATCGCAAAATGTCAAGGTTCGGGTTAATGGATTAGAAGGATCGCATGAGAATGGAGGGGTCTGTGCTACTGAGATTGCGAGCGGTTGCACGAGTAGTAGTAGTAGAAAGAGATATTGGAGGAAGAAAATGGAAGCCTGATGAAATGAAGTCGCATGAGTTCTCATGGTGTGGGAGCTCAATGAGATTGATGGTTACATTGGAGGGAGGGAGGGATATAAATAGAGGAACGTTTGCATTTTGCGCTTAAAAATTAGTTTTATTTATAAAATGACCTCTAAAGCTTAAAATACACTCTTCAAAATTTTCATCAATAAGCACTCAATTTTATCATTTATTTAGGAAACATCCTCTAGAGTTAGAAAGGTCGGCCTTATGTTGTCATGCTTAACTTTTGAAATCAATAAATAAATAAGAAGGGAGTGAATTGGACGGAGCACAAAATAGAGGGAGGTAGGTGGAATTTGGAAGGGGTAGAAAACTATGCTTTATGCTTTTGAATAAAGAGGACAAAAGATGTCATGACAAAGACCTCTTCATTGTTACTATTATTAATTATTTTTTTTACTTAAGAAAGAATTGTTTTAGAATTTTGTGTTGGGGAATTCAAATCTTCTACAAACCTTTGTTTCACTTAATTTGGATAATGCTTTTTTTTTTTAATTTTATTTCTTTAAATTAGTGGGTTGCCAATTAATTAATTAATCAAAATAGTTTGCCAAAAGTACATGAACTGGTCCTTCCCTTAGCAATAATCCATGACCATTCTCCATCACTATCATCACCACAATATGACCAGTTCAGTGGAAGCCATCACATTCAAGACCCCAAAATCTCAACCTAATTAGGAAAAAAACAGAGAGAAAAATTTAATTAAATAAAAAGGTGGTGTTCTTGTGACTTTGGTGGCAAAAGGAAAAACGAAGTAAACTAAGAAGAGAAAAGGTAACGAGGGATGGGAATAACATTAGCTTGAAGCGAAGCTAAGCAAAGGTTAATTTTCAAAGGATGGAAAGAGAGGGAGGCAAAGTTAATTAATTTGTAGTGGCCTCAAGTGTAAAGTTTAAGTGCACGCCTGAAGAATCTTGGAGAAGGATGATGAACTTCTAAGTTACCCTTCTCCCCTCGTTTAAACTTTATTAGAACATGCGAGCACCTTATATATAAAAAAAATTGAAATAAAATAGTTTATTAGAAGGATGAATGAATCAATCCAAGTCATGCCGATATTAACTATTATAAGTTATTGATATTGATATCAATTAAAAGAAAATGATAAGTTTTATGTTTGTCAAGCACAATCTGGTTCAAGCTTGAGACCATGAATTGTGGGTGGACCAGGCCTGTTTGGGCTAGGCTAAGAACAATATGAACCATGGTTCATTAGTCCCTTTTGACACTTATCCGTTTATTAGTTTACGTAATTTACAAGATCAGTGCCCCAATTTCTAGTGTTACAAAAATGAGTTAAAAAAAAAACAGACCATTTTTGCTAGGTTCTTCTTGGGCCAAATAGGCTAAGGCCCAATTAGACTAAAAAATTAATTGGCTTCCGTTGTGTAGAGTTAGCCCGGGTCTCTTAGGTGAGAGCCGAGTATCATAACCAGCTAGACTATAACGGAATAATAATGTAAAATTTATTTTATTATTTTTAAATATGTTGTTAATCTAATATATTACCATAAATAATCACAATGAACATAAATAAATTAAATGCCAATCAATAGATAAAAGATACTTAGGAGTAAGGTTGTGCTAGATACATATAGTTTTGTTTTGCTGCGGACGAGATGTCGTGAGCCCATGCACGTCATAGTGATTCAGGCGTTTGGATTCTATTTTTTTAATCAACGTTTCCTTAAAGATACTCCATGAGCATCTAAAATTTTTTTTATCTTGAACACTATAACTCAAGAGGGAAGTTTGAACCCTAGAGGAAAAATCTTAATAGCTTAAACTCATTATAATCCAATTCCTAAATCTTAAAATCTTAAACTCTAAATACATGTAATATACCCCATGAACATTTTTAATTTTGAATACTATAATCCAAGAGGAAAATTCTTGTTGGCTCAAATCCATTATAATCCAACTTATAAATTCTAAAATATTGAACCCTAAATACATATAATATACCCAAAATAAGACAAAAATATATTAAAAAAAACTAACTGTAGTGAATCCAGGCAATGTCTGCATGACCACTTGGATCAATTTCAGACACCCCAAAATTAAGTTCATACGAGTTTGCAACATAGCATTTATATATATCAAAATTATTAGCCTATAGACCTCTGACTAGGAATGTTATGAACTGCTGATGTGGGAAAATCCGCGTCATATTTTGTTGTCTTTTCTAAACTCGAAGCTTCTACCATGTTCTCGCGATTCTTGCCCTCCCTCGCCATTCTTCTCATGGCAGATGCCCTAGCTCGCAGAAGACTCCTCGTGGCGCCCTCCCTCGCCCTTCTTCTCGCGGCCGCCACCCTCGCTCGCAGAAGACTCCTCGGCACGCCGTCCCTAACCCTTCTTCTCGCGGCTGCCGCCCTCACTCACAGAAGACTCCTCAGCCAGCCCTCCCTCGCCTCGACATTGTGTCCCCTCGATGAGACGAAGCTAGGGTTCCCGTCCCTCTCTTGCCATAGTAGTCCTAGGGTTCCCGTCCCTCTCTTACCGCAACCGTCCTAGGGTTCGCGCCCCTCTCCTATTGCAGCCATCTTCATCCAGAAGCTCCCTGCAACGAAGCTCCCAACGTATCTAGGGTTTTAGGCACATCTCTCGCTCGTCTCCCTAACAAATCTAGTGTTTCTCTCGACGCGACGAACTTCATTGTAGGTAAAAGCTCATTTTTAGAAATTTTATTGTTTCTGTTGCGCTTTATGTTGTTATTTAAAACTGTAGCTTTATATGTTGTTATTTGAAATTGTTATTTTTCTTCTATGTAATATCGACATATTTCAATCAAAATGTATTGCTTCTGTTGCAAATTTCAAAACATGATTTGAAATTATTGTTTTACTTTCGTGTTATACCGTTAGCTATGATGTTCGATCTTAGTTTTCTAAACATGTGTAGTAGTAAGGTTTTGGAGTTTGATTTGTACATTATACAATGTGTAGATGAATTAAAATTGAAATGGAAATAGTTTCTTTTATAGATAGTAATGTTTTTTGTTCAGAATCAAAATCAAATTGGATTTGGATAGTATTTTGTTCAATGCTACTTCAGTACTCATGTTTTTAATTATTTGTGTTGGTGTGATAATTAGGTAATTTTTTTGACGGCCACTAAAAAAATAATTAATAGTGTTAATTTTATAATCTCATTTGCTTTTTAGATCGGTTGTTTTTTTTTGCAAGAAACTTGCAAATCAGAAAGAGCATCCAAAAAGGGCAAGGACTTCAGCTATACTGGGCTATTCTTATATTTTGGTCTCAATATTCTTCTCGTTACTGGTACTATACATGTATGGCTAGTGTGGAAGAACTGATAAATTACTATAAAACTAAATTATTCATAAATAAACAGTAATTGGAAGAGTCATGACAACTGAAAGTCATACTAGATTGCCTATAGGTGCATAGATTTGTCATATTATGTCCAACAATATTTATAGTTGTCATTGTTTTATTCTATCATGATATATGGTGTAAACTCTCTTAACCACACTTACATAATTTTTGTTGTATTCCATTCACACACACATATTCCTTTTTCATGTTCAGTCTATTGTAGATTTAGACACAACATGTTTGTTGATTTACAAATATATTTAAATTACGGAATAAAAATAGTATGACTAAAGAAGCATTTGATTGAATAATTATATATCATGTTCCTTTTTCCTGTTCATTCTCTTCCAATTTTATTTGTAAAACATTTCCTTCTATATTACGGTCCACTAAGCTATTGTTATAACTATTTAATTCTGATAGTGGTACTAATTATATATTTTTGATTGAATTAGACAAATTATAAAATGGTAGAAATTAAAATTGAAATAAGTTGTACTTTTTATCAAATGATTTAAAATTTGCAATTTTAAGTTTAAATTGAAATAAGTTGTAGTTTTTATTTATTTATCTACTTATCTATTCTTAAATATAATGTGACATTTCCAGAAATGAATGAAAATAGAGTTGATGATCAGGAATACATTTCTCAAGTTGTAAATGTTAGAAAGCCAAAAAATTGGGATGAAATTCTCATCACTAGTGTTGGGACCATTGGTGGTCGGCTAGAATGGGGGTTGAATAGCCCTGCACAAATAAAACAGAAAACCCTTCTCGGTCTTAAAGAATACTTGCATAAAAATAGAATAGAAAATGAACTAAAAAGAAAGAGACACCTAAATTTACTTGGTTACAACAGGGGAAATTGTTAATCCAAGGAAGTGAAATGCACTAACTCTCCTTCAGGATGAGAAGCCTCTTTACAGTAGTGTAAGTACAGAAAATGAGAAGCTAAATGAAAACTACGATGTGTACAATTGTTGATGCAAGAATGCTTGTTCTATTTAGCTTTCGGGACAAAAGCTGTATTTATAGCCTTGGTCGGGGTGC
>JBBMJZ010413116.1:11686314-11698785 GCA_037833815.1 Zingiber zerumbet | reverse complement strand
ATGTTATTAACAGGATAAGAATAATTAATACTTTAATTAAGAACTAATTATTAATTTTTTATAGAAAAATCTAGCGGACCAGTTTCCAATAAATTCTCTCACTGATTTCAAGTTCCTAATAAAATTTTCAACTATTTTAAAGGAATTTCAAGAAAAGAATAAGTAATACTTTAATTAAGGACTAATTAGTAATTTATTAAATATAAATATTATTAATAATATTTAATTAATTTTTTAGCTGGCCAGATTATAGATTTACCGATAAATACACGAAGCAACTAGATGTACACGAGAAGGGAAGGACAATTACGTCCATAAAAATCACGAATTGTTTGGGATGTGACATCAAAAAATAATAGCATGCCTAACTTACTCTAATAAATTTTAAATTAATTTTTAACGGATTAAAATGTATTATTGGGTGTTTGTAAAAGGACGATGTGCTAAAATAATCTCCTCGTGATTTAGCCTGTCTAGAAAGTGCAGTCATCTTGACTTCGTTATGCTCCAATAATGTGCTTATTTCATAAATTGATTTGCGGCAATGAGGAATGATACGGTAAATAGGATGGAGCTCCCTGAATCAGGTCGAAGTCAAAGAGATTAATTGATGTAACAGTTAAGATTAGGAGTTAAAACTTAGGGTATATTTAGTTCAAGTCATCATCTATAACCTTAGTTATGTGATTATCAGGTAATCACATAACCAAGGTTATGGGGAATAAAACATAACCAAATGTTATTTGGTTCAATTTATATAATGCAACAAAAATTTATTTGTTTGAAGGTTTTAATGAATAACATAATTTAATATTTTTACTATATTACCCTTAGTTATAAAATTAACTATAAATAATAATAATAATAATAATAATAATAATAAAAAATATAATAATAATAATAATAATAATATTTTTGTTTTTTTTTATGTTTTTTATTTTTAATTATTTTTTATTTTTTTACGTTTTTTAATATTATTATTGATAGTGATATATATAAATAAATAAAATTAGATAAAATTTTAATTTATTATTATTATTTTAGAAAATTTTATATAATTTGATTAGATTTTAATTAAATCTATTTAATTTATCTTAATTTAATAAGATTTTAATTAAAATGACAAAGTTGGGAAAAAAAACTCCGCATCTCCCTCTTCCTCCATATTTGCTTGTGTTGCCTCTCCCTCTTCCTCCCGATTTGCTCTCTCTCTTCCTCCTTGCGCCGCCTCTCCCTCTTCCTCCAAATTTGCTCTCCCTCTTTCTCCCTCCAGATTTGCTTGCGTCGCCTCTCCCTCTTCCTCCCTCCAAATTTGCTCGCGCTACCTCTCCCTCTTCCTCCAGATTTGCTCGCGCCACCTGCTCCAGCTCACGCCGCTTGTTCCCGCTCCCACCGCCTACTCCAGTTCTAGCCGTCCGCCGCCACACCCCACTCCCGCCCCCTGCTGCCACCTCCGGTCATCATGCTTGCTCTGGCCGGCTGCTCTCGTTCCCACCGCCTGCTCCCGTTCCCGCTCCCGCCGCCTGCTCTTGCTCCCACCGCCTGCTCCCGCTCCTACTCCTCGACATTGCCTCGCTGTTGATCCGGCACCGCCTAGCTTGATGACCGCTCCTCGGCTCGCTCTGATCTCGCTCTGTTTAGAGGGCAATTGTGGAATAATATTTTTGCTTAACCTCAGGAATTGAGAAAAACTAAGGTAGATGGAGGTTTTCTGATTCCTGGTAAGATGCCTAAATTGATGACGTTTGATGACGTGTAGAAATTAAGAAAAACTTTGGAATAAAAAAAAATCTTGAACTAAATATGATTATCATGGATAATCGTACACTTATAACTAAGGTTATTTCTGAACACGCCCTAACAGCTGTGGCCCTAACACAAGGCTACTAGTAGCCACCTCTGACAAGGCGAGCTACAAATGAGACTTGTAGTGCGTGTCCAGACTGTGTCGAAGGTACGACATTAACGTTGCTGCTTGCACCTGACATAGCTCCATCGACTAAGTCGGTCCTAAGCTGACATGGCGGCCCATGTGGACGGTAGTGCTCTCCAGTAAAAAAGGGTTGGGTGAAGGAAAGACTCTTGATCCCTCCTTATCTATCGTTCCTTCCTACTCATTTTCTCCTCAATCGAGTGCTGACATGACTGCCGAAGAGATCACGCCGGCATCCACTGACGTGCAAGCATAGAAGCAACTTAGACGGAAGAAAGTAAAGGCTCTATTAGTAAGAACCTCATGGATGAGAAAGAGCCGCAGGCTCAGCAGCACCAAAAAAATAGCAGGGAGTAAAAACTTATATACAATGCCTGGTTACCATGAATTGGCTATCTTCCAACAAGCTCGATATTCCTTCATAACCAAACCAAACAGAATGTGCTCGTCTTTGATCCGAGTACGCATTGATACTGTCAAAACCATCACCCATCACACAAGAAATCACATAGAATGATCATGTCAGAACCAACAAAGATATTAGTATAGTCATTATTCTACCTCCACCTATGATTTTCCATATCTTTGTTAACAGAGAAAAGGACATCCTAAAGAATACCTAGTGGATTTTTTTTTTTTAAATTTTTATCAAATGCAATGACCTGCTCAAAGTAGAATTTTGCAGTCCGGACGCATGATAGAACAAGTCCCTCTTGTTCTTCTCACCCACCAGGTGGCGTGCTCTTCTTGTCGCCGGCTAAGTCACCTTCTCGCTGAGAACTCTTTTTAAGCTCGGCCTCTTCTCCACTTGGATTTCCCCAATCCCTCTTCCTTCCCCCAATTCCTCGATGGACTGTTTGAAGAGCTCGCCAAGATCTGATTTTGATGCGAAAAAGACTGCGCTTTAGATCGAGAGACCATTGATGGATAGGTTAATAAGCTTAGAGCCGTCGAACCAGGTGCCGGTCAGGGTGGAACTGGGACAGAAGTGCTCCGGCCAGCTCGTCCTCCGCAACGTCATGTTCACGATGCCGGTGGCGTTCCGTATCGAGCCGGTGAACAAGGCTCGGTACGCGGTCCGTCCGAGTTCCGGCATCATCGCGCCGTTGGCGACGATGACGGTGGAGTTCACCTACCTGCTCCCGCTCAACTCGGCGCTGCCCGACTCGATTCCCCGCTGCGACGACCCGTTCCTCCTCCACAGTGTCGTCGTCCCCAGCGCCTCCTCCAAGGAACGAACCTCCACCGTCGACTCGGTCCCCAGCGAGTGGTTCAGCAATAAGAAGAAGCAGGTGTTCACGGACAGTGGCATCAGGGTCTTCTTTGTGGGATCGGCCGTGTTGACTCGGTTGATGGCGGACGGGTCGATGGATTCGGTGAGGGAAGTGTTAGAGAAGAGTGACCCCGAGTGGCGAGCGGTCGACTCGGTCGATTCGACCGGGCAGACCTTGCTCCATTTAGCAATTGCCCGGTCCAGACCGGACTTGGTTCAGCTCCTCCTCGAGTTCGACCCTAACGTGGAGGCTACCGATCGGGCCGGCCAATCGCCGCTGGAGGCGGCGGCGGCGGCCGGGGAAACCCTAATTGCTGAGCTTCTTCTATCGAGGCGGGCGTCGACGGAGAGATCTCGGGGGTCAGAGCTCGGCCCGCTGCACCTGGCTGCCGCCGCCGGCCACGCGGAGGTGCTTCGGCTCCTTATACTTAAAGGAGTGAGCGTGGATGCGCCCACGGAGGACGGACGGACAGCGTTGCGAGTCGCCGTAGAGGGGAGGCAGAGGGAGTGCGTGAAGCTTCTGCTTGCCTCCGGTGCGAGGGCGGACGCCCGAGGCGGCGCCGACGGGGGAACGCCGCTCCACGCTGCGGCGGTCGCAGGGGACGAGGCCATGGTGAAACTGCTACTGTCCCGCAGTGCGGCCGGGGCGAAGGAAGTGCGAAATGCGGCCGGGCGGACGGCGTACGATCTCGCGGCAGAGGGCGGCCACGCGAGGATGCTGGACGCGCTAAAGCTGGGAGACGATCTGGCGGCGGCCGCTAGGAAGGGAGACCCGTGGGCTGCGGCGCGGATGGTCGAACAAGGGGCGGCGGTGGACGGGCAGGACCAGCACGGGTGGACGGCGCTGATGAGGGCGGCGTTCAAGGGGAAGTTGGAGACGATGCGAGTGCTGATAGAGAAGGGGGCGGAGGTGGAGGCGAGGGACGAGGAGGGGTACACGGCTCTCCATTGCGCGGCGGAGGCAGGGCACGCGGAGGCGGTGGAGGCGCTCCTGAAGCGAGGGGCCGACGCCGAGGCGCGGACGGCGAAGGGAGCGACCGCGGCAGAGATCGCCGCCGTCTACGGGAACGACGAGGTCTTAAGGGTGCTGGGTGAGGGAGGAGCGACGCCGCGGCAGAATCTGCTGGCGGTGGGGAAGGGAGGAGGGGGCAAAGACAAAGCGGAGAAGAAGGGGAAGGTACGAGAAAGTAGAAGGCGCGGGAGGAGGATCGGCGGCGGCGCACTGGCGGTGAGGAGCGGCGGTCGCGTTGACGTGGCCGAAGCGGAGGTGACGTGGTCGCACTAGATCTCAAGCGTTTTAGTCCAATTTTTTGCGATATTGTGATTCAAGTCCATTTTTTTTATTGTTTGCTCCTCATGCACCCTAGTTTTAAGATAGTAAATAGAGTGTAATTGAATGGAACATTGTTGCAAATAAAAAACTAAAGCATTCTATAACATTCAGTATTCCTGTAAAAAAAAAAACATCGAAAATGTACTACACAAACACGGGTTTTATGCAAAACAAACACATTCTATGTGGCACAAACTCTCTACATGCAACACAAAAACTAAAGCATGACACAAGTGTGGCAGATTTGTTCATACACTTCAGTATACAGCTGTTGTATTGTTTAGACATCTGTCATCTGCCCGGAATAGCCAGAGAAATCTGACTTGCTCGGTTGTGTAGGATGGTCATTCTTCAGTTGCTCATCAGCAGGCCTGGAGTGACCAAATGGTGCTGGTTCACTTCGACCATGCAAAGGATCCCCAATTGATCTGAAGAACTCATTCGTCATCTCTTCTGCTGCCTCCAAGAAATGCCTGAAGCCTCCGAACAATGTCCTTTCGATACTATTGATATCATTTTGAAGGCCGGGAAAAGTGAAGGGCTCCGCTGAAGGTGGGTCAAAAGGAATGTGTCCCTTGTTCATTTCTTCAGTGACATCGACTTCAGTGTACTCAGTATTTGATTCAACTACCTGTGGAGGCCTGATGACAAACGAAATAACAATGAACCTACTTAGTAATTAACATCTAATCTCATGTATACTTATTCAAAATGGATGAATTAGATGGTTGCACACCATGAACACCTTTACAATGATGTGAAAACAGAGAAACATCTACATGTAAAATGTTCATTCC
Organism: Zingiber zerumbet; assembly: GCA_037833815.1. Classification (NCBI taxonomy): domain Eukaryota; kingdom Viridiplantae; phylum Streptophyta; class Magnoliopsida; order Zingiberales; family Zingiberaceae; genus Zingiber; species Zingiber zerumbet. The sequence continues at coordinate 11,693,449 of JBBMJZ010413116.1, read as the reverse complement.
CAGAATGATGACCTGATTTTTTTTTTTTTCAACGCATCTACCTGAAGGAAAAATGGTATGGCTTACAAAACCTTGTAAGGGCTTGGACAGGTAAAGACAAGCACTTGAAGATTTGTCCGGTTCTATTGTTCAACCATATTAGACATGAAAATTTAATCTATCTAATTGACCAAAATGTCCTGGTTTAGAAGTTTTCAATCATTGTCAAATATTTTAGATTTCAAGATATACATACTTTAGATGTATAACACATTAAATGGAAAATAAAGACAAACGAGTAGACTCACATATTCAGTTAACTTGGAAAAATGCTGGTCAAGCTTAGACCCATCTGAAAAGCTATCTAATAACATGCATCATTAGACCTAATCAACAAAGTCTGAAAAGATAAACAAGGGTCCTTTTCTGCATTGGTACATTTGGATAGTCCACACGATGGCTAAAAGTAGTTTAGGGATTTGATTCAATCATCATACCTATCACATTGATAAACTGTAACGATGGAAATGCACATTAATCGCTAACTATAACCTCATCAGATCTATCACTGGAATACAATACTGCCTATTCTATAGCAGGTAGTAATGCACGGTGTGAGATGGACATGCATCAGTATTTTTGTTTCTCCATGAATCTGGTACCTCGGAGATGCATCAGTAATGCATGGTCTCTTTATTCAAGTGACCCTACTAAAAAAAAATTTCCAGACTTTCAGGCAGCCTCATCATTGTCTGAAACAATGCCAACAGGTAAATATTCACCCTCCTTCACCAATTGGAATAAACATAGATTTGAAGATCAATAGGTTTGATGGAAATTGGTAAAAAAAAATCAGAAACATTTGGTTGGAACCAGGGCTGAGATCTCTATGAATCAGAAAGATTTCACCCAATTCAAAATAAGAATCTTATCCCAATTTAAGAACAGCGATCAGACAATTGGACCTCAAAGGGAAAGAAAACAAAAAAAAAAGAGTAAATAAAGACAAATAGAGAAGACTTAGAAATTTAGCATGGAAGAGCTTTCTTCTATTGTGAAGTGCTGAAAACTCAGTAACTGTAGGAAACTTGGATTTATTTAAATTTTCATAATACTTATATGTGACAAGTGAACTACTTTTGTGGACTTTTTATTTCCATTAATATCATAACGATTGTTTTAACTTACAATTTTATGAATACACTTACCAAAAAAAAAATTTCTTAATAGTTACTAGTATCCATCCATATTGCTACATAACACATTTGCACCATGCAACAAGTTGACCCCACGTTGTATGAATACACTTTTTATTCAACCAGCTATACGTTCAACAAATACGATTCATGATTTTCCACCACAATTAAGTAATAATTGGATTAAAATAAATTTTGAAAATAGTTGGTTCTTAAACTAATAAGAGATGAATTCAAATAACCATACAAGTGCTACACAAATAGATATAGAAATAAAATAATTTAAAATTATTAGCATTAACAAAAAGCAAAAACTGAATACATGATGGGTGAAAGTATTTTTCTTATCACAAAAATATATCACTTAATGAGACCTGAAAAATACCCAAAAGTAAACCAATAAGAAGGGAATGTTAAACAAGAAGAATACAATATACTTCAGAAATGATGGCTGAAATACCGTAGTGAAGCAATAATACATAGAAATGAATAAGGCCAATATGTAAAAATCAAACTCTTAACCTGATGATGCCCAAATTCAGAGAAATAAAGTAACTTTTGCCAATAACTTCTCACAAAGAAGGAAAACAGTTAAGGAATGAGCCAAGGAAAAGAAATTGGATCCCAGCTAGAGCATATTCAAATAACATAGGGGTCAACTTGTTCACGAACATACTGTCATTTGCACAATGCAACAAGTTGATCCATGCTGTTTGAATCTTAACTTATAATTCCTTCAATGAAAAAAGGGAAAGAAAAAAACATCCTAAAATTGATTATTTTAAACCATAACAAAAGGTGTGTGATTATATAGATTTATTAAAGAAAAAAGTCCCAACTAGGGCAAAAACATACGAATAGAAATGCTTAGCTCTATTCGGATAGCATTGTAAATGATGCTCGTGACCAAGCTCGGTACTCGGCTTGATAAATGCTTATTTAAGTTCGTTTGATATTAAAAGTAAATTATATGAACAAACTTGAACACAATTGAGCTTAGCTCATTAATGTTCATAACAAAGCTCACGAATAATTCTTGATTTAATTTGTTTATTAACTTGCAAGAATTTTGATTTAATCTTACTAGTTAAGTTTTTTATTTAAATGTACAAAAAATATAATGCATCTTATAAATTTTATAGTTTTATATCATTTATAATACAGCAGATATGAGGAAATAATACGTTTTCCTGATATATGAGCTAAAATGATAAACATAATAATATTTCTTCATGAGCTAGATAGAAGCTCCACCTCTGCAAGGTTCAAGCTCAAGGTAGGTAAGATAAATGAACACACTTGAGCATAATTGAACTCGGCTTGGTTCATTAACAAACTCTAGATTGGAACGATGCTGAAGAAATAAATTTTCTCAGCAGCTTCTTTTTCAATCCATCGTTTAGGGCACAACGGATAACAGTGCCTGAAAAACTTTTTTTCCCATGAGCTTTTCCTCGCAGGAAACCGAAGAACAATCAGACGGCAACAAATGGCATAGCAGACAGGGATACATACGCCTAACTCTGTTTATCAGAACGGATCCCAAACAGCTATACCATGAACTCCCCCTGATCTACTTTAAACGATCAGATCGTACGAAATGTAACAGTACTTGAATCCATAAAGATAATTTCTCGATCGCCCGCAACAAACATACATAGATAGGCGTGAAACAAACATAGGAACCCTAACGCAGTCGCACGGTCATGAAACAGAAGTACGTGAAAGCAGTTGCAGAATATTTCAAAGACAATGAGATACCTTCCAACGCAATCCCTCAGAAGCTGCTCTGTCTTCTCACACTTGCGCACGAACCTGCCAGGCTCCACCTCCTCCGTCCGACAGTTCGATCGGACCACCCTGTGCGTCGAGAAACGGTCGCCGCCCTCCGCGGATCGAGGGAAATTAGGGTTCGAGTTAGGGCGGTTTGCGAGATCGCCGAAGCCACGCCCCGAAGGCTCGTCGTCCTCCCGTTTCCACCCCATCTCTCTCTCTCTCTCTCTCGTTCTCTCTCCGTCTGCCCGCTTTGCCTTTTAAAAGGGGCGTGAACTGATTATGACTTTGGGGCTCGATGGCTCAGGTCCGTTAGATATTTAAAAGAACGGAACATTGGAGGAATTGCAAGATGAGGAGGACACTAGTGCCACTCATACGGATCTTTTGAATAATCAGCCCATTGATCCAACCTTCGCCGAGTCTCGCCGAGCCCAATCTTGTCCATTTTTTTTTAAAATTAGATATTTGAGTTTTGTAAATTTTAAAGAATATAAGACCAAATTTTCTTTCCATTTGAAATAGTATATTTTTGATATTATCTTATATGTAGATAAATTAAAAAAAATAATACATTATTATTTTAATATGTCAAGCGGAGTATTCATATGAAAGAATATTCATAAATATGATTGACACGATTATGTGTCAAATAATATCGAATTTTTTTAATTTGTTGAAATGATATATTTTAATAATTTTTTGGAGTAACATATAAGACTTCAAATCATTGGATAATGTTCTTATTACAATAAACTTAAATCATACGCAAGAAAGAAGTTGAGATCTCGGGACAACCTACATATGCAAAATAATAAATCAACTTAGGGATTTTTTTTAAACAAGGATTAGTTCGAGCAGGTATGTAAACTATTAAATCAACAAAATATAAGTAATTCTAATAATGCTGCAAACAATTTTGCTCATCAAGGTACTACTCTTAGTATAAAAATAAACTTCTTGAATATTTGACAGATAATTCATCTGTATTTTACACCTGTACATCATGTGATAAGATCTCTTGTGTAAAAATAGTAGATGGAATTGCCTCCCCTATTGTTGGAAAAGGGTCTGTCCATTCGTTAGATTCTCTTATTCTGTATTTTATGTTCTTAAGTTAGCGTACAACTTAGTGTCGATTAGCAAACTAACTTATGATCTTAATTGCACTACTAAGTTTTCTGCCAAATCTTGCCAAATACAGGAGCAGAGATCAGAGAGGATGATTGACATTGCTAAGGAGGATGGTGGACTGTACTACTTTGAGAATTATGATCGTATGGAAAGGGAAGCTACTATGGTTGAGAATAATTCTTCTTATGTTTTCCAACAAGGATGTAATAATGTGGCATCGTAGGTTAGGTCACCCTAATTTTTATTACCTTAAACACTTATTTCGTATGTATTTATCAATAAGAATCCTAGTTTGTTTACTTGTGACTCTTATCAGTTAGCTAAACACACATGAGCATCATTTTCATCCAAACAATACAAAGATTCTCATCCATTTTCTCTAATTCATAGTGACATTTAGGGACATTCTCAAGCACAAAATATCGCAAGTATGTTGGATTTATCTTTTCAAAGAAAAAACAAAGGTTGCAAAATTTTTTCTCTATGGTATAAAATCAATTTCAAACCTCAATCAAAGTCCTAAGAACAGATAAGGGAAAATAATATTTTAATTTTGTCCTAGGAGAGTATCTAGCAACTATTGACATACCACAATAAAATGGTATAGCTGAAAGGAAAAATTGTCACCTACCTGAGATTGCCAGAGCCCTTATGTTCACTATGTATGTTCCTAAATATATTTGGGGCGAAACTATCTTAACTGCCTCACATCTTATAAATCGTACGCCTTCAAAAGTTCTAAAATTTCAAAACTCTTATGTTTATTCTCCTTCAAACCTATCCATAATTCCAATTTTCCTCTATTCTCCTTAAAATTTTTGGGTGTACAACATTTGTTCATGTTCATGCCCAAAACCGTTCAAAACTTAATCCAAAATCAATCAAGTGTGTTTTCACTTGCCATTCTTCAACCCAAAAGACTAATAAATGTTAGTCACCTTAATTTCGTCGAGTGCTTGTCTCAATGGATGTCACATTCCATGAATAAGAACCATTTTTTCCAAAACCCCATCTTTAGGGGAAAATGTTTGAATTAGATCAGTCTTGGGAAGAACTTAACCCTCAGTCATTAACTTTGTCACCGCCTTCCTTAACTAATATAGATGAACCTATGTTGTCACAATTAAACAAGGATTGAAAACATTATAAGAAAATCCTTAAGTTCCTCGGCTACTTGCTCATCCATGGGAGAATTATTCTCAAGATATAAACTTGATACCCAACAAAGTCAAGAATCTGATTTGATTCCTCTCTTGAGTACTGAACCCTCCGGTAGTAAAGTCAATGAAGATTTGGGGTCTAATTTAGACATACCTATTGCTTTCAAAAAGGGTATAAGGTCGTGCACTCAACATCCCATCTCAAAATTTATTTCATATGGGTAATTATTATCTAAGTTTTCAACTTTCACTACTACTTGACAAAAAATGAGATACCAAGAGATATTAAGGAGACTCTTGCAGATCTAATGTGGAGGTTAACTGTTCAAGTAGAAATATAAGCCTTGGAGAAGAATGGTACATGGGAAGTTCTACAACTGCCTAATGGAAAGAAAATAGTGTGATGCAAGTGGGTATTCACGATCAAATTCAATGCTAATGGTAGTATTAACTGATACAAAGCAAGGTGGTAATATTAACCGATACAAAGCAAGGCTCGTTGCTAAAGGTTTCACTCAAACATATGGTTTAGACTACAAGGAAGCATTTTCTCCCGTAGCTAAACTCAATTCAATTATAGTTCTCTTATCACTAGCAATAAATCTTGATTGACCTTTGCAATAGTTAGATATAAAAAAAACCTTTTTAAATGGATATTTACATGAATAAGTGTATATGGATCCTCCTTCATGTTTTAAAAAAGGGATAATTTAGTATGTAAATTGAGAAAATCACTCTATGGCTCGAAGCAATCACAAGAGAATGATTTAAAAAATTTACTTGAGTAGTAAAAGATCGAAGATTTCTCCGAGCATAATCAGATCATATGTTATTTTACAAACACTATAAGAATGTGAGAAGAACTATTCTAATAGTATGTGTGGATGATATAATTATTACTGGAGATGATCATATCGAGATAGAATTATTGAAAAGGTATTTAGCAAGTGAATTTAAATTAAAAGGTTTAGGTGCTCTCAAATACTTCTTAGGTATGGAAGTTGTTCGAAGTAATGTAGGAATTGTTGTTTCTCAAAGAAAATATATACTTGATCTTGTAAGAGAGATAGGTATATTGGGGTGCAAGCCAGTTGAGACACCTATGGTGCCTAATGTTAAACTCGGGCTTGAAGGCGGAAAGGAGGTTAATTCAGAACAATATCAAAGACTTGTTGGCAAGATTATTTATCTATCACATACACATCTTGATATAACCTTTGCAATAAGTATTATTAGTCAATTTATGCATTTTCCTAAGGAAAGACATCTTGAAGCTGTTGGATCGAAAAGAATTTAGATATCTTCACAATGGTATGATATTGTCCACTTTGGGCCTAAACTCTCATAGTTTTGCTCTTGGACTCTATCCAAAAGGCATCATACCAATGTAGATATCTTTCTCTTATAAATTCATGATCTTTCCCATGTGTTTTCAATGTGGGACTATGTTTGCAACCTTGCAACCCCAACAATCCCCCCTCTCAAACAAAGAACCACAGACTCCCTAACGTTTGATCCTCGACCCACTAGGACTTCTTTCCCCTCGATCCACCCGACCTACTAGGACTTTCTTACCTAGCCGCAACTAGGACTTCCTGCCCCTCGGTCCACCCGACCTACTAGGACTTCCTTGCCTAGCCACAACTTAGACTTCCTGCCCCTCGGTCCACCCGACCTACTAGGGCTTCCTTGCCTAGCCACAACTAGGACTTCCTGCCCTTCGGTCCATCCGACCTATTAGGACTTCCTTGCCTAGCCACAACTAGGATTTCCTGCCTAGTGTCTAGTGTTGGTTGTTACTCGGAATACCTACTGGTTCCCATGTACAAAATTTTTTGTACAAGTACTGAACCTTTTCTAGCTACCTATGTGTTCTTTAGAACTTAAACTTGA
>JBBMJZ010413116.1:11623673-11634508 GCA_037833815.1 Zingiber zerumbet | reverse complement strand
TATGGATATTGTTGGAAGAAGAATTTGTGTAATTTGTGAATATTTGTGTATTTTATGGATATTGCTGGAAGAAGAATATGTGTAATTTGTGAATATTTGTGTATTTTATGGATATGGTTTCAGAAATTGAAATCGTTAAATAATATTGAGATTACATCGGTTTTCCACCGCTGCAAAACCGGTGTCATTGACTAATATTACATCGGTCGTATACCGCTGCCAAAACTGGTGTTATTAACATATAATATTACATCGGTTTTACACCGGTGATGAAACGGTGTAGTTAAGTGATACTACACCGGTTAATAACCGATTCGAAAACCGGTGTCGTTAAGAGATACTACATCGGTTTTAACCCGATGTCTAAAATGGCAGACCTTTTACATCGCCTTCATATACATCGGTCGAAAATGTAATAGGCACCGGTGGAAAACCGATGTCTATGAGCTTTTTTCTTGTAGTGAAAACAAGGGGTCGTGCTCCCTTGCTATAAAAGGAATTTTCTCCCCTTTTCACTCATCTTTGACTTGGGGCTCACCTCCATTCATTGGGAAAGGGTTCTCTCTATTAGGGGAACCCTAGAAGCTTCATCTTTGCCTATCCGTCTAGCTCTGAAAAAGGATTGCATCCAAGAAGATCGACGCTACATGGATAAGCCTTCTCTTCTCTTATCTTTATGTTTTAAGTTGTAGATTGCATTACTTCTTATCTCTTGGTTGTATTTCCTTCTCTATAGAGTAGATCCTTCATATCTAGGATGTATGAGGTAGTTGTGATGTGATACATGAACTATATATTTGGATATTTTCTTATGTTATGATATGTTTATGACTTGTTCTTGTGTTGTGCCTTTTATGTGTTTGACGAAATGTGTATGAGGTCAATACATTCAAATGTAGAGTTTTGATCACCATGTAGAGGAAGGACCTTGGATTGTAAGACCAAGGACCTTATAACAAAATGTATACCTAACTTTCTACAGTATTTCCTTAAAACATAGATAGATTCTCTACTAGGGAGATTAATTGGAGTTTTAGGAGTTTTTCCAAATTAATATTAGGAAGTGACTTGTGTAATATAGCGATTGTATGACCGGGGGCCCTATGATAGAGGATATCCCTTTAATCGGACTTTGTAGGTTACTTTTTCTACTTAATTACATTAATCTATTGTTGGAAAGTAAATTGGATAACTCTAGTGATTATATGACCAGGGGGTCCTGTGACAGAGGGTATCCCTTTAATCAGACTTTCTAGAGTTGTTTCTTCACTTAATGACTTTCGAACTTGGGTAAACTCTTCCGTGCGACTTGTATAGGGTTGTGTTAACTTTAGTTAGAATTCCTACACGAGTGTAAGCATGGAATTAGGTAGATAAATAATGTATAGGGACATTAACTAGCATCATAACGAAACCAAAATCCTAGAATCTATCATCCTTCACTCACTTACGCTCATTCTCTCCCTCTCTTCTCTCAATCTCTTTGTCTCTCTCCTTCCCTTCTCTCTCTCCTCCTAGCATTAGTGAGTTATCTTTCAATTGTCTAGATTAACTCGCTATGTGAAGTTAATTAGTGCTAATCAATAACCCTTGTGGGATAGATATTTTTATTACTTGACGACACTTGTATACTTACGAGCTCACATCACAGAGTTACCTCAATAGGTATAATAAATAATATAAATAACTAAATTTTCTTTGACAATCTCGGGACTGTCTGATCCTGAGTTTTGGATTTTACTAGAATCCTAGGTCGGACCAACGCCTACTATTCTCTCAATGGGGAATGCGTCATCACTTCTCTCAAAATAGTTACCTTTTACCAAACATCTGATCCTCCTAACCTGTGTGGACTTTTTCTCAGCATCCGATCTTGACTTGGGGACTTCCCGCTAGAAGTTCTATCCTTGACTCGCCTAGACTTTCGCCTGATGTCCACGACTCTAGGGCTTATGCCCGATGTCCTCGATATGCTAAAACTTCTACCCAGTCCATCCGACAAGACTTCTTTACCCAATCCACTTGACTAGGACTCTTTGCCTAACTTTAACTAGGACTTTCTTACACATTTAGTTAAGCTCATTAGATTACAAAAACCTTAACTTTAAATCTTTATCAATATCAAAACATAAGTTTGATTAGCTAGTGCTTCTGAAACTAACACACCTCATGTCAACTCTCTGTTAGACTTTTGACTACCAAGTGTCCAATCAACGATGACTCACTTAGACTTCTCATGTTTGTGTCAACTTTCTATTGGTCTTCTTATCACTATGTGTCTAATCAACTGTGGTCCACTTAGATTTCTCTTGTCAACTCTCTGTTGTACTTTAAACATCGTTAAGTATCCAGTCAACCTTGATCTATTTGACTTCTCATGTCAATTCTTTATTAGACTTATGACATCATCAAGTATTTAATCAATCTTGACCTACTTAACTTTTTGTGTCAACTCTCTGTTGGATTTTCAACATTAGTATTCGGTCAACTTTGACTTACATAATTTTTTTACTATCAGATTAACCTTGAACTATTTGACGATTCTTCTTATGTCAACTTTCTATTGAACTTATGATATTATCAAGAATATAGTCCACCTTAGTTAACTTTGATCTACTTCACATCTTACTTAATATATCAATCAAATATAAAAATTTAAATTCAAATTAATCTAAATTTAATCACCTTACGTCTTAATTTGCATGAACGTTGGTTTCCAGTCAAATACAACACACGGAGTGCACCCTTTGAAGCAATGATTTTTATTTATCAATTAAAGCACCTGATCTGATGCAAATACAATATACGAGTTCTTATCTGTAACATCGATCATGTTCGATCCTCATGACTTGGCCATCCCTACTGAAAGATGCATGTCCCATGGGCTGCAACATGAAAATAAAATTACAATTAAGTAAACCTTTTGCGATAATTGAATGCTAATACTACTTTCATAATTAATTATTGGAATAAACTTGACTCGATTTATCTTACAAGGGTTGGTTGAGATGATCGTTGCGTCGCCGCCAAAATTGCACGTCGTTGGATTGGAGGCGCGCTCTTTGTAGTAACGGTTGTACACAAACGATACATGATGTTGTACGGTGTCGGGCTGGAAACAGGCTCCACCGGGCTTAATAGGGCTGCAATCTACCACGTTGCATAGTACTACCATATCTTTCTCTTGGCTGTCAACACTCGCCGAGGGATTTGCCACGCACCATGTTTGCTAAGAATACATATATTATATTGTATTTATTAAAATAAATTTAAAATATTAGTTTTATAAAAGTAAAATGATTTAGATTTATCCTCATCTAAATTTTATTTATAGAACTTACAGCATTCGCTCCAATTGCATTTTGATCTACAAGGGAAAAGATGAGTAGATAATTACATGATTAATTAAAGAAGTTAAAGCATAAAAAATGATGATTTTGTACAACAAATCGAAAGAACTCATACACAAATCATACCTATGCAAGAAAATAAAATTGTGAAGAGTGTGAAACAAAACAATGCATTCATCTTCATTGTTGTCTTTGTTGTTGTAGTAGAAAGTATAACCCACGTCTCCTCCTTATATACACACATCAAGATATCTCTTGGTTAATATTTGCTAAAATGGATAAAGTCAATAATCCAGATTAAAAAATCAATCAGCTGTCAATGATTTGTCATATTGAAATAAAATAATTGGTCATTATAGTAACTAACAAATCATTTTCCATAAAAAAAACTTTTTGAAAAAATAAAATATGAAAATATTTAATTTTATTAAAACATAAAAGATAATAATGAGAATTTATTTGGTTGACTTATTAATAGTATGTAATTATATAATAATTAAAATAAATTATTATAGCATATTATTGTATATAATAAATAAGTAATGTAATAATGGAAATTTGCTCGGTTAATTATTAATGATATATTTTAATATAATATTATTTTATATTATAATATTATTTAGTACAAAAGCTGTCATCCATTGATATAATTTTTTCTATATTACTGGTCATAACCAGACTTTCCCTAAAAAAAATTAATTTAACTTTTATATTAGATATTAAATTGGTAAAAAGACTTTTCTTTAAAAAAATTAATTTAATTTTTATATTAGATATTAAATTGAGAAAAAGACTTTTCTTAAAAAAATTAATTTAATTTTTTATCTGATATTAAATTGATAAAAATATATATTACCCTTAATCTTAGTAAAAGATCAAGAAGAATATATTTTCTAGCTCAAAGTATTTGTAAAAACTTATGTTGTTAATTTTAACAGTACATATTTTTTATATTAAAAATAATAGAAAATTACTAATAAATTTTAAATTTATTTTCATTAAAAAAATAATATTAACTTAATTTAATTTTAGAAATCTTAGTCAAGATGAGTTATTACCAGTACTGAGCCTATAGTAAGATTATTAAACTATTATATTAAAATATATAGCATTAATTATAATTAAATATAATAGTGAAGAATAATAATAAAGTTAATCACTTTGAATTTATCCTTTTAAAACTAAAGATAAATTTTTTTAAGAAAATAAAAAAATAAAACCAGATGAAAACAATCCAATCAAATAAGATTTTAAATTTTATTTAGGCCCTGAACGAACTAAAATCTACTTGTCTTTCTCATCAAAAACTGCACCACTTTAACTCCTCTGTTTTTTTTCCACTGCAAAAAGCGAAGAGTGAAGAATACTGCGCACAAAACCCTAACTGTAAAAGCAAGGGAACCCTACGATAGAGAGGCCTGAAAGCATCTCTTCTTTTAACATAAGACTGTAGGTGATAGATATGAGCCAATCCATGAAAGAAGGGTAAAGATCTCGAAGGCCTGCCCATGGCATGCACCGGCACATATCACCTGAGATTCCATTCTGCCTTCGCCTGTAGCTTTTAGCGAAAGACAGAGCTTCAATTGTCTGCATCATCTTTACTCCAGACAAAATCATTAACCAGTTTGCTGTCCTCGAATAAAAAAAGTAGACATTTTTTTTCACCGATGCATATGCAGCATCAGTGCAGTGACGTCGGGAAACAGCTGTCGAGTTTCTTAATGGGACTCCAATGCGAACACTGTTGTCGCGTGAATGATTAAACAAAGTGAGTAACACTCTGAGCACGGTGAATACGGATGAGGTAGCAGGATCAAACTTAGTCTGTTCACGGTGAATGCTGAGAGTAATGGCGTTTTCTCGGCGTTTAAAAAATATTTCGTGCCTATGTTTTCAACTTACATTGGTGATAGGTGGATCAGTATTTTCTGGTTCAAGCCGTATTATTGTAAGCAAGCAAACCATTAGTTATTTTTGGACGTTTCAAAAATTTGCGAACCTTTTTTCAAGTTGAAATAGTGTGTAATTGTGCCGCACCTTTGGTTCTAGTGTGGTCACCGCTGTCAAAGCAAGTGTACCGGCGTCAACTAGCTAATTGTATTGCCGGTAATTGTACCATCCTGTTGCTGTACATCGTATGTTTGCTTTTTGCGTGGTCACGCGAATCATTCTAAGCAAGCGTACCGGTAAATAATTTTGAACTTTTTCTTTACGTTTAAAAGATTTTTCGAGGGTTTTTTTCAACATGACATGGGAAGTAAGTGTACACATGTTAGGGTACATCATATTTTTGGTACAAGCGTGGCACTGCATGACTTTGTAAGCAAGCATACCTATAAATATTTTGAGTTTTCTGACTGCGTAAAAAAAAATTCGGACCTTTTCTTCAACTCGACGAGGGAGGTAAGTATACCAACAGTCACTATACATCCTCTTGGTTTAAGTGTTCTATAAGCAAGCATAATATTTTGGCGCTTTTGGCCGTTTAAAAAAAAAATCGGAATTGGTCTTCAATTTGATGGAGGTATCACGACTCCCTCCGCTGCTTCAGTAACCAAAGAAAAGTGAGCTCTTTCTCACAGAGAAGCCAATCGAAGTGTCATCAATGAAAAGCAAGGCAAGTTTCATTGTACAAAGCAAGGCAAAGCAGGGGATCAAATTAGCTGCAGCAGTCATTAACCATATGATCACCAGATCTTCATTACACTCCTTTTCAATGAAAAAAAGAGAGAAATAAAGAAAGAAATAGCTAATTGTTGGAACAGTACTACCACATTAATGCTGCCATAGACATGGCCTTCATTAGCCTAAGCAGAACTTGTTCTACTCGTAGTGATGGTGGTGGCGGAGATGGAAGGAGGAAGGTGCAGGAGAAGGCGAGATGGCGACGACCGGATTGGTGGCGTTGTAAGCGGCGCCGCCGAGGAATGGCGTTGGAGTACTGAGATTGGGCAGGGGAAGAGCAGCCGCCGCTGCCGGCGGGCATTGGTAGCACTTGGCGAAGAGGCCGAAGGAGTTGATTTGGTGGACGAAGTTGGTCATGCTGGCCCAACCGCCTAATCCGAATCCCACCACCAACACCCACCCAACCACGAACATGTTTAACAAGTAGGCTCCCACCCAACCTCCGGCGAACCTCGGAGGCCGCTCGACGGCGTTCTGCAAGCATTAATTTATTTCCCAACAATATGATTAATCACTTAAATTTCAATAGAATTCGAAATGAAGAGAAGAGATACCTCGCGAGCTTCGGCGGAACGGAAGGTGAACATGTAGGCGAGGGAGGGGATGATGTAGACGGTGAAGCTGACGAGAAGAGAACCGACGGCAGAGTTGATGGGGCCAAAGAAGGGGAAGACGATGGCGAGGAACCAGATGGGGATGACGACTGGAAGCCGCGCGGCAGCGCGCTTGCACATGCTGCGGCAATCGTGGAGGCCGATGAGCTTCTCCCACACGAAGTAGAGCGGGGTGCAGGCGAAGCCGAAGGTGATGAACTGGTGGATGAGCATGAGCACCACGGCGGCGTCGCGGAATGGCGTGCGAGGCAGCAACGAAAAGGCGTTGGAGTGGTTCAGCAGCGCGTCGCCGAAGGCCCAGTACACGCTCGCAGCCGACGGCAGCGTCAGCGTCAGCACGTAGAGCGTCGCCAGCAGGTAGATCGCCTTAAACTTCTGCGGCTTCCACATCGCATGCATGATCTCCCTGTTTTTAATTAATCATATCAATCAATCACTGAATTAATCAACCAAACACAAATGTTCTTTTTTCATGCTTCCTCTGCTACTGTAAAAAAAAATGAAATGAAAAGGAAAAGCAGCAAAATGATATTTCCTCGAAATGCAAAACAAGTATACACAACAAGTATACACGCCACTGGATACTGCATGATTTATTCAAACTGGGCGAGCGGTTGCCATTTCTATGATAGATCATGACAGGCAGATCTAATATGGACGGTACGGGCCGCCAGTCAATTTCTTTGGGAACTAGCATCAAACACATCGCCAACGTACACATTCCAGCTGGTACTGATAGACAAACGACGAGTTAACTAAACTGAGTTGCAAATGATGAATATAAGGGGTTTAGCATTGTCCTTAATTTTACTTGGTCACGATTTTAAAAGTATACTCTAGCCGGCGATTTTAGCCCTTTAACATTGTCCTTAATTTATTCGCTGGAGTGAAACTACAGCCTACCCAGTCAAAGAAAGACAATCCAAAAATAAAGAGATCACAGGGCGAGCCAATGGCGGTCAGTGTGCATCACATGCATGGGAAAGTGTGCGAATTAACTTCAATTTCTATGGACATAAAGTCTAGTGTCGCATTAAGTTGGCGTTTGCTTTGTTTTACGTCTTGTACTTTGAAGGAGTTTATGTGATGTCGCCTTACACTGTGACAGCGTGCCCACCGAAGGTGTAGAGGATGTTGGTGGCGCCTGTAAAGTAGAGAACCAGCTTGGTTGGTCCCGAATGCTTCACCCCTTCCACCTGCTTACGTTTGTATACCAGAAGCCATTGTTAATATATTGGGCTAGCTTTAGCGTGTTGCCACCTCAATAATTCAACACTGTACCTGGCCATGGAGGAGAGAAGCGATGGTGAGATACCAGGCTGTGTAGGTGGTCATTAGGAGGCCTAGGAATGACCATATCCTGTAGTTGTGAAAGGAGGGGATGAAGACCGTGGTGGCACAGCAAGCGCCGAAGATATAGGTCCAGGTCCTCTTGTCTAGCTTGTCATTGATGTAGTATATGTTACTGCACGCCACAAACAAAACAGAGTTCAGATATCTGCATAGTAACTAGCTACTCAATCTGTATGCTATATATTACCTAGCGCAAGCAATCAGCTGAATGACGGATCCGAAGAGAAGAAAGGTGCAATTAAATGCTAATCCAACGTTTCTCCAGTGCTTCCCCAGTAGCCCATCTAGTACTTCAAACCACTTCATTTCGTAACAGAGCATATATTTATGTTAAAATGTGTAGACCATCACATGATAAAAGAGATACATATAACATTAATTATATAGATTTACCTGAATGACATGGTTCCTGAAGTCCACCTTCTCCCTCCCCTTCCTGGTTCTGTACTCCACGTAGAGAATGCTGATGAGGTAAGCCGTCCAGCTTCCCAACAAGCCGTAAAAGAGCTGGAACAAGATACCACTCAGCATCCCCAGCTGGGAGAATGAGTAAGGCAGTGTTAGCAGCACCTGAGCCACCTGAACATGCAAGCAACAATACAGAAGATAAAATCAAACATCCCAACAGGCTGAAGAAATAGATAGTAGTCTTGAAATATCGTACGGACCTGGTTTGAGGCACAACTGAACCAGGCGTCGTAGGCGGAGCCACCGTGCCAGAGGAGGCCGGAGAGCTTGGATTTGATGGTCTTCTCCTGCCCTTCGCTCTCCATCTCGACGTACCTCCCCACCATCACAGTCTCCAACACCTTGTCCTCGTTCCCGTTTGAAGTCGACCCCATCGATCTGCTATATCCACTTCGATGAAACTACTCCCGCAATGATCTCTATGTCTAATCAACGAGCTGGCCTCTCTTTGCTTCTGGTTTGATAAATGAAAAAAAAAATTACTACTTGCTCCTCGTTGATAGCCGCTGGGCTTGCTTATATACAGCAAAAAGAGAAAGAAAGAGAGATTTGGAGAGACAAAGGCGCAGTGCTTTGATGAGATTGGTTTTGGCCTTTCTCACTTTAGCAGCGGCTATAACGCTGCGACTCCCAGAGAGAAAAAGACGAGGAAAGAGGGAGGAATTATCAACCGGCCGGGTCGGGCCGTCGATTCGGATAAATTAATAATGGGCACTCATTGGGGCGTGGCGCTACTGTTTTGCACGGGCGGTCCGGTCCGGTCCGGTTCCCGAGTCAGTTAAAGTGCATCCCCACCTCTTTAACCGGACCGCGGCATGGGTTCCTGACCGCGATCAACTATATAATAATCAAGGGTAGCACTTAGCTTAGCTCAAACCTCGCTCTTTTTTTTTTCTTGTTTTCCACGGCTAACAATGAGCTACGAATCTACTGTAATAGTAGTAGTCCATCTTTAGGTATCCTGATTCATCCGAAAGGAGCTCCGGATACCTAAACATATGAGGATTAGTTAGAAATGTGCATTAATCGAACGTATGTGCATGTTAACAAATTTCTATATATATAATCGCGACACTTGGGATGAGCTTCAACTGCTCGGACTTATGAAAATCATCTAAGAATATGCACCGAACGGATGAGATATGCAAGCTAAGGAATCTCTATCAATATTTAAACTATTTAAGGGTAAGTATAGGGTAAAATATCTTTATCCCCATATATTTTATTTCGAATAGCATTTTATCCGGTTTAAAAAATAACATTTCCTTTAACCAAAAGTCAGATAAAAATAATATTTAACCTTCTTTGACTAAAAGTTAGATGTGAGAAATCTTTTAAAAGATAATTATGTTCTTGTCTTTTTTATCAGTTTTCAATAATAATAAAGGGGAAAAATACGTTGAATTGACTAGTATATCGTGTTAAGGTCGATTTGTAGCTAGAGGGGCGTGAATAGCTCGTCATGCTCACATTGCTTGCTTTGTCGATGACGATATGCAGCGGAATGACTCAAAGTCAAACTATCCAATGCTAACACGTATATTTGCTTGGTATCCATCTCAAGATGAGGTGCCTAATCCAAGGATCCACACGCGACGCATTTCTCTATTAAGAAAACAACTCCTTCTCGGTCGCAGCCGGAGGCAAAGAAGCCTTGTACAAGCTCACACACAAGAAATACAAGAAAAGATAAATAAGAAGCTAATACACAAGAAACCTTACAAGATTACACAATGAAAACCTAGCTTCCTCTTCTTCTTGCTTGAGTACACCTCTTGAGATGCTTGGTAATGGAACAACACTCCTCTCTAAGCTTCAAAGGACTGATGTGTGTCACTAAGCTCAGTGGAGAAGAATCTTGAAGTCACTGTGCTCGCTAGAGAAGAAGAATACGAAGAAAATGCTCGCCAATGGCTATAACCTGCACAACGGTCGAATCCCAATCGATTGAATGACTCTCAATCCATTGGGGAGGCTTTGAATCGATTGGCTAATCGATTCAAAGTGCCTCTGTGCTATCTGAAAAGTGCCTGAAACGATTGCCCGATCGACTTAGCCTCTATCGCATGATTTCCAACTTCCCAATCGATTGCCCGATCGATTGGAGGTTTCAATCGATCAACTGATCGATTTAGAAGTTCACTGTTCCAAAACTCTCCCAATTGATTGACCAATCGATTGGGGAAGTTTTGATCGATTACCCAATCGATCCAGACTATTTCTACATAAAATCATGTCAATCAATCGATCGGCTAATTGATTGAACTCCCCAATTGATTGGCAAGCAGAAAATTGTGTAGAGCTTGAAATGAGCTTCATTTCCCATCTGAGATCACCTCATTCTGATATCCGAGTTAAAAGT
>JBBMJZ010413116.1:11550306-11563757 GCA_037833815.1 Zingiber zerumbet | reverse complement strand
ATGCCTCGATTGGCGTGCACATGCATTTCAGGAGCTCTATATAAGGGTTCCTCCACTTCACCGGAGGTATGAAAATCTTCTAGCTTCAGAGTCATTTCTCTACTTCCCCTTGCCTGACTTGAGCGTCGAAGGGCCGTCGCCGGGATACCCCGCCCGGCTCGGCTTTGTTGCAGGTTCATCGGATCACGTGAGGATTCAGAATAGAGCGTCGCGTCCCCAGCGTCCGTTGACTCACCACTCGGACAGGATCAAATGCAGCGGAATGAAATGGAAGCAAAAATGAAAAAGAATAAGAACTCGAGGAGTTATTTGGTTCATAGCCTTGGTGATTTCTACTCCAAGACTCACGATCTCTCGAATCGTATTGACGGATAATCCACTATAAGTCTTTTCTGGAACCGTCGGATACAAATACGAAGAATTAGGAAAGTGTAATAGCCTTCATTTTCCTTTTGCAAGTATATAAAACGTACATTAATATTAAATAGTCATCGACACTTTTGGAGTATAGAGTCTGGCTGGGCTTATGTGTCGGTGTCAGTCTGTAAGCCCTGGTTGGATGCCTTAGAGTTGTAGCGCATCAGCAGAGCATAGTTGAAGCAGTGAAGAAGTCGTTGAAGCTTGTATGCAAGTTCTGTGTAGAGTGCTATTCAAACATGGCATATATATAGGTTGAGGAATGCACCTTCAGCCTCCTATGAGGCGCCTCCACAAGCAATATTTATCCCTTTATCTTCGTTGATGATAAACCCCGCAACCTTTGATTTTTATCTTTTGAAGAGCGCCTTCAAAGCTCTCTAAGGCACCTTCAGCACCAAGCACAAGGCTCCTCTAGAAACATGCGAGGCACCTCCACGCCCTCTCACGCGGAATCTTCAACCAAGCATCTGTGGCGCCTCCACTCACACAGGAGGCCCCTCGGATACTGTTCACTCAAGACTTTTTTTTGGGGACCATTTTGCTCCTTTTTTCCTAAAAAATATGTTATTACAAATACAAAATATACCATGTAAAATAAAATTAACAATAATAAAAATAAGCAGTATTAATTAGACTCTATCTGTCCAAGACCAGGATTTAGTCAAAGTCTTAGTTTAGAGATTCAAAATAGACCTAAACTGGATCTGTGACTAAAGTCCCTAATTGAGACTTGTTCTTACTAGAACACTCTCCTCCAGTGACTTACCTTACTTACCATTTAGAATCGTTTGACTCTACTTCCGTCCACCGGGTCTTCCCGCCACTTGTCAGGTCCACAGTCCCAACTGGACTTTGGCCAGCTGTTAGGTCCCATGGATCCAACCGTACTTCTCACAATATATCGGGTCACTCCTTGACCTATCTAGACTTTTACACCAGTTATCAGGTCATCCAAACCTAACTAGATTTCAGCCTGGTGTCAGACCAGTGAAGTTCTGTACACTTGGTAGAAAAGTTAGAGCACACCACTCCTAACTTTAATTCATTGTCATTCATCAAAACTAAGGTTTGAATATTGGTGTCAACTGCACCAACAGTCTCTCTCCTACGTGCAAGGTGGTGCTAGTCTTTAAAGATTATCACCAGCATTGGTGCTAGTCTTTAAAAATTTGTACCAACACTGGTTTGAAACCAACACCCGCCAACACCATGTTGGTGCTAGTCTTTAAACTTTAAAGATCAGCATCAATGCTGGTTTCAAACTAGCACTATGTTGGTGTTAGTTTTTCAAGACCATCACCAAAGTGCTTGGTGTTGGTTTGTCTTGAAGACTATTACCAGCTTGTATTTCAAGACCAGCACCAGCTGGTCTTCAAGAGCAATACCAATGCAGGTGTTGGTCTTTCAAAACCAGCACCAATACTATTTTGAAACCAGTACCAGTTGGTGCTCATCTTTAAAGACCAGCACTAATACTGATCTTTAAATACCGGTACTAATGCTGATTTCAAATCAACACCACGTTGATGTTGATCTTTAAAGATCAATACCAATGCTGGTGTTGGTCTTGAAAGACCAACACCAAGGTGCTTATCTTCAAGAGCAGCAAGGTGCTAGTCTTTTAGGTGCTTGGTGTTGTGGCTCTAGTCTTTAAGAGCAACATCAGCGTTGGTGTTGGTCTTGAAAGACTAACACCAACGCTATTTTGAAACCAGTACCAGTTGGTGCTGGTCTTTAAAGATCATCACCAATGTTATGTTAATTTAAAACCAGCATTGGTGTTGGTCTTAATGACCCAGTACCAACAACCAGCACTAACGTGGTATTGGCTTGTGTTGGATTGAAACCAATATTAGTGTTGGTTGGTACTAGTTTTAAACCAGCATTGGTGCTAGGTTTTAAAGATCAGTACCAATGCTGGTGCTGGTCTTTAAAGACCAGCACTACATTATATGCAGGAAAGAGACTTACATATAAGAGAGAGAAAAAAGCTATGTACAGATGAAGGAGGGGAATAAAAAAAATGAGTAAATGCCACGTCAAAGTATCCACGTTAGATGTCGCCCACAATTGTATAGGATAAGTATATATATATATATATCATAGTTTGTTACCTTCTACACCCATTCAGCGCACACTCCTAGACGATGCTCACATATTCTGGTGCCCGGAGTCACTCTTGGGTATCCCGATTCATTTTTGAGGGCCTGGATGTCTGTGAGTATGTATATATATAGTCAGAAAAGTTAGCTTGCACACTCGTTCGATACATACTCCTAAACGACCATACTCACAAGTCCAAATGCCCGAATACATCTCTGGGTGTCTCGATTCACTTATATATATATATATATATATATATATATATATATATAATGTTAATTTTATTGAAATATAAAAAAGCTTATCAATCAATTCGTCAGAGGAAACATGATTAAGAAATTGCGTAGAGAGAGTAAAGAATAGTCAATTTCGACAGCTACCTAACGTACTAAATTTTTAAAAATAAAATAACAAGTCAATTTCGACAACTATACTAACATTTTATCTCTAATAATTAAAGCTGACATTGACAGATAATAGACATGAGTAAATATAATGATATTTAACTTTAAAATTTAATTAATTAATTAATTATTGTTACTAATTAATTTGCATTTATAAAGTATATGTAGAGGCCGCATGTGTTTTTTACTAATTTTCTAATTAATTTTTTCAATGCTCAAACTAGACGTGAAGCCAACCAATTCAATTATTGGGAGCGTTGAAATTGATTTCACTTTATTATTTGGTGAATATATTTCATGGACATGTTACATTATTTTTTTAATTAAAGAAAGTGTTCGGTTAATGAATATTCAACAACAAGAAAAAAAAAATTAATAAAGGAGTAGGCTCGTAAATCTCACATGGTCATTGTGCATGAAAATATATTAATAAATTAGCTTATCTTGAAATGGACAATTAACTAATGAATTAGCTAATCAAGAATCGTCTGGTGTAACAATGGTCCAAATATTTAAAACAAGTGTCTGTTATAATAAACAACACATGAAATGAGACGTCACTCTCGTATTATAAATATTTTTAAATATTTAATTTATTAAAATTGAAAAGTTGGTAAAAAAAACGAAAAAGAAGAGTAAAAGATGACAGTGATTGAGAGTTGGAGGCCTGTTATGATCAAGTTGAAATGTGATATATAAAAATTGCACGGCCAGTTATTTATCCAATTTAAAAATATAGATATTGATTGTAATCATCATAATTTGGTGATTTTCGTTGTCATTTTTTTTAAACAATATTTGAGTATTTAATTTGATGTGAGCAATCCTGAAATGTTTTGATAAAGCAGCAAAAGAACTAGGTCAAATTATAATAAGAACACAAACAATCTAATTTACATTTCTGTTGACATAACAAATATTTGATGGTTTTTCATGATCATCTACTTTACATAAACAATATTTGAATATTCAAAACAATGAACATTTAACGACACATCTATTGAGAATTCTTCCTCTTCTTCTGTGGAATGAGCCTTCTTTTCCTTCAAAGAAATCTGCAGTAGGAACAGCAACTCCAGCAAGAAAATCTTGAAGGAATGCGGCCGGTTCTTCGAATGTAGTCTGCTTGTTGGGCAGTTTTTGCAGCTTCTTGATTTCTTTTGGCTTCTGCTGCCGCTCGCTTGTCTTCGGCTTTGTGTCTAACAGCCGCGAGCTGGTTCATCAATCTCTCATAGGCAGATGCCCTCAATCTCTCTACCTCAACCTGACGAGATCGAAATCACCAAAAATGATCACAATGTTTTGTAGTTAGTCATGTAGAATCGACAATTCAATTGTTCAAAATAATTGCTTTACAAGGAGAAAGCAATGGAGCATATACCTCAACTTTCCTTGTTTCAGCTTCTATGGTTGCTTTTTGATGATTTTCCCATGCTACAATTTTGATCTCTTCACTTTTAAACCTGAAACAAATTTCTTCATGTGAATTCAAAATCTACCAACATTTAAACCATTTCCATTGGCGATCCAAAAGTAGAGAAAGCCTCACAAGCAACATGATCACTTATGTGGACTTCAATACCTAGCAAGATACTTGGCCTTTTCAGCTTCCTCCCATGCCGCTGCTCGAGCTCCAGTGCCACTTCTGGCCAGGTCCTCCTCCTTTGACACTGTCTTAGTCGAAGTAGATGCATCAGTTGCTTCCTCTTCCTTGCCGGCCCACGCAGCTATGTTCGTCTTGCCCAATTGCTGGCCTAGCATGAGTATCTCCCTCCTGGTGGTTTTCCGTTGCTCCTTCTCCGGCACCTCTCGAATGCTCTGTTGTTCCTCGTTGCCTGCAGCCGGGTATGTCTGAGTTGAACATGTAGCTGTTTTCTGCAGTGTCGACGGTGAAGCTGTTCTAATGGGTGTTCCTGTCCGAGAAGGCTCTTGGCTTGGCACAGGAGTCATTTCTGTACCCATATCCCTCATAGACACAGCCCTGACAGTGGCTGCTGGTGTCATAAATGCCGTAGCACTCTGAGTAGTCGATAAATCGTGCCAACTTTGATTAGCTGCAGAGAATTACGACACATTCATAAAGCCAGGATGAATTGGGAATGTGTTTAAGTTCTAACTATGTGAAAAAGCAATGCATCACTAGTAATCTTTTATCATATTCACTGTAATTTTTTTTTTATCTCTATCTCTCTTTACTCCTCTAGGCTTCTTCTACTATCTCTAACCTATTCAATTTGTCTAATAATCAATCAAAATATACAGGACAAAATCTACATTTCTGAAAAGAAACAACTTTTAAGTCAAGCATAGAACTTCTTACACTTGGTAATTTTCTATATTCCTAGTCGAGAAGAACGGTTTCATAGAATTTTGCACTTAAAGTTTCTATTTTCACTAGATAAATCTGAAAGAAGCGTCAATAAAGATTAGAAGCAGGAAGCTAGAAAGAAAATATACAGCTACAAAGAGCAGCAGATAAAAACGAACAAAATGATTCTGAATAGAGAGATAAAGTGGCATAAATCCTCAAGATCCAAGAAGCTTAACAGAAGAGAAGCAAAGAAGCCATGGATGTTGGAGTTACCATCAGAATTGTCGAAAACAACTCCAGGCATGGCTGCTGAATCCGTCTCTTTCTGAGCATGGTTCACGTTCGCGTCCACTCTCTTGGTCTCGGCTTCCTCCACCGCGTCCAAAACGAACTTCGAAGAAGCCTGACGAGTTATGTATCCCGTTAAGCCTCCTTTCCTCGCCTGCCCTCCGCCGCCGCCGCCGCCGCCGCCGCCCTTGTTTCCGCCTCGGTTCGATGTCGGGCTCGCAATCCACTTCTGCGCATCGTCCCACTTCGACGGCGCTGGCTTCGAGAACGGCGGCACCAACCCCGCCGTGGCCGTCGACCGGTTCGGCGGCAGTGACGGCGTCCTCTCCGCCTTCTGGAACTCGAATCCGGCGGACGCACTGTCTGATTCGAGAGCATCGTCCTCTTGTACCCTAATCCTCCCCGCGGCGATCGGAAGATCTCTCGATCTGTTCGGAATGGAGCACTCCACGTCCTTGCAACTATCCACCTCGCTGGCCCCTGCAAGATTCCGCCGCAGATCACTTCAATCAAACCGCAAACACCCAAATTTTTTTCTCAAAAAGGGGAGAACTTACTTCCGCTCTCGACCTCCGACGGTTCCGATCTCAACGAAGCCTTCGATTCCATCTCCTCCTCTTCATTTCTCCTCCTCTCCACTCTGAGCAACACCATCCGAAGCTTCTACCCTACAATCCACACCTCGAGGGAGGTCAAAAATAGCGAGAAAAGGAAGAGCCTTGCCTGCGCAGCCAACGGCTTATGGATGCGTTCGTACTCCATGGCCAAGTGCCCAAGGCCTCGGATTGCAACTGCGATCAGAAATGGGAAGAGCAAGAAAAGCACAAGGATTCCTGGAGAATGAGAATCTGCTCGATCACAAACCACCGAACCGGGAGCTGCAAATTAACGTCATGGATGCAGTTGCAGAGCTTAAAACTTCGCTAAGAATTGTCTCATCCTCTTCTTCTTCTTCCATGGACAGCGCCCATGGTCCACGGACAACTTGATGAGCAAAAGCTTGCGGCAAATAAATCCAAATTCCTTCACAAATCAACCCAGCTTTTAAAATTAATTCCAATTCGGTTAAAATCTCCGCCCCAAAAAAGAGAAAGAAACAAGCCAAAAAAATGTATCTTTATAATATCTTAAACAACAAGGAAATTAATATAAAAAAATGAAACGGAAGATGACGACAAAATGAAATTTTCTGAAATATTAATGCATGCACAGGACAGGACAGGACAGGGCATTAACTCATCATATTTTTTATTTAATTCATATTCATGGGCCATCTCTTTCGCAGGGCCCCACCAACGTGGCTGGTTGGATTGGAGGAGCGAATTAATGGATAGAGAAGGAACTGAGTTGGATTTTCCATCTTTTTAATAATCATTTAGGTGGAATTCTTTTGTTATTTAACAACTAACCGATTTAACTAAATCTCTAATTACTATTTAGTCCACGGAAAGAATCATTAGCTGCATGTTCTTGACGGGCAACAAAACAAGGATTCAATTAAGTCCATGTGTGATGTGATTAGTACAGTTAGGCAAAAGTTGGCAACTTTGGAGAAAGAATCAAATGATAGTATTGAGATGGCAAACAAGGGATCTACCCGATTCGGTATGCACTCGCACATGGAGGATGGTGTTTGAAGTAACTCAGAGAGCATCCATCGAGTGAAAACGATGCATTCACTTAGAAACTGACGATCTAAGATTTATCCCATCGTACACCTAACGCTAAGTTCTCAAATCTCACCAATAACATTTGGGCTCTTTAATTTGGGCTGAAGAGAAAGGTATTTGGCCTATTGTTGGGCCGGTTGATTTCGTATCCGGCCTTTTTAACAGATCGAGCTCGGTTAGGGTTCAAATAGGCTGAGATCAGAACCCTAAACCCCTCCGATTCTTCCTGGTCTCCGTCTCTTCCGATGGCCTTCTTCCTCTCCACCTCGCGCCGCCACTTCTCCCTCTTCTGCCATCTCCGTCGCGGCCTCTCCACAGCGGAGAATGCATCGGGTTCCGCTGGAATCACCGCCGCCGTCGCCAAGTTTCGCCTCCAGAAGGAATTCGACCCCGACCGCGCTGTCTCCATTCTGTCCGCCATCGACGCCAAATCCTCCTCGGTAACCACCTCTCGCTACGCCTTGGAGCTCACCGTCCGCCGCCTCGCACGCACCCGCCGCTTCTCTGACGTCGAAGCCCTTATCGAATCCCGCAAGTCCGAGGCTACCTCCCTCACGGAGAATTACGTTGCTTCTTTAATGCTCTCCTACGGAACCGCCGGCATGCTCGACCACGCCATCCGCACGTTTGACGAGGTGCCGACGCTCACTTCTGCTCCCCGTTCGGTTCTGTCCTTCAACGCCCTCCTCTCGGCCTTCATTCGCGCAAAGAAGTCATTTCGAGTGGCAAGTCTTTTCGCCAAGCTTTCGGAGGAGCACTCCATCACGCCCGATTGCTTCTCCTATGGCATCCTCATTAAATCTCTCTGCCTCACCGGCAAGGTCACCAAGGCCTTGGAGACGTTGCAAGAGATGGTGGAGGTGAAGCAACTCGAGCCGACACTCATCATCTACACCACACTCATCGATTCTCTGTACAAGACAGGGAAGCAGGAGGAGGCGGAGGAGCTGTGGAAGAAGATGGTTGAGAAGGGTTGTGTGCCTGATCATGCTGCTTACAATGTGAGAGTTATGCATAGGGCGCTAAACGGGAAGCCAGAGGAAGTCCTTGAGCTGATTAAGGAGATGGAGGCTGCCGGCCTCGGGCCCGATCGGATCACCTATACTTATCTCATTGCTTGCCACTTCAACGCAGGTCAACACGAAGATGCTATGCAGGTATACAGGGGACTAAGGAAGAAAGGTCCAAGACCGAATGCGAAGATGTTTAAGATCTTGCTCACACATTTGTGCGAGCATGAGGATTTCGACACTGGGCTTGCGGTGTTCAAAGATAGCTTGAGGTTTAATAAAGTCCCGGAC
Source organism: Zingiber zerumbet (assembly GCA_037833815.1). Taxonomy (NCBI): domain Eukaryota; kingdom Viridiplantae; phylum Streptophyta; class Magnoliopsida; order Zingiberales; family Zingiberaceae; genus Zingiber; species Zingiber zerumbet. Next base: position 11,555,260 of record JBBMJZ010413116.1, on the reverse strand, counting down.
TTTGAGACAGTGAAACTCTTGGTGAGTGGTCTGGTTAAGGTAGACAAGGCGCAGGCAGCCAAGGAAGTAATCGATAAGTTGAAGAAGCGTTTCCCTGAAAATTTGGTTCAGGGATGGAAGAAGGTGGAACAGGAGCTTGGATTGAATGAAGAAGCAGATGCTGCTTAGCAATCCTTTGTCAGATGGTGCTGTTGGTTATTGGGTTCCATAGAGTTTGTCCATTGAAGTATTCTGTGCCAAGGATAGAAATGGAATCGAGCATGGAAACTGCCTTCCTTCAAGTCTTTCATTTTCATCAGACTGCATCTGATACTATGTATCATTTCATAGCTCAATAAGCATATGGCAGTTCAGTCAAATATTGTCCTTTGACTTGCTATATGTGATGTGTACCTTGGTTTATTATGTTGCTTTAATTTGAAGCAGCATGGAGGTGGACTTGTTTGTTAATCACTTGTTTTTACGTGTACTCAATTGTTGATGTAGATGTTCTTAGATTGTAGTCCTCCAAATAGTTGTTCTTGAATTATTGTTGTTTGGTATTTATTAGATTTGCAGTTGATTTCCAATGGCTTCATTTCACCTGCTGAATTAGTTGATACAGATTGAGATAGTTTGGACAAGATTGAGATAGTTTATCAAAAGATAGATAAAATAATATACAAACACCTTAATGAAACTACTTAAGAAAATTCTCAAAGCATTAATTGCAAGTCTAACTACCACAAAATTCTTATACAACACCATAACAGAATCAATCTCCGAATTTCAATCTTTAAATTAAAGCTAATAACTCTTCATCACTTCTTCATCCCCCCTTTGTTTCTTGAAAATTTGTTCTTGTTGAAGGCTCTAAAGTCATTTGTTGATTCAGCAGTGTTTTGCTTCTTCATGCCTTTCCTGCCTCCGTGGCCAAACTTTGATTCTCTGTGATCTCTCTTCTTATTTTTCTCTCCTCTCCTCACGGATCCTCCAGATCTGTCTCCAGGAGCAACCCCCGTGCGCCTTTTCTTCGACTTATTGAACCCGCCATCATCATCGCCGTCATCCAGAGGCAATTTCATTTCATCATCATTACCTTTCGCAAACCCACTTTGCTGTCGTTGTTTCCGCCATTTTTTCACAGAATCAATCTCGTCTTTCTTGCGCTTCGCCCTCTCTCTTGTCTTCTGAACCTGGACTTCTTTCGCCAATTTCTTTGCTTCCCTAGCTTTCTTCCTCTCTTCTGCTTCCTCAATCTTCTTTTTCTCTACCAAAAGCTTGCTTTTCACCTTCAACATGTGAGAGTCGCTTTTCACCATCTCTGCATAGTAGTCCGGAGGCCTGAGAAACGGAACACCCATGGACTGCAACTTTTCAAAGGCCTGCCGAGTGCCAATCAATGCTTGTGTATAAAATGCTGATTCACGTATCAGATCATCATTGGCATCTATTTCTTGCTCTGGGTCGTGATCAATAGTCAGCTTGTCAATCCATTTGACATGCTCTGGCCAAGCTATATCACCAAGCCTCTCAAGAAGAGCCTCCTTATTATTAATATAATTCTTGGCAGGTTCACTCCGTCGCACTTCTTCTTCTTCGTCTGATTCTGTTTCAGATTCCTCAGCATCATCAACATAGTCATCCAGCAACTCTTCCTCAGCAAGTGTTGAATCTTTACCTCTGAGTGCAACCATTTTAGACTGCAAAGGAGATAACAATCAATCAGTTGCATTCAGGTATTCTCTTATAAATTGTGAACTAAAAACAGCAGTAACATCCAATTCCTTGCGTTATCAGAATGAGAAAGAAATCAAAAGGGAATAAATAGAAGATAATTCACTGTATAAAAGTTGATGCTCTATAGAGTTAATAAATAGATATAACCCAAATAAATATCAAAATACAGCATTAACGAGAACAAGATTCAGGAACAAATCGAGAGAATGAAAAAAAACAAACAGAAATAGTTTAGAGCAAAGGAATCAAAAAACGTATCCAGTAGTCAGCAATGTTGATAAGATATAGGACAATATAAGTTATAAAGAACAGAGAAAATGCCATCAATCGACAGTCAATATGACCATCTGACCAACTGTGTTTCTTCTCCATCTAGTGTAGATGGTTTGACTAGATTCTCCTACAAATAAAAGTGCAACCTATTGCATCTAGAAGGCCAAACAGAAAATTTGCATTTAGGGGATACTCAGATAAGTTGGCACCAACACTATACTTTCCTTGAAAGGTTTTACAATATGAATTTTTTAGGCTTACATATTCTAAATTATAAGATCAACAATATTTTGTTTTAAATCCTGCTAGCATAGGAGAATCGTCTATAGAAATATAATGCACCTATAACAGACAGAAGGGGAGAACCATCAGCAGCTAGGCATGAGGGAATGTTGGAGGTGGCTCATTCATGCGTAAAACAATAAGAGAAGGTTGCAATGGGAGGAAAGATGCAGAACAGTAGAGCAACACTAGTTTACTTGGCAAATGCTGGTTTGGACAAAAAACACTTAGACTCAGATCCAGTTCAACTCAAATTGAACCAAAATCATATCCCAACCGATTCAATTATAATACCACACATTTAGAAGCTAAAGGTCCTCTAATCCAATACTACACATTTGGCAACAAATCAGCACCTAATACCTTGCTCCATTACTAAATAATAAAATTTTAAACAAAAATAAGGAAATCCTATATGCTAATCTGTTGTGTTCCAGTACTTGTGTCCAAAATAACACAGATATAAAGATAATAGGAAATGATGAGACAATTTGTATTTTGAATTTTCATTGATGCGCAAAGCTTTCAAATCTGATTAAGTAGTTGACCAGATTGATCAGGTTGATTCAACTATGATCTCATAGCAACAATGTAATTCTCCAATTTGTATTGTCCCAAAAATGCTCTCTATTTTTTTTTTCTGTCTTTCCTAGTTTTCTCTTAGAGTTTCTTGCCACACTAAAATTTACACAACTCAAAGTTTAGTAAATACATCCGATAAAGAGAGTGGTTTCTAAATCCTGACCAAGATAGAAACATTGATACGAACTATGAAACAATCTAATATTTTTATGAAAACCTGATAACCAAAATCATCTTATCACTCTCTGTTGAGATCTCCAGAATTAAAAGCAATAACCAATAAAATGCAAAGTCATTAAAAATAGTAATTGAAACATAATAAATTCCTAAGAAACACACAAAATTAGTAAAGCGGATAGTTGTGAAGCTTTGTTAGTCGGCGGAGGATTTGTTCCACAAAAGAGTAATCCATGATCAACATCACTTGAGATAAAATCACCCAAAAAATCATTAAAAAACTAAAAGATCAATACAGCAGAGGTGAGGTGCGCAGCTGACGTGCTGAGGCGGTAGAGAATATGGGATTTCCAGAAGTAAACGCAGAGTCGGAGAGGGGTGGGGAGTTAAGGCGGCGGCGAAGATGGGGAAGTGGGGCCGCAACGTTGGGGAAGAAAAGGCAGTCGAGGCCACTAAGATGGGTCTGAGACGCCGGGGAAGATGGGAACGTGCAGAAGAGACAGCAATATCAGGCGGAGATCGGAGGAGAGGGCCGTACCTGGTTGGGGGCGGAGATCAGAGGAGAAGGCAGTATCTGGGCGGCGGCGATAGGCTCCAGGGTTTGGGGTTTGGGATGTGAACGAAGAAAAAGAAACAGTCTCTCTCTATATATATAAAATAGAAGAGCCCTGCCACTTGAAATTACCAAAATAGTGGTCCTTTATAATTTTATAACTCAAAATATCAAAATATCTCTTATATAGCAGTTATATGCATTACCAAAATAAATAAATATATATTTTAAAATATATAATTAAAAAAAAACAAAACTTAAGTATTCAGGTACTCTTCGTTTAAAAATTATCAAAATAATAACACCTCATTTATAATTTTCTATTTTTTATTCCAAATAAATTGTGTGCAATTAAAAGTGATTCAGTTGAGAATTTATAATTTTGCAACTAAACTGAATGAGAATAAATAAATTTTTTAATAGAAAATTATAAATAAGGTTTTATTTTAATAATTTTTTAAAATGCGTTTCTTTCTAAATATTTTATGGTGTATTAAACATTAGATATATAATATTTTCCACGAAATAAAGAAATAAAAGGATCTAAAAGATTAAATTTATAATGATGCATTATTGTTATTATTATTTTAATCATTTAGGTATCAAATTCTTTGAGCCGAATAATTTTAGAGTTGACTAATCTACCTATAAAAATTTTCCAATGAACATTAGAATAAATTAAAAGTACTTATTTAAACGATCTTAAATCTGACATCCTATGAAGAAAAATCTCTAAAGTGGGTTGTAAATAGGATTTAAATTTTAGATGTCTAATTAACCATGGACCTAACCATGGTACTCCAGGCTATAATGATACATTTAAACAATAACATGGAAAAAATTACAACCACCAAATGAAATCAATTGTTTGGATGAATATTACAACTAAAAGTAATGGATAAAACAGTCATATTTTAAAAACCATTATGAATTTCAAATTTACAAATTCACTTTAATGTTCAGTTTAATTTTGTTTTTACAAAGTGAGAAAACACTTCCTCTGTGGATTAGAGCATCTGTATTGGTGGATATAATGACATCCATCATCTTATTAAAAATATAGGATTTATGTCTCAGATACCTATTATATTAACATTTTAATTATCTCGCATTTATTTTAATATTAACATATATTATTTGTGGATTTTCAATTATTCATTTTTATTCTTATTTTATATTAAATAAATATAATTTTATTTTTATTTACACATTTAAATGATTATTATTTAAAATAAATAATATTCTTATTTTTAAATATATTCATCATGTAAATTAATATATTTTTTTTAATTGCACGTTGTTCCAGAATGAGATTTTATATATATATATATATATATATATATAGAGGAGAGATTTCCTAAGGTTGTG
>JBBMJZ010413116.1:11513689-11550206 GCA_037833815.1 Zingiber zerumbet | reverse complement strand
AAGTATGATGAAAAAATAAGGAGAAAGTGTGTAATGGGAGAGAAAGTGTGATGAAAGAGAATGAAGAGAGAGAAAATGAGGAGAGAGAGTGTATGATGGGAGTGAATATAGAGAGAAAATGATAGAGAATGTGTGATGAGAGAGAATGAGGAGAGAGAAAGTATGTTGAGAGAGAAAGTGTGATGGTAAAATAGGGAGAGAGAAAATATGATGAGAGAGAATAAGGAGAGAGTGTGAAATTACCCAAGGGTATGCAAGGGTATTTTTGTCCAAAACTTAAGGGAGGGGTGAGTTTCATCTAAACCCAAGGGAGGGGGTGGGTTTCATCCATACCCAAATTTTTGGGTTTCATTCCAAAATTTTGATTCCATTCCCATCAACCAAACACTAGGTTTGGGAATGAATCCATTCCCTCATTCCCAAACCCATGAACCAAACGCCACCTCAAATCATCAACTTTGACCCTTTCGTTTTAGGAAATTTTTATTTTACACTTTAATGGAGTTATTTACTAGATCAATTAAATAAATAATTTTGAAAAAGAAATTAAGAGCTCGATTAAATAAGCTCAAACTTAAAAAAATCAAACTCAACTTTAATTAAATAATTATTTAATTCTCTTATTAAATAATTTTGAAGACACTTCTAAAAATTTCTTTAAATTTTGGGGTTAAATAAAAAATTGATGCAACCGCACACCGCAAGTACACTCGCATGCTCTTCTCTTACCAAAGCGACGAATCCATCCATGGCCGATCGCTACTTCCCCAACGAGATGCCCGACTTCGTCGAAGAAGAACACGAGCAAGCTTCCATTTCGCAGTCCACTCTCCACGGCCTCCTTCGCCTTCCCTACCCCAAGTTAGCAGACAAATTCCTCGAAGCCGCGCTCGATCTCAAAGAGAAGGTAGGGTTCTTCCTTTCTTCGCCTTCTATCTGCTATTCTGGTCAATTAGATCTACTTCATAGTTGTTTTTCGATAGTGTTCTGATGGAATCTGAGTTATTCATGCTCGCGACAGGTCGTGAAGCGGACGTGGTTGCGTGCCGGGCGGCAAGTGAGGGATTTCACGCTCTACACCGGCGCCCTAGGAACGGCGCTGCTGCTCTTCAAGGCGTACCGGGTTACTAACAGCAAGAGCGACCTTGGTCTCTGCGGCGAGATCATTAGGGCTTGTGACGCTGCTTCCGCTGGATCAAGGTGAAACTCCAATCTTGTTACTTGCATCGCCAATTCAATGATGAGTGTTGAGGATGGATTTGGATTGAAGCAGGCATGTGACCTTCATATGTGGGCGGGCGGGAGTGTGCGCGCTCGGTGCTGTGGTTGCGAAGCATGTTGGAGACGATGTGCTGCTCCGCCATTATTTGAACTCGTTTAGGGAGGTAATGGAGCACTAGTGTTAATTTTCTGAAGATGTGCATTTAGACTGTTGTTTGAGAATAACTTCTTTGTAGAATAAGTCAAATTGCATTGACAAATCCACAACAGATTAGAACTTTGATCACCATGAATGTTTGGCCACCAATAGCAAGTTGTGAATATAGGATGTTGAGTTGATTCTACCTATGTTCAATCGGTTTGAAGAATGAACAATCCCAAGAATTAGCGTTTCTTTTACCTGATTACTCTCTATTTAATCCATCTATGAAAGATCCATGCTTACTCTGAATTCTCTTTTCTAATGGAATCAAAATGATCCATGAATTAATCCAAGATCCTTTTAGTTGGTCTAAATCATTTACTTGAACAAAAATAGATCTTACAGAATCATATTGAATATTTGATAATACATTTTATTATCCATTTCTTTCTTTTGTCTTTCTCGGTACTTATCCAATGATGCATCATCATGTGCAAGCACACTAGAAAATGCCTCTTCTTTTGTTTCTGTTTTACGAAAGAGTAACGAGTTTAGTACTTCAATGAGTCTGTTGTTGCATGAATGACACTGTTTTGCAATATTTTCTAAATCAGTAACACAATTCTATTTGAAAGCAGATAAAGTTGCGTGATGTTCCTAATGAACTTCTGTATGGAAAAGTTGGTTATTTGTGGGCATGCTCTTTCCTGAACAAGCACATTGGTGAGAATACAATACCGTCAACAGACATGGTGAGCTTCTGCTATTGTGGTTTAAGTAATTGATCATCATGACTAAGAAAGGCCAAGTTACAGATGACAGTGTTTTGTACTTTGACACAGAGTGCTATAGCTAACGAAATCGTCTCTGATGGCAAAAGATTATCCAACAAAAGCAGTTGCCCTCTGATGTACGAGTGGCATGGGAAGAAATACTGGGGTGCTGCCCATGGGCTTGCGGGAATCATGCATGTCCTGATGGACATGGATCTGAATCCAGAAGATAGGAAATGCATCAAAACCACGTTGAACTACATGATACAACACCATTTCCAAAGTGGGAATTATCCCTCCAGCCAAGGATCTGAGTCCGATCGGTTGGTGCATTGGTGTCATGGTGCTCCAGGTGTCGCTGTTACCCTCACCAAAGCAGCTCAGGTGACTATTGTCTATGAACCCTTTCCTAAATGAACCATTGTCTTACTCAATTGTTACACTGCTTAGTTTCTCGGTAAACTCATTTGTCTAGGTTTTCCAAGACGAGCAGTTTTTGCAAGCGGCAGAAGAGGCGGCTGCTATCGTGTGGCGGAGGGGCCTGCTGAAGAGAGTTGGCATTTGCCATGGCATCAGTGGCAATGCTTATGTCTTCCTCTCATTGTATCGGCATACCAGGAGGGTCGAATACTTGTACCAGGCTAAAGCATTTGCTTGCTTTCTGCTGGACAAAGCTAACCAGTTGATTGAAGACGGGGCAATGCACACTGGTGATCGGCCATATTCAATGTTCGAAGGGCAAGCAGGCATGGCATATCTCTTTTTTGACATGATCGAACCTTCTGAATCCAGGTTCCCAGCTTATGAGCTTTAAACTTTGGCATAGTAAACTAGAGGCTAAGGTGTACTTATTATATGACAGTTTAAAGCTGGTTGCTCTTGTGAGAACCAGTTTAATCAACAGTTTTAAGTGTTGTGTACAGTTGAGAATTAGACGTTCAGAAATAGGAGTCAAACTGCTTTCACAAAAAACCGTCAGTAACATTACGTTAAATCTGAAAACATGATGACAACAATATAAGGCGAGTCAAAATTTATCCACATGTTGAACAAAAGAAGCAGCAAAGGGAAACCGACCAAATTGTTCCACAAATCCACGCTTCAAATAATTTTGATACAGTTCCAAAACAGATATACTCAAGCTCAACAAGGGTAAACAAATTGCAGGAAAGATTCATGAAAGCGAAGCAGGTACCCAGCCAAGACAACACTTGTTTGAAAATTAAGTAATGGTCAATAGTTTGTGAGCGGTGAACCACAGTAGTGGACGTCCGAGATGTCGGAGAGCCTCTGCTTAGGGGACAGCGTGGAGCTGGCCGCCATGTCGACCTCCAGAGTGTTGATGTCTTTTCTCTTTGGCTTTGGTCTCTCCTCCTCGGAAGCCTCAAGGATGGGGCTGAGAATGTGGAGGGTTTCAGCTGGCTGGGGCTTCGTGATCATGGCTTGAGCTTCTGCCACAACTGATGGATTGTCATCAGCTGCGTAGAGCACCTTTTGGATGGCAGTTGCGATCTGCAGCACAGCAATAAAGTTCATGAACTTTGGTTCGGCAGACAGAATCCATATATACATCAATGTAGAAACAAATCCATACGGTTTGATAAATAGAGAACTAATAAGGATTTCCACAATTCAAGATACGGATTAGGAAATTATATATAAATTATTTGTATAATCTTCGCAACCAATCTGGTTTTCAGAAAACCATATAAAAATGTGAATTTTTTCTGTTACGCATTGTTTGCAAGGAGGTGAGGAAAGGATAAAAAAGGAGAAGAAAAATTGAAACCCATTTGGGAGGAAGTGTGCTATGGAAAAAAAAGGTAAGAAAGGATAAGTTTAACTTTTCTTACCCATAAAATGAAAGAATTTTCTTACATCCTAATTTGAAATGTAAAGAAAGGTAAAAGGAACTAAAAAAAATTACATTCTTATTTTATTATATTAATTTTAAAAATTAATGTTTTAGGTATTTTTTACATCATGACTAAAAACACTTACACCGCCCAACTAAATCGGTCTAATTAAACTGACCAAATTAGTTGAACTTATCCAAAACAATCAACACCACTTGACAAACCCAAATGGGCTAACCCAAGCTGTTCAGATCAATTGACCTCATGTGTATTGTCCAAACTGACCAAATGTGTTGGCCTGACAAAATTGATCAACCTGCTGAAAATCATATGGTTCATACAGAACGACCAAACGACAAGCCCCTTGAACCAATTGAACTCAGCAACCCCCTAGTAATTCAATTGTAGCAATCAAATGTATTAAAAAAAGTGAGGAGTATCCATGGAAGAATTGTTCCTATAATAATTATTCCTTATAAATTTAGAATAATTATCTATTATTACTAGTAATAGGTATTCCAGAGTTATTTTAATTATCTAACAAAATTTATAAAAAAAAAGTTATTCCTATCCACCAAACAAGTAAATATATACTAATGCAACGAACACATTAAATTACAATTTTTGTCATCATTGATTTCTGTTTAGTTGAAGTAATCATCCGAGTTTTTTTATTAAAACTCAAGAAGATTTAAAAAATGAGATAAATCACAGGCAACAAAATAAAAATCAAAGTTAGCCAAAATATTTTAATATTTTGGCAAAATAATTTACAAGTTCATTAATATTAAAATAGTCATGAATAGAAGATCCTAGTCAGACTACCACCGTAGTAATTGTATTTTGTATGGTTCGAGAGTAATCCAATGACATTGATAATTTTAGGAAGTATTTTATAGACAAAAGGCTAATTTTTGGAAAGCCAATATTTTATCAATGATGAAAATGTATTACAAAAATGGTAAATATTTAGATTTTATAAGATATTTTGATAATAATAAAATTCTTGAAGACAGTTTTTGATAAGGATAGATCATACAGGTAAATACGATTCCAATCAGCAGATTTTTTTATCAAAGCAGGATGGTACTTACCGGTAGATGCTCAATCTCAGGGTTTTGGCACAAGATTTCTATGTCCCTTAATTTTCCAAAGTAAAAATCCCTTTCTTTCTCCAAACTATCAACGAAGAGCTTCAGTTCAGTGATCTGCAAATTGCATAATGTGCATTTTAGGTTGATGTTTTCAAGCAATCTATTGTAAATCACATCTTATTGTTCATCTGACTTACCTGTTCATCATAAGCTTGAGTGGCAGAATTTGTAGCAGGTTTTGTGGCTTTATGTGACGAATTAACAGCATGAATGTCACTTTTCTTTGCACCATGTGAGGCTTGAGTTTTAGGGGCAGATGAGGAAGATCTTACAGATGATTGCGAAGGTGCAGCCTTCTTGTTTGCTTCTTTGCTTCCCTTGCACGCATCCCTTCTCTCCACTGCATTATAGCTAGGGAAAAAAACATTTTCAGTAAAGGAACAATTCTACTAACTAGGCGGCATTCAGGGTTATATCAAGTTCTAGAATATTTTTGATGAAAACTTGAGATTTCAATTTAACTAGTTAGAACAAGACCATTCCGAAACAATTTTGTCACACCAAAATGCAACCCTGGATATTAGTCACTTTATGAGAAGTTACATGTAAAAACTAAGTTGTTTGCACAAACCATGTAACTAGATCTGCTGCTATGATCTTTGAATCTAAATCAAGAAATGAAATACCATTAATTTTGATTGTGAACGATGCTTTTTCTTCAAAAATTCCGAAGGAAGGAGCGTGATTATGAAAGTTCTCTAACATGAAATTTTTGGGATAAGAAAAGAACATAAATAAAATTTCTTCTTCAATATCTTAAGAAAATGGATAGAAAAAAGTTGAGGAAATTAATGACGGTCCAGGAAAAAAAACAGAAAATAAATGGTTGAGAAATTACTTGCTCATTATGCCACCATTGACAGAATCACAATATCTCTTCATCCACTGCATGAATTCCAAATTATCCAAGGGCCTTCCTTTAATGAGCTTGTTAACTTCGATGTGCTAACATTAAGAAAACATTTAATGTTACAAAATGCAAACTGAGAATGGGATGCTAGTTCAACATTGCTAAACATTATGAAATTAGAATACAAAAGGTTTGGAAAATTAGAGGCTCAGAGTTGCATGTGGCCAGACATATATGTCAATACAATACTGCATTCAAAGCCAAAATTCTCCTAAAACTTGTCAGACAGTAGAATTCAATACCTAACGCAATATAAGTTACATAAATATCAATAAAATTCGTAACTACTGAAGGATGGCAATTCAGTTTTCAAAAAGGTGAACTTTGTTTGTCTAAATTATATTTCTGATTGCTTCAACAGTTCAGTGAGACCTCAGATTTGTATGATCATGAAAGGATGAATGCTCTTCGACCACTGTGACAATGCATATTCGCAAGGCTAGATTGTTGACAAGGCCGCCAAACTTATTGTACTACAGGTAAATATCTTGGTAGAAAACTAAATTTTGTTAAGGTTAAAAGACGTAAACAAATACCTGCATCGGTCAACGAGAACGTAATGAAAGAATCAAACGATATTAAACAGACGTGAAACGAAAACCTTAGTGATCTTGAGCTTGTTGAAGACATCCTGAAGGACCTTGTAGTTCTGGATCATCTCGTACTCGCTCTTCGCGTCAAAGTTCACCTTGTGCATCGGCACCATCCCCGAGTGCACGGCGTCCATCAGCTGGCACTGCACCGCCCCCGACGCTGCCTGAGGACCCCCATCGACCACCAAGCCATCGGTTTTATAATCAGACCAGATCACACAGGATCGCACTCTGATCGATTGAAACAAAATACGAATGCATCGTGAGCGGACGACATACCTCTTCGACTTTGGAAAGGTTGAGATGAAGAGTGGAGTTGATCCAGGCCAGGATCTCGTTCCGCCCGACGAAGTACGCCGCATCCATCATCCCAATGGTTGTCGCCATTTCGCCTTCGTTCGGAGTGGAGGAGGTGAGGTCGGTGCTTCGATCGGCGGCCAGCAGAAACCTCCTTGTTAGGGCTTCGTCCCTGTGCAATAAATGGTGGAAAAAGGGATGGCTGGAGAACGAAGAATGGGCGGGATTTCGGGAATTTGAAATGAGGGTCTGTTTTGGTAATTAACAACGGCATCCTCTTACGGTGGAACCTTCCAAATCAAGGCCTCAACGTATAATCGAACGGCGGAGATGAGTTGCGCGATGGGTACTTTCGTCATTTAACTAGTAATTTTGAATTAAAATGTAGGCATTTTGCAGAAACAATTTGGTAATCATATAATTATTAAATTATATTGTTCCATGAAACAAATTTTACCCTTATGATTTTATTGAATTTACCAAATTACATTTAAAATTTCAAGAATGTTAAATAACTTTAAAAATACTCTCTAAAGAAATATAAACAAGCATTTAAAACTATTTTACTGATTAAATAAATTTAATTTTGCTGACAATTGCACATTGTTGTTTACCACCAAGAACAAACATCTATCTTCAAATTCTTTCCAGTAATCACTTATTTAACATTCTACAGACTTTGATTATAGTTAAACACACAATTTGCTAAATGGTTTAGTCTATAAAAAAGGATGATCAGATACAACGTTTTCATGTCCTCATCAAAATTGGTACAGTTGGCAGCAGAATAGTTTGTAGCAAATTAATCTTTCAAGCAAGTGCAATTAACCAGCAACCTGAGAGAAGCAATGGTGATTAAAGATTATGTCAAATGCAGGTTAAGTGAATGAGTGCATTACATGAATAATTACACAAAATTAAATAGATTGAGAGAAAAATTGAGACTAACAATTTGAGATTGAACATCCACCAACACAATCTTCAATTGCAAAGGAAAGTTCATATTCATATATACGCTGAAACCATTACCTGTAGAGCAGATTACTATAAGTTACTCCAAAGAATCACAAAAAAAAAAACACACACACACAATTAACACCGGTCATTTACATATGCGGTTTGCGTATGCAATCTAGACCAAGTTACACTCAAGCAAACCAAAATAGATTTTGTGTGCATTTAATTCTCAATCTAAAACAAATTCCTAAATCCTAATAGTGTTGTGGATTTATCTACATCTCAAAAGAACTGAATTATATAAATTATCTTGGAAGAGAACCATAAAAGCACGGGTCGTTCATTGGGTTCTAATGATAAATAAGAACTTTGATCAACAATTTTAGCCACTCTGAACATTTGTATCAGAAACAGGCCTAATGATGTCTTTCTAGACACATGGTCAATGGCTCAGCTGTTCATGACAATTTGGAATGAGAGGATCATATTTAACTCAAAATAAAATTCAAAAACACAAAAATAATAAAGCAAGTAATTACCTTCTTGAAAGTAACAGATCCACAACTTCTGTGAGCATCTAATATTTACTAGTTTGAGAAGATTGGACGGATATTGAAGAAGTGAATGGAAAGCAGAACTGCAGCTGTGAAATATGCAAAACACCACACAGCTATGGAACATGCTTGTCTTAGAAAAACTGAGAGTCTCATCCTAGCTGCTAATGCATAAGCTGATAAGCATCAGAATTATGAACAAAATAGCATCGTCTACTACATGGAAGTTTGCATTCACAGAATTGTAAGATGAAAAAATAAAGACGCATGTAAAGCAGCAACTAAATGATTAAGTAATTGCTTCTAAAAAAAATAGGAAAAAGAATTATTATCCATAGAGCAACTTCGTTGTCATCTAAGAAATTCATTTTATGATCTGTCGAGTCTAAGACCTGTAGTTTTACCACTCAATGTAAGAGCATCCATTCTCCTTCTATCACTTCTTATACATAACCTGTAAATTCTGCTCTTCCCTTACTTATTTTGGCCCATTGCAGCTTCTTACTTAGTAGTTGGAACTTATAGCTTGACTACTAATCCTAAAGTGAACAGTTGAACACTACAGTTTTGTCCCTTTAATCAGACAGATAAGCAGATCAAAATCCTCAAAATTGCAAATCATGGAGATCACTCAAAACCATGCTCAGAATGCATGTATACATGAATTGGCCTAGAACCACAAAAAACAGAAGCTAGAAGTAGAATGGTAAGCCGATAACCCTAATGCTGAACATCACCAAACAAACAGTCCAAATGCTGAGGCCGTTAACTGACAGATACAGTGTGAAAGAGCATTAGACTTGCAGCAATACTACTTCAAGAATCGTAGCTCATCAATCACGAAAAAATCCATTCTTTTAATGCCAACACAAAGAAGTCAAGAATGCATCATGGCATCTAATCTAACACGTCCACAAGTAATAGTTCGAAAACTAGACCGAAAACAAAATCTATGTAACTTATCAAGGAAGTTCATCTGACACACTCAGCGCAGGGGACCGATGAACAGTAAAATATCTTTGCATTTTTTCTCAAAAGGTCTCAATCTGTATCTCCACATCGACGCTTATACCAGCACATAAGATATTCTAACGTTATCGATTGGAGCAAGAACAAAAAATTCACCTTTTCAAAACCCCTTTTTTTAGGTCAATGACTAAACCTAATGCAACAGTACATATTGAAAGGTGAAATTTTCTTCAAATCATATAGATTCCAGCACGAAATTTCTCCGTATGAAATCTGCGAGGAATCGGAAGGAGTACATGAGAGCATAAACAGATCAACTCACCAGAAACCGGCGAGATGATCGTGACTCGCGAGGAGCAGAAGCAGAAAGCAAGCGAATACACGGCAAGAGGGGAGCAACGAAAGTGCGCCAATGACAAAATTAGGATTAAATAACGAGAAATTTTCAATTTGGCACCGGAATTTAACTCTTTCTTATTTTATCCCTTATAATTAGGATGTGAGCTTGTTTTAATATTTTTTTTTATTATAAGATGTCCTTTCAGTAAAAATGAAAATAAAAGGGAGTTCATTTTATATTTGCCCAACCTCAAGTGTGCACAGTCGGATCATTGATTTCATGGGATGGGATTGCTTCTTTTCCGTATAAGTAAACACATTCGGTAACAATTTGGGTACATTTCGTGGGCCTTCCTTTTTTGAAGTATATTTTGTTTATTAATTACTTCAACGGGCAAAGCGTGAGCTATCCAATCTCCCTCTCTCGATAGCTATCGGTGCTCCACCGTCACCATCTCGGCCGGAGAGGAATCGTTGCGCCATCTCCTCCAAGCATCTACCTTTTCTTCAATCCACTTCCAGATCAAATTATTTTTCTCGTTTTGATCTCTTTTCTCTTCTCCCCAGAGGGGGAAACTTTGTTTCTGTTTTTACCAATTTTTGGTTGAATTCCTGCTTGATGGCCGTTGATATGGCGGATTCCAGGGAGATCCTCTGCTCCATCCGCACTTTCGAAGATTTTCCGACGACAAAACGGCGAGGAATACGAGATCAAAGGGTATGTGACAGTTTCCCTCACGCTTTCATACGAAATTAAGGTCCTCTTAGGGTTTGCTTTCAGGATTTGAAAAAAAAAAATAGTTGTCCTTGAAAACTTTTAAGCCATTGTACCCACCCTTCATATCGGGAGTAAGTTTGATTCAGTTGTCGGAGATTATAAGACCTAGGGTTTCATCAAGCGAATTCTAGAGCTTCCGCTTGCTGAATGGGAGGAAATGTTCAAATACCTACGCTTTGTTGCTGTATTGTAATAAGCTCAACTGGATCTGCAGCAAAAGCGTTTGTGTAGAAATATTTTTTGGGAAAACAAGGGCGTACTGATCTGATTTGAAGATTGTAGTAATGGTGGGAAGAGAACTGGTCCTCAGGAAGGAAGCAACAGTGAGTCTTCGTGAGATAGCTGCAAGGACTACTCTTAGGGAGGTGCGGCAGAAGGGACACGAGTATGTGGAGCTGAGACATGTTGGAAAGCGCATAATTTTCTTCTGCACCCTCTGCCTAACCCCATGTTACAGTGACACCGTATTGTTTGATCATCTTCAGGGAAATTTCCACTCCCAGAGGTTTGCGGCAGCCAAAGCTACCCTTTTTGGTGCCACTCCCTGGCCGTTCAATGATGGTGTTCTATTCTTTGATAGTTCTCGTGAGTCTAACTCGCTGTTATCGCATACAGCTTGTCAAAATGATAGACCTTTGGTTGTTAACAACAGTTCTAGGACTAATGATGAAGTAACTTCGATGCTCAAACTGAATTCTCTTGACAAGCCCCATATTACTGGCTGCAACAAATCAAATGGTTCAACGGATGCTAACCTCAGGTTGGTTGCAAGTGGACGCAAAACTTCTGTGAGATCTAACTCTAAGTTCCTCTAAATATGATTTCAAGATGCAATTGGTTGGGGACTAGTTTGATCATTCCCAGAGTCTTACATAAGGATCAGTCATCAGATTTGAGAGTGCGACATTTAGGGTTCGGGCAAATTGCATGTAGAATACAGAAAAACAAGGAAATTCATGGTAAGATAACTAAAATATGGTGTGCTTGGTTTGGTGAAGCAGGATCTGACTTCGGCGATGAGTTTAAGGTGTTAGCAAATTGTGACTTTGCTATCATAAATTTTCCTTATGTTTATGGCTTAGGCAGAAAAAGTGCCCCAGACGATGAAGACCCCACTGGTTCTTTCTTTGAAGTGGATGATTCTGGACATCGTAGGAAGAGGAAAAAGAAATCATTCTCAGATCAGGAAGAGTACTCAGATAATGTAAATATGTCCTGTGAGTCACCATCTGAGGATAGCGTGACTCTACGTGAAATTGTGGCAGAAGATTCACAACATCTTGAAAGGAGACTTATATCTAGCAAAGTTGTCAGGCGAGAGTTGAGGAAACAGAAGCGTTTGGCTGCAGAAAGAACCTGCGATATTTGTGGGCAACCGATTCTCCCCGGAAAGGATGTGGCTACCCTACTAAATTTTCGTACTGGCAATTTAGCCTGCAGCAGTAGGAACACTAATGGAGTGAGTAATTTTTTTACACTGCTTTCTATGTTTTCTAGTTTTCTTCTGAACTAGAGAGGCCTGTTTATTGATCCCCATATACCATGCAGGCATTTCATCCATTTCATGCATCTTGCCTCATACACTGGATCCTCTTATGCGAGTCAGAAATATTGGCTGATCAGAAGACCAAAATGAGAGTCACACGAGGCCGCAAGAGCAAATCAACTCTCAAGAACCAAATTACTTCCATCTTTTGCCCAGAGTGCCAGGGTACTGGAGTGTGTATCCAAGGAGATGAGTTGGAGAAACCGACAACTCCATTGTCTGAGGTTCATAAACATCCATTTCAGCTGTACTAGTTGTAAGAGATATGCTTGTATAATCTGAATTGAATTATTTACAGATGTTCCTTTACAAGCTGAAGGCACTTGCAGCAAACAAGGCTTGGATGAAACATCCTGAAACCCTTCAAAACTGCTCCACTGGACTCCATTTCCCATCTGTTTGCGTCGAGAATTTGGAGGTTAGTAGTTGACCTATTGTTCACTGCTCGTTCAAATCGTGCACATATCGTCATATTCTGATGAACCAACTTGTTTTTTGTAGGAAAACCTTAAGCCTCTAAAGTTGCTGCACTTCTTTAGAGCCGATGACTAGAATCTGCTCAATATGCAACGTCAGTTATTGTACAAAAGTATGTTCTGTTCTCAATTCTCTTCTCTAACCACTGGATCTAGCCTTTGTAAGCAGTTAGTTGGCTTTGATGCTCTGAATTTGACAACTCTTTAGGATGTATATATACTGTGTGTTCACAAAAATCTTGGTCTTTGGTTTATGTTTTAATCATTTATTGGTTAGTTTTCAACACCTTATTCAGAGATGATTAATTGAATTAATATTATCCACCTCTCAAATTTTCAATTTTTATTGTTGCTTTACTTTGTTTATTATTTGTCAATAAGTAACACAACTAATTTTAGATTGTTTGTGGGTTGTTTTCTAAAAATATTACATCGAGTTTTTTTTGTCACTATAGAACTGTACTTGTTTTGGAAAAGGAATTAAAGATGTAAAAAAATCAATAGTTTTTTTTTTTTTGGAAGAAGATTTGTTTTTAAGGAAATAATATTCTTTCCTAGAGAAATGGAGGAAATATTTCTAAAAATTTGAGAAATTGATTGTTTTTTAAAAAAATCAAAATATAGCAAGAAATTAATGTTCTCAAATTGAGAAATTAAATAGGGAAGGAAAGTTGAGAGAAATTGAGCAATCAAGTTCACAAATTTGAAACTTCTTCCGACTTACATCGATTTCTTAATGAGAACGCCATTGATTAGTGAGAACGACCTTCCAAAATTCTGAAAAGAATTCTTTATGGGTAAAAAATTTAAAAAAAAAAACTATTATTTTTTGAATCAAGGTGTTTTTTTTATTAATAAAAGAGCACTCCCTCTCGTACTCCACCGGTAATCGATATAAAATTATACTATTCCCTCCACCGGTATATTGTCCCCGTAATATTATTTTCTTCTCCTTTCGATCATCTGTGTTTTTTTGTTTTTTTTTCTGTCCCAGTGTTATAGTGTAGTTGCAAGATGTTTTCATCCAAATACTTCTAATTTGATCCTTAATTATGATAAATTTATAAAGATTTTTTCTCTAAATGAAGCGTACAACTAAAAGATGCTATACTTCTTAACTGTTCACCACAAACACTTTTCAATTTACCTCGATGTCTGATAAAAAAATTCTATGGGATCGAGCTAGTCATCTCAGGGCCAGCGGAGTTTATTATTTTTTGTAATATTATTTTCTTATCCCTTCAATCATGATTAATGATTTATCTCCCTTTATATACTCTCATTAGATTATATAAAGATGGTGTGAATTCTACGGGGACTGTGAAAAATATTTCGAATGAACGTTCTCACATTTTACCACCACCATAATATTATTTTCTATTATCTAGTTCTATCAACTAATTGTATAAGTATACGTTTTAAAATAATAACTATTATAACATCAATATTATTGAACAAAATAAATATTTATTCTAGTAGTCATGAATTCACACCTATTATAATATTGTAGTAGGCGAAATTGATATTCAAGTGACAAAGATATTTTATTGGCCAACGTGTTACAATAGTCATGAAATTGCTGCTACCTCCTATATATCTGGGTCATCTATATAAAATAGCTATTTATGATTTATCTTTTTTTTTTATTCGTGGATTAATTGACGGAATACAGAAGGTGAGTGAATCGTCTTTTGCCACATATAAAATCATAGTTACTATAATATTATAACAACGCCTATAAAATTATAGCTGAATTAGTATTCGGATGGCAAAGATACTTTCATTAGCCAAGGATTAATTTACGTTGAGTTCATTCTCTTGAGAATTAAATTCTCTCTCACCTAAAAGTTCATTGGATACTATAATTTACCTTTATCTTGTCATGGAACTAGCCATGAAAAATATTTAGAATGAATAAAATCATTTTTTATAATATTATGCCCCTTGGTCGGAGCAAAGTTGAGTTAGTTAATACGGGGTAGGGTTACTATAATATGATAAAGATTCGAATCTCGATAAAATTGAGAAAAAAATCCTTCTATGTATTAGTTAATTATATATATATATATATTTTTTATATATCATCGTAAAACTTATCGTAAAAAGCCTCTCTTCTACTGTAATAATGTAAATATTATTGAACACGCTAAACATTGTATTTAATATACGTGACAAAGATACCGAAGGCAATTCTATGATTTTATTGAGGGAGTGAGTGGAGTAGAGCGTCATTAAAAAAATAAAAAGGGACGTCTACGTGATATTTAGAAAAAAAATAGAGACATTATTAATGGTTTCCCATTTCTTTTTATATTTTATATTTTGTTTTTTATATTATCTCTGTCTCATTTTTCTTTGTTTGGTCGCCCAGCTAAAATACATTAGAAAAGCACGTTGAATTCTTCCTATGTTATACAGTAGCTGCCTTCCCTATAAAAACCGCGCCGACTTATGTGGGCTCACGTGTTCTTCGTTGCGTCTTTCGTTTTAATTACTCGTATCATTTTCCGGCGGATGAACTGGACCGTCCATGATTACCGTAACGGCCCATGGCGCCTCCTTCCAATAAATTCGGGCCACCCACGTGGACCGACTGACCTACCAGTCATCCACGTTTCATTATTTACATAGAGAAACAAAAAAGAAATTATAGTTTAAGAATCTTTTCAAGTAATTAAAAATAATTTTTAAATATTATAAAACACGACACGCGAGATCCCCATCATCTTGCCTCGGGACACGATACATCCTTATCACTTCCGCCTTAATTGTAAGAATTTGTTTTTTTAGTTTTTTATTTAACTTTTATTAATTTGTGTTTTTATTTTCCGTCCATGGACAATTTCAATTCTGTTACCAAAGCTGCGTTAAGAAACGTAACCTACCGGTTTATGTTCGCTGCGTCGCGCTGGAGGGTTACGGTTTCCGTTATTTGCTTCCAAAACGGGAGCGGTTTTCGGGACTCGCTCGCCGTCCGTCAGTCATCTCCACGCCAATATAAATATCGAAATCCCTCGTTCTTTGCTTGCACCTGGCAGTTCCGTTTCTTGTTTGGATCCAAACCCTAGTGGTCTTCCAATGGCAGCCTTCCGGGAGGTTTTCTCTCGGCGGTTCGCCTCCCTACTCCGCGCTTGCGCCGGTGATGGCGGTGCTGGTAGCTTTTCCATACTCGGGCGATACCGCTTCTTCCAGAAGCGGCCCCTTTTCCAGCCAGCGCTGCCGCCCTACGTTCCCCCGATGATCCTCCAGGACGATCGGATCGCGGAGCGGATACGAGGTCTTACCCCGTACAGGTTCCCCCTCGATGTGATCCTGCCGCCGGCGCCGGCGCCGACGCCGACTCCAGAACTGAAAGAGGAGAAGATGGAGAAAAAGAGTGTGTCTTTGGAGGAGGCGAAGAAGGTAATAAGGGCGTCGCAGGTGGCGTCCGTACGTTCGCGGCTGCTGACGGCGGGTGAGAGCTGCATCTCTTATTCCGACTTTGTACGGATCTGCTCCGAAGCAACGAATAGCGAACAGGGGCTGAAGATTGCCCGATCGCTTGATGAGTCCGGCCTTGTGTTAGTTTTTGGCAACGTCGTATTTCTGAAGCCCGAAGAGGTAAAACTTTTTTTAAATACCGTTTTTATGGGAGAGGAAGATCAATCTTTTTTTCTTCTTTTGTGTTATGCAAATCTAGGGTTGGTAATTTTCTGAGTTCGATGGTTGTTTTCATGCGATTGCTGGAAGTCTGATTTCGTTTTCTCCGGATTTTTTTCCCTTTCCAGCAGGAACTAAAACGAAGGGATTAGAAACCAAAGAATGGTGGTGTTAAAGCTTCTGGAGACAATTTGATCAAACCTTTTGGGGGCAACTATCTGGAGTTAAATCTGCATACGAAAATCAATAAAATTAAGATATGCCTAGGAGAAACTAAGAAAAACCAACAATCGTAGGAACTTTTCTATCTGCCTCATTGTTTTATGGAATTTACCTATTCACAGTGACAACTCCCGACAAAAAATCATCCAACCCAATGATCAACTCTTACTTCACTTAAGATCTTTTATTCACACCTTTCTACTTTTCTTTTTGTCTTTAAGAAATATTAGTCTAAATTTTGGCATTCTAAAATAAGATTAACCTAGTTGGAGGACATAGAAATTTTAGGAATAAGCTGCTTCCTTTCATGTTTTTTGATAAATATTGAAAGGCTGGCACATACATGTGGAGGTTGGACGGAATTTTTTTTTTCTTGAACTATCATTAAGATTGTGAGTTTTACACAACTGTGTTGACAAGATGAGATGGGCTAATTTTTCATTAGGCATAGATGATTGAACTCTTGATTTGTTTATAAATTTGGTGATCTATAGTGAGCTGTTCGAATTCTATTAAGTAACGCACCTTTATGGCTAGTTTGCCATCTTAACCTTTGCTGGAATTAGGTTCCCTACTTTTATATCTTTTCATTTATGCACCACTGGCTGGTAGATTCTTGCTAACATCATGGATACTAGTTGGTAGAGATCAAAGAATGAGTCTTGTCTTTTTCTGCTTTGCTCATGCAGGTCACCCAGACAGTTGAGAACATGATCCCATCATCTTTAAGCTATCAGAATGATAGCATGAGAGAGGAATTGAAGAAGATGGAAGAGAAGAAACATGAGATTGAAAAAAAAGCAGCAGCTCTAGTAAGGAAGGAGTTGTGGCTTGGGCTGGGTTTCATGTTGGCACAAACTGCTGGACTGATGCGGTTGACATTCTGGGAGCTTTCATGGGATGTGATGGAGCCAATCTGCTTCTATCTCACTTCCTTCTACTTTTTGGTCGGCTATTCCTTCTTCCTCAGGACCTCTAAGGAACCCTGCTTTGAGAGCTTCTTTGCTAGCCGCTTAGCGACTAAGAAAAAATCCCTTATGGAAGAGCATAAGTTCAACCTCACTCGCTTCAACGAGCTTTGCCAAATTTTCGGTCAACCCCTTCCTCCAACTGCTAACCAAAATTTTACCTCTGCTTCCTATTGCCATTGCATGGGAAGAAGATCATTAGTAGGTTCCTCTCAGTGATGTAGTTATATTTGAATTCTGATGAGCAATTAATTCTAGCTAAGCAAAGAAATGTGTTCTACAATTTTCAGCAAAGGAAAAAAAAAAGCAATCATAGACAATTTTTTACCATGACAATTGTGATATAGAAAGAGATGATACATAACAGAAAACAAGTCATACTGATTTTCCAAAGTGTGTAGTATGCTAACCAGGCATGGAGTCGGTTATGTTGCAAGTGTTTCTGAGACAAAACTCTTGCACATATTTGTGCTAAGTGATACTTGATTTTGAGATTAACATGTAGTATTGTGTTTCATTTTGTTATCCTTTTGAGTCACAATTCATTGCTTTCTGATGGAATATGGTGCTGTTTATTTTCTCACTAAAATTACTTCCATGATGAATCATTTCTTATTGATTGACTGTTGGCATCAACAATTAATCTTTTAAAGTGTCAACAACAATTGTTGATCAACAGTCCTTTTCAAGTCTTATGATCCATTGTTTTGACATGCTCTAAGAGGAAGTACTCTTTTTTTCCATTTGACATGAACTGTGCTGAGATGCTTGTAAGGCTCTACCAAAATACCTCTTGAATCCAATCGATTGTTTCAAAAGGTAACCTTCACCTATAATCTTAGGTTTCTGAAACAACACAGTGCATGGAGGCTATCTTCATTGATCCCTATAATCCGATCGTTTTAGGTGCACAAAAATCTGTACGAGGAGTTTGACTAACTAGCAGATCCAAATTAATATACCGTTTTCTGTGTAGAATGTATGACTGGGATAGCCTCGTGATGTATCAACTCTCATTCTCATAGCGTTCATTGGAACGCCGGTAAAGGAGTCGGGATACCAAGTGACCAGGTACCCGCCTATCTATTTGAAGTTCAGAAGTATAAAGTAGTAGTATAAGAGGAGAAAATAATGGCTTATCTGGAGGTGCTAAGGAAAATCAATCGTGCTCCAAAAGAAAAGAAGCCAACTCAAGATTGAGATGCAGCCACGGCAGTTACATTCAGAGATGGAGACGAAGCAACTTGAGAGGAAGGACTACTGATGCTTCTACCATCCGTAGTTAACATTTTGTAAAGGCTGATTGGACTTCCACATTTGCAATCTATTATTCGACTCAGCATTCTGCAAAGCATTAAGTACCTCGACGACTAAGAGACAATGTTAGGGATACATTAACTAATTAATAGTACAAAGAAACTGCCCTTGCTGGCTAATATACATAACAGTTTGTAGATCCCAACTGATGCAGTTGTCAACTACCCAACTTTGTTTCTGAAACATTATTGTAATCTAACAGTAGCTAATGAACTCAAAGCTCTTCATGAGATTTCTCTAACTGCTTATCATCAACCTTAGCCTCAATCTTCTTGTTTTGCACTGAAAACTCTTCCGTTTCGATCACCAATTCACGCTCCAGATCTTCCAGCATCAAAACATGAGTTCCCAGTGGTAGAATGCGTTGACCATGTACATCTGCAAAGCTAAAATGTTTGCAAGGATCAACTAGAATATCCACTTCAGCAGCTTCGTTAGCTTTTATACGTGCGCGCTCAAATCCAATTAATTGTTTGCGTGGGGCTCCTCTGATGCTTGTTTTGGGTCGATAAAACAATAGAACAGTTTGACTTCCTTCCATATGGCCATTATTAAAGACCGATATCTTCACATGAAATTTCACATCTTCACAAGTTGAGACCGCCTTAGTTGCAACAATGTGTGGTGGCTTTGACTTTCTGTGATCCTTAGCAGATGATTGTGACACTGTAATCTTTTCAGGCACAGATAGAAACTTGTATGAGTATTTTGAATAACTCAAACCATATCCGAAGTCGTAAACTTGCTTTCCAGTGTAGAATCGATATGTTCGCCCAGGGTAGTCTCTTGAAGGATCAGCCCTCATGTTCATATCAGTCATAGGGATGTGAGTGAAGGATTCTGGATACCACATCACAGGCAGTCTGCCACCTGATGCAGAAAGATTTCATTAGCCATCACTTGTAAAACTCTACCATTTCCAGGAACTGGAATGGTTATTCAACTACAATCAGGTATTTCAAAACAAATTAGTCTTTAGAAAAAAGATATTAATATGTTACAATATCACATCAGGTCAATATATGCAATACAGTTCCCATCTCATTTTTCTATTAGGCACAGTAAGATTTGTATAATTAGGCTGTAAACAAGCCGGCTGTGTTTTTACTGTTCATTTTTATTATAAAACTTAATTCAAGTTTGTTTGTTGTACATTTTATCATGGTTGAGCTAGAATAGCTTTTACCAATTTAACATGGAATAAGCTCCTAAATGAATAGTGATTTTGGGATAGTGGATAGAATAAGCTCTACCTCAATTTAGCATTGAATCAAAGTGAGGCTCAGATTAAAAAACCTTCCATCTCAATTTAACACAATTATAATTTTTTTCTTCTCATAATGGATTTAGACTATGCTAATCCAATCAAATGTTTAAAACAGACCTGGATTGACATCACCAAATAGAACCTCTGCAAGTGCTTGCCCGCCGACTTCACCTGGGTATCCAAGCCAAAGAATACTAGAAACCAATGGATCTTCTTTTGCAAATGAAACATCGATAGGTCCTCCACCTGTTAGGACTAATATCAATGGTTTCTTACTGATATTGCCAATTGCCCTGATGAGTTCCATCTGTTTGCCAGGAAGCAGAAGGCTGTGGCGATCAAGATCTTCTGTTTCTTCTGTTAGGTTCAGTCCAGCTACCACAACAACAATTTCAGCATCCTTTGCAATATCAAAAGCTTCATCGAATCCATCCATTGTTTGACAGGGCACATCAATGCAACCGGCAGCAAATGTGGCTCTTGGTACATAAGACCTGATCCCTTCCAAGATGCTTGTTGGATTGCACGGTACGCCTATTAAAAATTGTGAGAATATTAAAAATTCACCTATTATACAAAAGAATTGCATATGATCATAGATCAATTTGTACCTGTGTAATCACCACCATATACAGTTGTATCAGTACCACCAGGACCTATTATTGCAACAGAATTCACCTCATGCTTTCTTAGTGGTAGAAAATCTTTAGCATTCTTCAGAAGGACAATTCCTTGTCTTACTGCTTCAAGAGCTAGATCCCTGTGTTCCTTGGTGCAAAGATTATCAGGTCCAAGATGTCCGTATTGTTTTTTTGCACCTTTCCCATCAAATATCCCTAGCCTAAGCTGGACAGAGAAGAGATTAAGTAGAGCCCTATCAATGTCTTCTTCTTGGGCCTTCCCTGACCTTATTGCAGACTCGGTGTGCCGAGGAAGATATGTTCCACAGTTCATGTCCATTCCTTTTCAACAGGCATATCAATAATGCATGATATGGAAGTATTGTAAAATGCTTTTAAGGGAAAGCAATCACATGTTGAGCATTTCTAGTTTCAGTTCTAACCTGCTTTAAGAACATCAGCAATTGAATCTTCCGGAGAAGAAGTATACTTTTGATCCTCGTAAATTATTCCAACAGCATCACAGTCAGATGTAACATACCTACAGAATTGCATTTAACATCTCATTAGATAAGTTACAAAGCTCTAAACATGCTAAGTTATGGCAGAACATGCTTTTCAGTTTGGGGTTCTAAGTAATGACGCCAAGAAGCAAAAACATAAGATACCCCTTGAATCCCCATTCATTACGTGCTTTGTCTAAGAGATCAGCCCGAGCACAAGCAGGCACACCATTGACCTGATTGTAGGCACACATGAGACAACTTGCATGGCCTTCTTTTACACAACTTTCAAATGGCGGCTGGTATGTGTCTTCCATGTCCTGTTCGTTAACCTGGTAACATAGAGTATAAAAGTAAAATTGCATAGTCTTGTCAAAGAAGATATAAAGTTGATCATCTACTAAACCATGTCAAAGCTTTGAACAATTACAATACTCCAAAAGGCTAAGGTGTTAGTTTAACTGTGTCCAAGAATTGATTAATCATGATAGTCCCAGAAGCTCAGGGATTAACTAAACACTGTTGAACATTTGATTGATTACTATAGCCTGAAAACCTTAAGGAAAAGTTCAATTTTCACAAGGTCCAAGTATTCAAATCAAGCCTACTGCTTGCTTGCTAGAATACACACCTTAGGAGAATACAATACCAAAAGATTAAGCTGCTGGAAGAGTGCAAATCATATATTTATCACAAGCCAGGATTTGGTTCATTGCACACACACAAAAAAAAAAATGTTAAAAGATTTGTGCAATTCATATAATTTTTCAGATGTTGGACAATGATCATAGCTTATCATCTCATAGAGGCAAAGTAATTCTGGCTAAGCTGTTAAGATTGTTTTTAACAATTTAATTTGCACTGCAACGAATAAGCTATGTTTGATGCTCAGGCAGAAGGTGTACAAACCTGAGCATTGAAGATGTAGCGAGTGTAATTGTCCCATCGGTCCAAATCATAGGCAGTGTAGTGCTTGCAGCAAGCCGAGAGCATCAACGAGCTACCATCTGCGTCACCAGTGTCATACTCCCCTTGGAACCCCTTCACGTACTCGACGGCGAACTCGGCCGTCAGCAGTGGGTCCTCGCCGGGGGTTTCCTGGCCGCGACCCCACCGCGGATCCCGGAAGATGTTGATGTTGGGAGCCCAGTAGGTGAGGCCTGCCTGCCCGACGTTGTACATGGCCCGGGCCTCCACAGCGATGGCGCGGGCCATGGCACCCCAAAGCGTCCTGTTATAGGCCGCGGCGGAGAGGATGACCTGGGGGAACTCGGTGGCGGCTCGGA
Source organism: Zingiber zerumbet (assembly GCA_037833815.1). Lineage (NCBI taxonomy): Eukaryota > Viridiplantae > Streptophyta > Magnoliopsida > Zingiberales > Zingiberaceae > Zingiber > Zingiber zerumbet. The sequence goes on along the minus strand of JBBMJZ010413116.1, from coordinate 11,527,819 downwards.
CGGAGCCATCGAAGGCGACGCCGGGGCCGTTGGAGGCGATCCCGTGGAGGGACTCAGACCACCACTCGAAGGCCGGGAGGCCAAGGCGGGGGACGGCAGCTGCGGTGTTGGAGAGCTGCTGGATCTTCTCCGGGAGGGTGAGGAGGGAAACTAGGGCGCGGGCGCGGTTGGCGATGGGGAGGGAGGTATCACAGAAGGCGAAGGAGTTGTAGACCGGGGCCTCGCACGGCAACTTCGGGTAGAGGTCGGCGTCACCGGCGAAGCAGAAAGGGGCGGAGGAGACGAGAAGGAAGAGTAGGAGAGATCGCCGCCGCATCATGCTCACGAGGTATTCGACCATTGGATGGGAGTGGAAGGGAATATGATGAGTAGGCGGAGCAGGTGCTGCTCCCAGTGGCGAACGCCATGGTTGTGTCAGCGCCGAAGCAAGTTAACAAGTGATGGTATTTGGCCCGGTTAAAATATTTCTCAGGAAATAATTTTATAGAAAAAAACTAACAGGAAATTGTATTTTAATAATTTTAAAAAAGGGGAAAAAACATAACTGAATGCACCAGCCAAGAATTAATTATGGGACGGAAAATAATAAAAAAAAATAATATTGAAACATAAAAAAAAAAGTAAAGAAAATTATTTTTTAGTGAAGATTTAGTATTTTACTAAACCTAATAAATAAAAACAAATAATCTGCGTTAGGTGACTGTGGCCACCGCGACGCTTCAAATCCTCGCAATTATTCTCCCGATCCACCCTACCTTTCTGGCTCGCCTCCGCCTTCGACGCGAATGTCTCACTTCGCATTCCTCGCGGCGGCGCTCTTCTTGCTGGCCGCCTCCGGGTGGACATTGCCGACCTCCGCTGAACTCCCCCGATTCCGCGAGGCCCCGGCTTTCCGCAACGGACCCGGCTGCGTCTCCGCTCCGACCATCCACATCGCCATGACCCTCGACGCCGCCTACCTCCGCGGCTCCGTAGCCGGTGTCCTCTCCGTTCTACGCCACTCCTCCTGTCCCGAATCCATCGACTTCCACTTCCTGGCTACCCGACCACGCCGCTTCCGTCCCGTCGTGGCCGCCGCCTTCCCCTCCCTCACCTTCGAAGTCCACCGCTTCGACCCCGACCTCGTTCACGGCCGCATCTCCTCCTCCGTCCGCCGCGCCCTCGACCAGCCCCTCAACTACGCGCGCATCTACCTCGCCGATATCCTCCCCCGCTCCGTGCGCCGCGTCATCTACTTCGACCCCGACCTCATCGTCGTCGACGACGTCGCCCGCCTTTGGGCCACCGACCTCGCCCCTTACCAGGTCCTCGCCGCCCCCGAGTACTGCCACGCCAACTTCACCACTTACTTCACCGACCGCTTCTGGTCCGATCCGGCACTCCCCCTCGCCCTCATTGGCCGCCGGCGCCCGCCCTGCTACTTCAACACCGGGGTCATGGTCGTCGATCTCGACCGCTGGCGTGCCGGCGGGTACACCCGTAAACTTGAGTCCTGGATGGAAGTCCAGAAGCGCGAGGCCCGGATCTACGAGCTCGGCTCGCTTCCGCCGTTCCTCCTCGTCTTCGCCGGCGAGGTCAAGGGAGTGGACCACCGGTGGAATCAGCACGGCCTCGGCGGCGACAACAAGGAGGGCCTATGCCGAGATCTACACTCGGGGCCGGTGAGCCTCCTCCACTGGAGCGGAAAGGGCAAGCCGTGGCTCCGCCTCGACGCCGCCCGCCCGTGCCCGCTCGACGATCTCTGGGCGCCGTACGACCTCCTCCTCCGCGATGACGACCCCTTCTCCGACGTCTGATCCGCCCCTCCTCCACGTCCACCGTCGACGACGGCCATCCGATCTGATCGATTCGCGCCGCGGGGCCTTGCCTGAGTGAAGGGGCCCGTGGCAGCTGGAGGCGGGGGGACCCTTCAGACGCATAGAAGGGCTACCATAACTTCAGCTATATAGTTCCTTTCATTCTGTCTTCGTGACAACAAGGCAGGAGACGAACTGTTCTTGTCTTCTTCTCTTATCGTCATGGATTGATTCTTTGCCGTTCATAATAGTTTTCTGATATCGTAAGGTCCATTCTTATTCGGCTTTATCGACTCGTTTGATGATTCAACGAACTGACTCAATCAAATGAAAAGGTCTCAACTGGGTCAGGTCATGCCGGATCCGGATCCGGATCCGGATCGGGCAAACAGTTTGGCCTAGCACAATTCAAGAGCTGAACTCTACTGGATCTTAAGCCCACTTCGAGCCCAACAAAAACCCATTTAAATCCGAACGTCGCCATGGAGCACTCTTTTCCTCTTCCGTCGCTCCTCTATCGTCGTCTCATTCGCCTGTTCGATCGCCACGGAGCTCTCTTCGACGGGATCGGCGTCAAACTGCAGACCTTGCTAAGGTCTTGCCCGCAGCCGACCCGCCTGGCGATCGCCCCATGTTGGAAGATAAGTTTAGGTTGTAGGGGAATAGATCAGATCTTGAAGGAGGAATATTACCATTTAGTTGTTTCTATAGTTTTCAAATGGTTGATTGACCTGATGCTATAAGATTGTTAAAAAGTAGCTGTAGGCTTCTTACTGGAATGATTCGTAAGAATGCTTGTTGAATTAACTATTTGACTGGGTTGCATGTGGCAACTGCGTGCATCTGGTTTAAATATAGTCACCTTGTGGGCTCATTTTAAGCAGTACAATCATTGCATTTGAATGAATTGCCCCATCATTCATTGCTCATTGAAATATGGGACTCTCCATTAACAGAAATGAAAGTTACTCCACCTCCAGTCTGTTCTTTGATACTCTTCAAAGTTCAAATTCCTTATGGTTCTGCCTGCAAAACTTTTTCTATAGTATGTGGATCTCAACCCTAAGTGAAAGCTGACTTGGAAATGGATGACACAGGTGTTTGTTTTTATCATCATACCATTTAAATTAGTTCTACACTAATCTTGATCTTGGAACTAAACTATCTATCCATCAATTCTTGAAAAGAGAACACCTTCTGGTATCATGGAGTTCTCTCTGTTTCCTATCTAGTTAATGGATGATAGAATGATCAAGATATTAGTCATTGTAAGGTGTAGATAAACTGAATCAGTACATTTCTTTAAGCCAACTTATTTAGGATAGGTAATCCAATATTACTGTGATATACATGCTATGTAATGGTGACCTTCAATTAAAGAGAATAGTTTACAGTAACTTAACACGGATTTGTTCTTTTCCTATACTTTAGAGCCTAGGCTTTTCCATGGTTACGCAATGTTTCCTGGCACTTTAAAAGACCACTCAACTTGATATAAATTAGATTTGGCACCATGTCCGTCATCAGAAATTGTCATATTCAATTATCATGCTTTGGTTAAGCAAAAAAATACGACAGAACCTTCGTTTGTTTTAATTTGCTCTTGATTTATTCTATTTGGGAAGAGAAAACTTGAAGAGAAGAAAAGCTTAACCATCTTCTTTATGCCGACATTAGAATACATAGATCTACGTATACATTTCAGAGGTATTTGGCTTGAGATCTTGTGGAATTCCTGTCTACATATCCATTTTTTATGGAGCAGTACTACTCTGTATGATTGTACACATCTCTTACAATAACCATATGAGATATTATTGGGCTGAAACTTTGACTTCAAGGACTGCAACAAAATTGTATCTTTCTGGGACAATCTGATCAGTTGTGCAGTGGATTTGGACCCTGAGGCACCAATCTCTTGGAAGCTCCATAAATTGGACTGAAGTCGTCCTGCTCATCTTGCTTGGTAGGAGGAGATCTGTTGGAGAAATAACCCGTGGGAGGTGCTGAGTACTTGCTCTTCCATCTCTCTACTTCTCTGTTGACGGTCCTCGCATGGCCCAGAGCATTGAGTTGTCCAGTAGCCAGCAATAGCAGGAGAAAAGAGACCAGGCACGACCAAGAATGGTCTTGCAACCTCATGGCAAGGGAAGGCTGAAGAGGAAGGAGGTAGGGAGGGAACTAGAGCAAGCCACCAAGGTTGAAATAAAGTCAGGTAGGATGGGAAACTATTAATATGGGGCCTTCTCCAAGAGTGACTTAAATATTATCTTTGTGCAGCTGTCCAGCTGACTAAAAATTAAAAACCCATTTGGTGCCCTTAGAAATGCTTCATCTAAGCATGCTTCCTTGAAATCCAAACAAGCAGAAAGAGGTAAAATGATCGAAATCAATGCTTTGTCCTACACAGTCGGTGTTGACATTGTTGGTTGTAGATTCTCTTATTTACATTTGTCATTACTAGTGAAGCAGTTATCATGATAAAATTCAGCAATCCAGCGTCATCAACACGACTCCGCGTCTTTGTTAAATCTTATCATTATATCAGACTCATATTCCTGCTTGAGTTCTTACGTTTGCATTCTTATGATTGCTTGATATTTGACATCTTTGCAGAGTCTGATACAGAGCTATAGGAAATAGTCGAACTGAAGCACAACTCAGCCCAAGGAGGTCTTAGAGGAAAGGAAAGGAAAGGTGGAGGGAGTGCAGGAAGCTATAAGATCGAATAATTGGTGATGAGAAAGAAGGGGGAAAAAAAAGGAAAGTAATGAAAAGGACAAATCCATCTCCTTCAGTTGTTTGGAGTTTTCTTAGGATTTTCCTTTGAGGCGATGCTCTTGATGTCTCGGATGAAAGCCTTGAGATTCACATTCGATAGCATTGGTTGTGAGTATCATATTATGATTTTTTAAAAACGGGGCAATTCTTTCCTTCATTTCTGCCTATATTTATAAGAAAGTAAAATTGACTTAAATCTGGTTTGCAGGATGATAATTTGCTAGAGTAAGTGAGAGAAAGGGACATTTGATTCCTTTTTTTTTTTTTGCTGTGGGATTATAACGTAGTCTAATTGCAGGGATTGCCAAAAGTCTCGAGAGGGATGAAACCCTCGTGATGTTGGGCTTCAGTTTTCTTATTTTAAGCTTCTTTTTGTGAGTCCAAGCCACTGCCTACTTTTTTAATGTAATGGTCTTGATAAGGAAGAGCTGCCCCCTAGTTGTTAAATAACCCTTCTTAGGTGGCACTTGATTATGATATTGTACTATGTTCTTTAAAATATGTACAAGCAATAATTGACTTTCTTGTGTTTTATTTTTTTCTCTATTGGTATGGGATCTGTTTGATCTATGTCAGCATGAAGAGGAGCTTAGCACAAATATATGTTTTTGAATTAAGACTGTTGATTTGTTTTTTTGTCTGCATGACACGTACTCACGTATTCCTACTGGAATATGAATTATGTCAGTTATCACTTTACAACTTGCTGTTCTCATTCATTGACAGCAACACTCTCATTCATCGTAGCAGAGGTGATTACCAAATGACTAAATGTGAGTTTATTTTTTTTTTTTTTAAGTCACATGTGATTTTGATATTTATCAAAAAAAAAATAAAAAAATAAAATACATTTTTCATTTTATTCCTATGATAAATATAACCTTTTCTTTTATGTCGTTTCTCACTCTCTTTTTTATTTCCTCTCTCATGCATGCAACTATTTTTTTTTTATTTTTTTTTTTTGTTTTTGCATGTATGTATGCATAACATAGACATGATATACAAATTATATTAGACCCATAACAATTAGAGTTTAGTTAATTTTTTTTTTATAATATTTTAATACATTTAGAAAGATAAAATAATCAATAAATAGAATATTTGAACTCTTTACAACTTCAGAAATCAACATAAACTGATCGATTATTTATTTCGATTTCTAAGGAGGTGTAAAATTGTAATAATGATGAATCAATAAAAATCCTCATGCGTGGGTTTGATATGATGATTCATATCAAGCCCAACGTGGAGTTTTTTTTTACTAATTTTTTATTATTGTATTTTAAGACCTTCTAGAAGTTAAAAACAAACAATGGATAATATATTTAAACTCCTTAGAACATCAGGAATCCATAGGAACTGGAATGAATGCAATCTAAGCTCTCTAGGTCTATCAGTGAGTTTTGGTCAAAACCCACTAATGAACTTACAGAGCTCCAATTGCGTTCATTCTAATTCTTGTGGATTTCTGATATAGGAAGGACTTCAAATATGTGATCCATTGTTTATTTTGACTTCTAGAAATTGTTAAAATATAATAAGAAAGAATCAGCAAAAATCTCCATACATTGGGCTTGATATGATTTCATATCATGGGTCTGATAAATTTCAAAAGTGATAATTCAAGAAAATTTGTGATTAAAGGTTTTAGTTTTAAAGATGACAGGCTTATGTATGGAAATTAGGCAAAGGAATCCAGCTGATATCATTCTTCTGTTCTTCAAGATCCTTGCATTATGTCACAGTGCAATTCTTGAACTAGATAAGAAAACTAGTGGCTTTACTTATGAAGCGGAATCACCAGATGAAGCTGCATTCCTTATTGTTGTAAGGGAATTTGGCTTTGAATTTTGTAGGACTCAATCTAGTGTATTCGTTAGGGAGAAATATTCATCTTCTAAAGATCTTATTGAGAGGTAACAATTCAGTTTATATATTTTAATCAACGAGTTTTCTTTTATGAAGATCTTGGTAACTTGATATTTTATTCTGACATAGGAAGTTTAACATTCTCAATCTGTTGGAATTCAATAGTAAAAGGAAGAGAATGTATGTAATTGTGCGTGATGCAAGTGAGAATATTTTTTCTTCTTTGCAAAGGTACTGATAGGTATGTTTAACTTTTATACAAAGACTTTTTTTTGTGATTGAAGATTAGTTAGGTTTATTCACTTAATTAGAGAGGTTAAAATGTTAAGTTTAATTTGGTTAATTAAAATAATTGAATTAGATTAATTAAAATAGATAGATTGATTAGGTTAATTAGATTAGTTATGTTAAGTTGGTTAATTAGAATAATTATATTGAATTAATTAGATTAATTATGTTAGTTATGGTAATTATATGGATTAGATTAGTTAGTTTAATTTGATTAATTAGATTAAATAAATTGAATTAATTAGATTAGTTACCTTAATTTGGATAATTAAATTAATTATATTAATTACATTGAATTAATGAGTTAAATAGATTAGTTAGATTAATTAAATTGAATTAATTAGTATAGTTTGGTTAATTAGATTGATTATATCAGTTAGATTATTTAATTAGATTAATTAAATTGAAATAACCTCCTAATATCAGAATTCTATTAATTCCCTTAATATTATAATAACCTAAACTGTCATGTCAAGCTGGAGGTTTTTTTCGATTATTTCTTATTATATTTTAATACCTTCTAGAATCTAAAATAATGAATAGTATATTTCAACTCCTTACAACATCAAAAATCCACAAGAATTGAAATGGCACAATCGGACCTCTTTAGATCCATAAGTGGGTTTTGATTAAAATCCATTAATAGACCTAGAGAGCTCCGATTGCGTTCATTTCAGTTTTTGTGGATTTTTAATGTTGTAAGGAATTCAAATATGCTATCCATTGTTTATTTTAACTTCTAGAAAATGTTAAAATATAATAAGAAATAATCAGTAAAAATTTTCATACATTGAGCCTGATATGAATTGTGTCTGATATGATTCCATATCAGACCTAGGTTGAGCCTGATATAATTTCATATCATACTCACGTATGGTGTTTTTTGTTGATTCTTCCTAATTAAATTTTAAGACTTTCTAGAAGTCAAAATATGATACTACTAAATAAAAATAATATATTTTTTTAAAAAATCAAATATAGTAACAATTCAATTCGTATTTACCACCTACATGATGTGATTTCAGATCTAACTAAAGATATAATTCACACAAACTACATCTCCAGTTATAAAAAAATATTTTGTATAAAAGCTAGACATACCTATCAACACCTTTGTAAAGAGAACAAATTTCACTTGAGAAAAAATTTCACTTGCATCACGTACAATTATAGATATTATCTTCCTTTTACTATTGAATTCCAACAAATTGAGAATCTTGAACTCCCTATGTCAGAATAAAATATTAAGTCACCAAGATATTCATAAAAAAAGAAAATTTGTTGATTAAAACATATAAACTGAATTGTTACCTCTCAACAAGATCTTTAGAAGATGAATATTTCTATCTAATGAGTACACTAGATTGAGTCCTCTTACAAAACTCAAAGCCAAATTCCCTAGTAGCAATAAGAAATGCAGCTTCATCTAGTGATTCTACTTCATAAGTAAAGTTACTAGTTTTCTCATCTAGTTCAAAAATTGTACTATGACATAATGCAAGATCATGAAGAACAGAAGAATGATATTAGCTGTGGGTTCCTTTGCCCAATTTCCATACATAAGCCTGTTATCTTAAAAACTTAAACTTTTAATCACAGGTTTTCTTGGATTACCACTTTTGAAATTTATCAGGCCCACGTTGGACCTGATATGGAATCATATCAGGCCCAACGTAGGCCTGAAATGGTTCATATCAGGCACAATGTATGAGAATTTTTGCTAATTATTTCTTATTATATTTTAAAATCTTCTATAAGTCAAAATAAATAATGGATAGTATATTTGAACTCCTTGCAACATTAGAAATCTACAGAAACTGGAATGACCGCAATTGGAACTATCAGAACTTACGTGGGCTTGATATGATTCATATCAGGCCCATGTATGTGGATTTTTGCCGATTCATCATTATTATAATTTTACACTTTCTTATAAGCCGAAATAAATAATTGATTAGTTTTTGTCGATTTATGGGGTTACAAATAGTTCAAATATGTTATTTATTAATTATTTTAACTTTAAATGTATTAAAATGTTATTAAAAAATTAACTAAACTCTAAATGTCGATATGATTTATATATCAGACCTATGTTATACATGTACAAGTGTAAAAAAGAGAGGAAAAAGGAGAGAGGAGAAGAAAAATAAGATTGGTTACATGTATAGAGAGAAAATTAAAAAAAAAGAGAGAAATGATAGAGAAAAAAAAAGTCAGATTTACGTAAGGATAAAATAAAAATTATGCTTAAAAATATGTACTTTTTGATAAACAGCAAACTAGCACGTGTCTTTTAGTAAATTTAAAAGTCTACGAGCGCCTAATTTTTTCCTTGAACCGCTGAAAATTGATCAGCAAGACTGTCATTCATGAACTTTTGGATGATTGAAGTTTGACTTCTCTATATATAGATTACGCGCGTGACAGCGCACTACCTTTCCTTGCTTAAACAATTGAGTCTGATAAATAATTAAAAGCGCTGTTTACCTCCGCAGAGAGGCACAAGTTTTTGAGACGTGGATAATTCATTTCTGTTTACTCGCGCAGAAAACACCGTCGAAGGAGTTGGCCATTGTACTTCTGCCTGGTTATCCACTGAGCACAAATGAGAACGACAAAAAAAAAAAAAAAAAAAAAAAAAAGGTCAAGGTTGGAGTTTGTTGGGTGTGCTTGCAAAGCTCCCTGTCAATAATAAGAGAGAACAGCCAGAGCTTGCTCGAGAGTCAAGCGTGGCACTTTTAAGTAAACATCAATTATATAATTGACACTTTTTTTTTTGGGGTAAAATGCTCACTGCAATCTTGTGCTTTTGCTTGCATCCCTTGGTATTTCTTCAATACATAAACTGCAGTCGGATCAAATGATCTGAACAAGCGTCTGAGCTTAATGGGGCAGGTTATGCCTATGTAGTTGACTGGCTAAGCAAGCTTGTCGGACTGAATTAACTATTGACCAATTTAAATACTCCATGTCTTTAATACTCTATTTAATGGCATTAAAACTTTAAGTTAGTTTTAATTTTGTTACAATGAATTTCTCTTGCACCAATCAAAATTATATAGTTTTGAATTTCAATATATCGTGGTTGTCATTATTAACTTAACTTCTCGCTTCAAAATTAGGTTCACTAGCCCTGTGCTATGGAGAAGGCGTTAAGCTGTTTGTACTTGTGCTTATAGATGGTCCGGGGATTGATGTTGCATGTTTTCCAGTCTAAAGGATGCGTACAAATCAGTTAAGCTGTTGCGTTTTTGTATTCTTGTCTTGCACATTATTTGGGTGGATGCTTATCTTCTGGCAAACGAAATCCACCTGATGATTTGGATGGTTCAATTGGAGTCTGTGATTTGATCAGCTTGCGATTGAATTGGCAAATCCTTCCGTTTCAAAGCATCTGCAATCGAGCAACTTCTGGAGATTGCGGATGGAGTCGGCTGCTCTGTTCTGATATTAATAAACAGTGTACCAGGAGAGTGAGCGTTTGCCCTCTGAAGCAATGGTCACTCTCAGGCTGGGGTTTCATCGTATGGATGGATACAAAGGTTTACAAATAGTCACTCCCGAATTAATTGGTAAGTTTAACAAAGAAGTATATAATTTGTTGACCACTCTCAAACTGACACAGAATCAAACATATAGACACTTGACCCAGAGCTACGATGTTGAAGGGAGAGACCTCGCATTTACTCTTCTTCTTCAACTCTCCATCTCATCACTGATCAGCCACTGTGCAGCAGTCCCCTCGCCTCGCCTCTCCTCCAATTTCATTGCCCCGCATTAACTCTCCTCTCCACGCGGCCACAATTCAATATCATGGAGCAGTCCTGCTGGATCCTTTTTCTCCTGTCGTCTCTTCCATTTCTTTTTCCGTGTTTGCCTCCACCTCCCTCCTCTTGTGGTCTGCTTCCTGCCTCCAGACTCATAATAGCCCGCTCATTTATTGCTAGAAAATTCACAGCAGCTCATGATATCTATCATCCTCCTCTTCTTCTTTGCTGTTTGTATTTGAAGGGAAGAAGAGAGCAGAGCAGGGAATGGGAAGAACTCCATGTTGCGACAACCAGGGGTTGAAGAAGGGCCCGTGGACGCCGGAGGAAGACCAGATTTTGGTCAACTACATCAAGGCCAACGGCCATGGCAGCTGGCGATCTCTTCCTAAGCTCGCAGGTTACCTTGCCTCCTCCTCCTCCCCAAAGATCAAATTTTGATGACAAATCGGTAAAAAAAAGTTGCGATTTTTAGCTTCGTTGGATTGAGTAATGGCAGGCCTCCTTCGGTGCGGGAAGAGCTGCAGGCTGCGGTGGGCGAACTACTTGCGGCCGGACATCAAGCGCGGCCCCTTCACCGTCGAGGAAGACAAATCCATCATCCAACTCCACGCCATCCTCGGCAACAAGTATGCATTTCATTTTTCTCCTTCCTCCTTCCACAGTGATGAAGTGATAAAGGCCATGGCGCTTGGAATTGGGAATCTCTGCTTCATTTTGTCTTTTTTTTTTTTGGGTTTATCGGATCGGATTGGATTCGATTCGCGAATTAACTGCGGTCGTGTTGTAACATCTCGATTAATGGCGTCTTCGTGTTGACCTGGATTTTTGCGATTTTTATTTCTGCTAATGATAGTTTCGATGAGCAGGTGGTCGGCGATCGCAGCGCAGTTGGCTGGGCGGACGGACAACGAGGTGAAGAACTACTGGAACACCCACCTCAAGAAGCGGCTCCTCCTCAACCGCCACCACCATCTCCCCGCCGTCGTCGCTGCCGGCGGCGGCAGCCACATGGCTCAGTGGGAGAGCGCCAGGCTGGAAGCTGAAGCGCGGCTCTCGCGCGAGTCGCTCCTCTTCTCCGCCAGTGCCGCCGCCGTCTCCTCCCCTGTCTCCGCTGCCGACGCGGGGGCGGCACCCTCCTCCTGGCCCGAGGACTTCTTCCTCCGCATTTGGAACTCCGACGTCGGGGCCTCCTTCCGGCAGCGTCGCCCGCCGGAGGAGGCGGAGAGCAAGAGCTGCGTGACGTTCGGGCCACCGCCAGCCGCGGCGGGGATGGACGTCGACTCGTCGGGCTCGAACGACGTGGCGACCGAGGAGCTCTCCGACGAAGCGTACCAGCTCTACCTCGACTTCGCCGGCGACGACTTGGGAAGTCTCCACGGCCAGCTCTCCAGCCTCTTCGCCGCCGACCTCAACGATTCCTGCTTCGACTCCGCCTTCAAATGACTAGTAGATTCTCCATAAAAGACATCAAAAGCCCCCCAAAAGCAAAAGAAATATCAGTCTCTTCCCGTTTTAGTGGGAGATTTTACGTTCCTCGACCGATCGCGATCTCAGATTTTGTGATGCTCGAAAAAGATGACACTTTTGGCATCAAAAACGGAGATTGGAGGCTGCTTTCTTCCAATCCATCCTGATTTTGTTCACCCCTTGAAATGCACTTGTCAATATTTGAAGTAATATCTTTCCGATAAATTCATACATCATTCACAGCCATTAGTCACTCCCAATAAATCCAAAAACAGAGGGAAAAAAACCCACAAAATTCATTCACATAGGAAGACCGGACAGTCAAAGGTCAAGAGTACACTAAATGGATGTTGGAGCTCAGTTAATGGCATGATTTGAGCATTTATGAAATTGCAGTGGGACGACAGCAGCAGTAGAAGCATTCAAAGCAGCCACAGGGTCACGTCGCCACCACTCCCATTATCCGATCATTTCGTATCGTCCTCAAAAATCTACCTCTTGACTTCCAAAATCTCTTGTGTTTACTTGGAGGACAGAAAAGCCTCTTCTTTCACACAAACATGGATTTGAGCTTGTGTTACAACATTCAAGAATTTAAACATCCATGCATGATGCAACTAATGCAATTGATTCATTTAGGGTTGCATTGACAGGGAATGTTGCGTGTACTTGTGTGCCATTCAATGCATGGAGGAAGGCAAAATAGACAACCAAAACCAAGTATTGTTTTAGTATTCTCAAGGGTCTGTAGCTTGTTAAAAGGCATTATTAAGAGCATGTATTTGTATTTTCATTGCACAGTGTTTAAATTTATTAGTTGATGACATCTACACTGCAAATGGAACAGATGTCTTCAAGTTTTTTTTTTTGGTCAGTGTCTCATCATTGCAACATGACCTCGAGCATAGTAAATATTATTGGATCATTGCAACGTGATCTGAGCATAGTAAATATTATTAGATATATGTGAATAGAAAAATGACGAAGGAGATACAAAATTTATTATTAATGAGATTTTAATTTTATGGTGATAGTTTTTAAAGTATATTATATGTATTAATGGTGTGAGTAAATACATGGAGAGAGACTCTTTTATATGTAGGTACGTAGAAAGGTATAAATGTAGGACCTGAATTGCACTGCATTAAGTTGACTGGTCGATTGGAGTATCCCAATCGATCAGCTGATTGATTGGGGAGCACACTGTGCTCTTCACACGAGTGACCTCCAATTGATTAATCAATCGATTGGCATAACTCCAATCGATCGACTGATCGATTGAGTTGTCCTTTCTCTTGAAGCTCTCTGAATCAATCAACTTGGGCTCTGGTTCAATTAATTGGCTGATCGATTGATTAACCCTAACTTGACTAACTCAAGCATAGGGTCTTAAACCCAATATTCGATTAACCATGACCTATTGGGACTCGCTCATGCGTAGCATTTGGTCAACCTTGATCTGCTAGGATTTTGTTATCAACTGTATGGTCAATCTTTTAACCCACTTAGACTTTTCTAGCCGTGCCAAGTGTCTGGTCAACCTTGGCCCACTTGGACTTACCGTTTCGTGCCAAGTGTCTGGTCCTCTATGATCACTTGCACTTCCAAACACCAGGTGTCTAGTCACCCCAGACCCACCTGGATTTCCACACGCATGGCTTCACTCACCAGGACTTTCACCTGGTTTCACTCATCAGGATTGTCTCACTACCTACATTCACTCACTAGGTCTTTTACCTGACATCACTCACCAAGATTTTCCATTTGCCTAGCTTCACTCACTAAGTCTTTCACCTAGCTTCACTCACCAGAATTTACCAACTGCCTAGCTTCACTTACTAGGACTTTCCATCTGCCTGACTTCACTCACCAGGATTTTCCACACCAAGTGTCCGGTCAATACTGACCCACTTGAATTTTCATCATCTGCCAACCTCCCCATTGAACTTACCCTTGTTTAACTTCCAGTTAGGACTTCCCAGTCAAGTATCTGGTCAACTTTGACCTACTTGACTCTTCTTCACACCAAACTGGTCAAACATTAACCAGAGGAGAATTTCTCCAATAGTCTCCCCAAATGGACGATTGCACCTGCAATATTTATACATTTTCAAACATCAAAACTCAAACATCATGACTCAAGCTTGAGCCAATTCAAT
>JBBMJZ010413116.1:11397748-11410866 GCA_037833815.1 Zingiber zerumbet | reverse complement strand
CCGGAGATCTACGCTGTCGGCTACAGCCAAGAGAGGGCAAGCAGGCCTGAGATCAACTTCGGTCCCAGGGATCTCGAGGGAATCGAAGTATCGCATGACGACGCTCTCATCATCCGAGCGGTAATTGTCAACTACATAATTCACCTCATATTTATTGACACAGGGAGCTCGGTCAACATCATCATCAAGAAGGCGTTCAACCAGCTCCAGATTGACCGTGTCGAGCTGCTGTCGATGACGATCCCCCCTGTACGGGATCACCGGTAATGAGGTCTAGCCGATCGGCTAGACAATGTTGGCCATATCACTCGGAGAGGAGTCGCTCCGAAGGACCAGGACCACCACCTTCATCATCGTAGACGGTCCATCCGCCTACAACGTCATCCTGGGCCGACCACCCCTCAATGAGTTCCGGGCTGTAGTCTCCACCTATTGTTAGAAGATCAAGTTCCCCCGTGGAGGACCGGGTCGGGCAAGTCAAAGGAGATCAACTGTCCGCTCGATGCTGCTACGTGGAGATGGTCAAGGTGGAGGCCAAGTCCGCTCAGAAGACACCTCGGCTTGAGGTAAGTGTCATAACAGAGAAACTCCCTGCTCTTGTTTATGAAGAGAAAGAATAAGTGCAGATATACCCCGGCCGCCCGGAAGCGATAACATTCATAGCTTCCGACCTGCAAGCCGAATAGAAGGTGGAGCAAATCAGATGCCTTCAGCAAAATCATGATGTCTTTGTATGGTCGACGCACGAACTACCTGGCATTTCCTCGAGCGTCGCGTAACATGAGCTTCATGTCCGACCGAACGTCCGGTCGATAAAGCAGAGGAAGAGGGACTTCAGCGCCGAACAGAATCATATCATCAGAGCTGAAGTCGAGAAGCTGCTGGAAGCCGACCACATCTGGGAGGTTCAATTCCCGACAAGGCCTGCCCGAAGGACTTCTGCCCACTGCCGAGGATCGACCAGATGGTGGACTTCACAGCCGGGTGCGAGCTAATATGCATGCTGGACGCTTATTAAGGATATCATCAAGTGCCGCTCGCACGGGATAATCAGGAGAAGGTGAGCTTCATCACGGCGGACGTCACTTACTGCTACAACGTGATGCCGTTCGGGCTAAAGAACGCCGGGGCTATGTACCAACAGCTCATAAACAAGGTGTTCCGGAAGCAGATCGGACGAAATATAGAGGTATATGTCGACGACATACTCATTAAATCCCTCTAAGCTGCTGACCTCTATGCAGATATCAACGAGACCTGCCAGACGCTTCAGGCGTACGGAATCAAGCTAAACCCGAGCAAGTGTCTGTTCGGCGCGAAGAGTGGGATGTCCCCGGGCTACATCGTCACCGAGCGGGGCATTGAGGCGAACCCCAGCAAGGTCAAGGCGCTGCAGGATATGCCGCCCCTAAGAAATTTGAAGGAAGCTCAGCGTCTCACGGTCGGATAATGGCCTTATCGTGGTTCATCTCAAAATCAGTCGATCAGAGCTTACCCTTCTTCAAAATCTTGCGCCGAGCCACCAAGTTCCAGTGGGACGAGGAGTACGACCGGGCATTCGAGGAACTCAAGGCCTATCTCAATTCACTGCCTGTATTAGCCAAGCCAGCTGTCAGCGAACCTTTCAAAGTCGTGGAAAAGCTCCGCTCGAGCACCTACTATCTGGAGAATGAAGACGGTCGAAGACTCGAGTGTCCGTAGAGCACGAACCATCTCCAGCCGTACCGAGCTGGCTGAAAGGTACGCTGATGTAATTAGTGTCACATGTTTCCTATTTTCCTGCGCCCTTCAATTGTAGGATTGAAATCAAAAGCAAAGGTTGGTCAAATTATCGCCGAACGACAAGCTTGCATTAGAAGACCGTCGAGCGGCGACCTTAAATATCTATCTTGAAAACCGTCGAATGACAACGTTAAACCCCAGAGTCGAGCGGCGATTATAAACTCTAGGGTCGAGCGACGACCTTAAATACCCGCCTTGAAGACCGTCGAGCGGCGACGTTAAACCCAGAGTCGAGCGGCGACTATAAACCTCAGGGTTAAGCAACAACCTTAAATACCCGCTTTGGAAGACGGTTGAGCGGCGACCTTAAATACCCGCCTTAGAAGACGGTCGAGCGGCGACCTTAAACCCGAACCTTAGTTAACTCGTCAAAGAGCAGAATAACCCAAGAGCAGAATAACTCGACTCCACGGGCGGGGTGCCCAATCGGGCTAGTCAACTATTTACATCGGTCGAAAAGATCATACTCAGATGAAAGGAAAAACTGCCTCGAAGGCAAAGCAAGCTTTGCATTGAAAAGATAGCCTCGCCGAGCGGCGAGCATACATACGACACTTACAAAAATTTTTACAGGAGCCCTCCTCACTCAAGATATTCAAAGATCTCATCCTAGATGGTGGTGAGGAGCCCGACACGGTCTAGGGCGGGGATGGTCGTGGCTTCGGGGAGGTGACCCTTGACCTTCAGGTGAACAACCGTTGCGTCGATGGCCAGCTCGAACGCAATGACGAGCTGCTCACACGCCTTCTTGACAAATTGCTCCGAACGGGTGTAGTTCTGCCTCATAATGCCAAAACGACTTGACTCGGCATCTTGATATTCCTTAAGAGCAGCGCGGGAGGCTTCGAGTGCGTCCTGAAGGGTCTTCAATTCCTCTCGCAAGGCAGCCAGTTCTTCCGATCGATTATCCTACTCGGCATCCAGTGAACTCAACAAGTCTTTGACCTTCCCCTCGAGGGCCCAAGCCTCCACATTCTTTGTCTCCAGGTCGGCGATGGCCCGATTCTTCCGGGTGGTGGCCAGCTCTATTTTTTGGTCATAAGACTTGACCTGCGTCTCGAGCCGGCCGATCATGATGGCCTAGTTGGAAGATTTTTACCGCTCGACCTCCAGGAGCTTCTGGGTCTTGGCCAGGTTAGGCTGTAGCTCGGTGTAGGAGGGACCCTGAGAGGGGGCTCCACCAGAAATTTTGAGCCTCTTGAGCTCCTCCTCTAAGAGCGCCAAGTGATTGCTCACTGCCACACTCTTCACCCAGTACTGCAACAGAACGAGAGAATGTCAGTACCAAGTTGAGAAGGTAAATCATGAATAAATAGCAAACTTACTCCGATGGCCATCTACATATGGCTATTGCCAATCAGATCGGGTGGCATGGTAGCGACGCGTGCTTGGGCATCCTTCCATACCTTGGTGAGCGGCCCGCGAATAGTTATTTGATGTTCCGGAGCCATTGGCCGATCGGCTGCCGGCATGTACTCCTCCGTCGAAAAATGTAAAATCGCCTTTATTGATTGTCGACCGCTCGGGGCAGATTGAGCGGTCGCCGAAGGGTCGGAGGATTGTCCGGTTGGAGGAGCATGGATGCTGGATTGCAGAATCCTTCTGGGAACTGGGGGCAGCGAGCTGATAGGCTGGATGGCGATGGGGTCGGATGGCAGGTTGCATTGAGAAGGAGTCCGGTAGGAGGATATCGCCTCCACAGTTTCGGGAGCGACCGGAAGAGGGGCGCCCATCTGCTCGGACGCATGCACAACCGAAGTGGTTGAGCGGATCGGTGTGTCCGTTCGGCGGTGTTTGTGCCCAAACAGCGGAACTTCGTCGCTGGAGGACTCGGCTTCTTCGTCCCGAACGGCCGGTTGTGTGCCGGACGGTGCAGTCTCTCCCGCCGCCTTTGTGGTGGCAGTCCGAGCGGCGGACACTCCGCCGGCTGTCTACGCCTCTTCGCTCTCACCCTCGTGGGAGCCGACCGGCGTAAGGCCAAGACTGACCATCTCTTTGGCTGCAGCTGCCTCAATATCTGCAGCTTTGAGCTTCATCATGTCGACCACCACTGACTTCATCATGGTGTTAGCTGTAAAAGAAAAAAGGAAAATCAGTTAGACCCAAAGAAAAAAGTTAAAAGAAATTTCTCACCAGGGTCGTTCGGGAGACTTGTGCAGACCGGACTCAGCCCGAACATGTACATCATTCCCTCTGGCAACAACTTATGGATATCGAGCTTCGGGGCGACCAGCATGTTGGCCGCATGTAGATACTCAGGGCTGGTTTTATAACTCTTTAGCTCGGGCGAGGGTGGCAGGGCGGTTTGCCATTTGGTTCGGAAGGGTGGCTGCTCGGGAAGTCGCAAGAAGAAAAAATAATCCTTCCAATATTTATTGGAAGATGGTATTTTATCGAAAAAGACCAAGCCGATCCGAGACTAAAAAAGGAAGGTCCCCAGCTCGGACTGTTTGGGGTAATAAAAATAGTGAAAGATTTAAGGCTTTAGGGGGGATGCTGTGCATTCGGAACAACACTACTACGTCGCACAACAGGCGAAAAGAGTTGGGAACGAGTTGGGCGAGCGGGATGCGAAAGTAATTATAGACTTTGGTTAGAAATGGATGGATGGGAAACCGAAGACCAGCCACGAACTGGTCTCGAAAGAAACAAACAGTGTCGGTCGGCGGGTTATAGGGCTGATCGGACAGGGAGGCTAAAACTATCTTGTGATTAGCAGGGAGGTCGAAGGAGTTTATAAGGCTAGCGGCGTCGCCCGAGTCAAACCGACTCTCCATGGTATGGTACCAAAGGCCGGGGGCGGGGTCGGATGAACTCGCCATCTTCGGAAAAACAGGAGAGCAAGATCGACGGAGCAAAAAAGTTTCGACAAGCAAGGCAACAGAGGACTGAAACCCGATGGGTAGAGGAGAAAAACAGGAAGATCGAAAGGGACTAAAGAACAAGGGAAAGAAGGAAAGCTTACAATGGGAAAAAGATCGCCACCAGCAAGTATTGGGTCGCTGGAGCACTGGACGAACGTTAGCAAGGTCGCCGGAGCACACGACGGGAACGCAAACGATGGAACAGAAGTATGCGGTGCGGCTTTATAAAGATTGGCTCGGTCGGTCAGAGTCGTCCGATCTAGGGTGCATGAATCCACGCACACATCCAACCGTCGAATTTGAAACGACGCACGTCACATCAGCTTTGACGCTCTGATTGTGCGGTGACGGCGACACTTCCACATGGCGCTCGCTTACGAGGAGACATTTAATGAGCACCATTACCGAAGCATGACCGCGTGCTCGGCCTTAATGACGACGATATGCACAAATCATGAGAAGATCCGGGAGACGTCAGCATTGACTATCCTTGGATCAGAATGCGAAACAACAAAATTGCGCAAGTGCCGGCAGGAATAGCGCCGGTCGGCTTCGCAGAGCAGTAGCAGGGTTAGCTGTTACCTTCATGTGTGCCGATCGAAGCCTCGTCAACATTGTGGCCGAGCGGCCGGCGAATCGAGTGAACTAATTAGTCCAGACAGTCGGACTTACAACCTCCTTCAACTAGACTTGAGGGGGAGACATGTGATCTGGTGGTAAGGTGGGGCCCGGTCAGCAGAGAAGTCAATGCCACGTGGAAGGTCAAAGCCAGGCGGTCAACGCCTCGGGGTCGGCCGACCGGTAGACCCACCTGCCCGAACGACACAGCGGGCACCCAATCCGACGCTACGACAGCTCGGCCAGACGCCGAGTTTCCGACGCTCAAAAGGCTCAAGCAAGACGAAGATAGGGGTCGAGCGGCCGTCCGACTCGGCCAAGCGCGTGCATTGCCCCAGCCAGCATACATGGCTCCCTGGCCCGATAGAATGAAGCCGAGACCTAGGGCTATTAACCGAGTGGACCTTCCGCTCGGCCCGACCACTGCATCAGCCGAGCGGCTCTCCCGCTCGGCCAAGTAACCGACAAGGGGAGTTGCTGATAATATCTTCCTAGGGACTAGTGTCGCTGACAGGCGGCATGGCTGGCGGCATGGTCAGACAGAGAATCGTACGGGGAAACTTCCACTGTCACGTCAGGGATATGTTCGAACTATTGAGGTATGACGTCAGACACGCTTTTCTGACCCATTCTTTACATGTATGCTTTGAGGAACGTGCATGACTCGATAAGCGTGCACATGTCTCCCGGGAGCCCTATATAAGGACCACCAGACTTCGACAGAGGTAGGAGATTTTATCTACTATAGCTACAGTTCTCGTTTTTCCTCACTCCACTTCTTGCCGGAGATTTGACTTGAGCGTCGGAGGGTCATCGCCGGAAACCCCTTCCCGGCTCGGTTTTGCCTTGCAGGTCTCGCTAGCCGAGGGTCTACGTCAGCAGGAGGTCCACCTCTCCGGTCTTCATCCAGTCAGCGAGAGCGCCACCTCCCTAACATCCACCGCTTCGACTCGGACAGGATCATCATATATTCTTATTAATTTAATATCTTTTATAAAAAATAAATTAAATTTTTATAGGAGAGGGCCGGTTACATTAATTATATTAGACAAGCAATGCTCACATTCCATCGATCTCAACCTATAAAATAATGTTGGGTCGAACCTTAACAGCCACTACGCTAAAGTAAAATTTACCGTGGGGCCGATCAGACTGTACACTTAGATCGAATAATATCACTTTTTTGCTCCGATTACGAATCGAACAACTTCTTTACTGCAGCCATATTACGCAGCCGACAGAGACCGCTGATTTCGACCCAGTACTCAAATGCGAGCATAGATTAAGGTAGCATTTGACCGTCCGCCCTGACGCTGGCCGAATAAGTACATTTGGGTTAAAAAAATTGGCCGGTTTACAAGCTAACTTTTGTCGAATCATGACCCAGTAATCAAACACGTGTCCGATAGTTAGACGTCACTTCTTATTCCACCATAATGTTGCCAATTAACTGTAGGCGAAATTTCGAGTCTATAAAACCTCCCAATGTTAATTTTCAAAGCATGGGTCAAATAGAGCAACAACTCACTACGTACAGTCAACATTGTCGCTTAATCAGCACATGTCTCCACATGCACCGTTTGTCAACAAGGTTCCAGGCAGCCGTATCAATAGTCACTAGTCAGCTCGGACCCGGCTGTCTGACCATTAAGTGTCTGACACTATCCATATTAATACATTTACACACAGGCATACATGTATAACAATGATCGTGGCGAAATGGCTCCTGAACAAATTCGACGGTGCGGACGAAATAGCAGGCCTTGCCAAACAAAATAATCATAAAGCATGATATTTGCTATTGACTACAACTTACGCCAAAAATAAGTTACATTGGATACCTTTTACCATAATCCTATTCTTTGCTGGGGGATGATGAAGATGTTGGTTGATCTACCTTAGGCTCTCCGGTAATCTCACTGGGTAAAGTAGAATCCACACTGAGCTCTTCCGTTTCTTTGGCACTTTGATTTTCAATTTCAACCAAGGAATCTGGGACCCCGAGTTCCACAGTGACACTTTCAACCATAACTTTACTAGCTTCAGTTGCTTCATGTTCAACATTAGCTGCTCCATCTGTTAGAACAACAGGATAAAAGTTAGTCGCAGTACAGGTTTGTCAATTTATGGTAGACATTTAGAGGCCAATCTCACCGACACCGGTTTCAGTTGAAGCTGTTTTTGCTTCGGTTAATTCATTAGTGCAAAGTGAATCCAAGTTGTGAGCAATGTCATATGTAAGTTGAACATTTTCTATGTAACTGGTATCACCTTGTAGTTTGACACCAGTAATCAACTCCGTATCTGGTATATCTGTAGCTTTGGCAATTTGCCTTCCATTTTTGCCCACTAGATTACCAGTGAAAAACTCTGATGCAACCACCATACAACCAGGATGAGGATCGCCTGCTTCATTACATTTGCTATAACATGGTACAGATTGTTGCTCTGACTTGATAGGTATATCATCTACAGGATGAACATCTTCACCAACTATTGCTGGTTGATGAACATCTTCAGCAACTATCACTGGTTCTACTTGTTCGGTATCCTCCACACTAGTATGTGACTCTGTTTTCATTTCAGCACGAACATGCTCATCAGTGCTAGACTCATTGTGGCACATACCCATACTATCGTGAAAGAAATCAGGATCTTTCATATTGCCATTTATCACTTTAGAATCAATTTCTGTTTCTTCAGTATTACCATATGGTTCAATCACTTTAGGATCAGTTTCTGTCTCTTCAGTGCTACCATATGGTTCAGGAGCTTTTTGATCCCTACCAACAGAAGAGTCAGCGAGAGACTCATCATTGCCCATGTCAGTAGCATTTTTATTGGAATCAAGTATTTCTGTAACATCATCCATCATTTTAGAATCTGTTTCTGTATTTTCAATATCATGTAGTCGAGAAGATTGCATAATAGCAGGTACTTTTCGTTCAGTGCCAACACAAGCATCATTCATATTAAGGTTTGGGTTTGTCACTTCAGAGTTGCCATATGATTTGGAAGTTTGCACATTATCAAGTGAATCTGCATTTAGTTCACCATCATCTGTCCGAAGAAGAGGCTCATCATTCCTTGTGCTGGTAACATTTTCACTGGATTCAGGAAATTTTGCTTCATTATCCATCCTATCTGATCGGGTTTCTGATTCGACAGTAGTATCCTCATCTTGCTGAACAACATATTCGGATTGTGAAGGCCTATTAGAAGTAACTAATTGTGTTTGCTGCTCATCATACTTAATATCCAAGTCAGAAGCTAAAGAATTTTCAGTGTTGCCACGAGGTTTCCAATCGCCATTCTTTTGATTAGATATACCATCCAATTTGATGCTATCACCCATGGTCCCATCAGGATTTTCATTCACTTGGCTATAAGTGTGTCTGCTGCTGCTGTCAACACCAGAAATTTGATCCTCTTGGCATATTGTTTCAGTAAGATCTTCACCGCCAGCATGGTCAAATGGCACATCATGAATATTTTTCTTCAAAGTAAAATTGTGCGGCACCATATCCATGCTACAACAGCCAACAATAGGGTCATCATTTTTTTCTAGCAAAGCAACAGATGAATTTTGAGGACTTTCGAAAGTTACTAACTTATCATTGACATCAGCTGAACATGAAGGCATTTCATCTATGACCATGGCAGCAGTCTCTGAGTGGGATGGACCTTTTGCTGCTTTTCCAGTTATGTTACAACGCAATTTATCAGGGAGAACAATTTTAGAACAAATATTTGTCTCCATGCAGCAATCAGAATGGTTTTCCTCTTGGTTCTTTAGACTAGATTGTGTGGAGATATCGACAACCTGAGGAGAAATGAATGATGTACCTTCACAGATTTTCATGACTTTTTTCTCTTTGATTTTACCTTCGGCGCCATCTTGGTTCTCATGGTGGTCAATATCCTGCTCCAAAAGTTCAACATTACAAGGAAGATGATCAACATTTGCACCAACTTCAATGACCGTCTTTTTCTCTTAAAACAGAGCATTGCAATTATCATGAGATGAAGCATCCAGAATACTTACTTCTTTCTCCTTGGTTTTGCCTTCACGATGATCATGGTGCTCATGATGGTCCATAGCCAGCTCCTCAAAAAGCTCAACATTAGAGGATAGGTGATCAACATTTGTATCAACTTCAATGTTCGTTCCTTTCTCTTTTAACTGAACATTGCAATTGTCAATGGATGAAGCACCCAAAAAATTTACTTCGGCCTCTCTAGCATCAGCATTGGAGGTGACACTAGACTGACCTTCAGCCTCTCTAGCCTCGACAGTGGACATTTCAATAGCACCAACAGGTTGATCAAGTTCAACCAAGTTAGCTCCCCTAGTTTTTGACTCCGGTAGCTCCTCCAATCTAACTTCTTTGCATGGTTCAGAGATATTATCCTCGAGTTCTTTCTTCAACGGAGACTCTTCTGGTACAGCATCAAGCTTTTCATGATGACAGATAATCACAGAAGAATCTATTTCTGAAAAAAAGGCAGTAGAGCCCTGATGTCCAAGTGACTCTGGTAAATTAGTCTTTGCAGACCTTTCATTGTTGCAATGTTCAATATGTATAGTTGTCTCCACAATTTCTGGAATTTGCATCACACTCATAGCTTCACTAGAGGGCCCCACGATAGGAGATAGAGAAGCATCATTCAAAACAAGCATTGCATCCTTATTTCTTGATGAAGAAACAGCAACATCTGATAAGTTCAATCTTGAAGATGAGCCTTTCATTGAACAGATAACAGCTTGAGTGCTACCCATGGATTTATCTGATTCTACCCATGAATTCTTGGAACCGTGATCAGAACTTACATTTGTGGAAGGAGGAATAAATTCCATGTTACATTTGGCAACATCTGACATTTCACAACCTATCCCCGACCCTGAAGATTGTGCTGAAGCAGATTGAGTCTCATCTTCTTTCTCTGCCTTTTCAGAACACACCCGTATTTCTGAAGATTGTGGCAAAGCAGTCCGATTCTCATTTACTTTGTCACCTGATGCAGAAAGTGCCCCAAGTGTTACAGGACCTCCAGCACTTTCACTATCCTGTTTCTCTTTATTAATAATTGCATGTGGAGCTTTTCCTTTGTTATCTGCTCGTTTAGCTCCTTCTGCCTGCTTTAAACCGGCAAGACGAGCACGTCGCTCACAAGCTGCTGTTGCAGAACCACTTCGGGCAGCTGCTTTTTTCCTAGTCACTGAAGATTTATCAAGTCCTTTTTGAACTGGAGGAGGCACAACACCATAGTCTTTTGTTGGAAGATATTGCACTTGAACCAAGGGAACTGCAACTACGGAGGGTGAAACTTTCGAATTATCCATTACTGCTTCTGTTGCTTTAGATGGATTAATCATTTCCTGATATTTGATGGCTTCAACAGACCCAGTAGGGCCATCCACTTGGGTAACTGCTTCAACACTTTTCTGAATCATAGATCTAGTATTTTGGGAACCATGGATAGATACAGCAACTTTAGAGTTCATTAATGAATCACCTGTTTGTTCTGGCATTACCTTCCCACTGCTTAAAGTGGAGATATTGCTATCCGTAAAGTTCAGCTGCTCTGTTAATCCAACACCACCAGGTACTGTTTTCTGAGTGCTAACATTAGATAAATCACCTAAATTCTCATGTACTTTCTGTTTTTCACTCAATTTAGCCTCAGTAGAGCTCATGTTATCAATAGTGGCAGGTAATTTTGCCTTGCGAGGCACTGCTTTAATCATTGCTGCATCAGGAACCGCCCCAGATTCACTCATTTCAGCAGATGAAATTCCCTTATCAGATTCTTGAGACAAATTTGAAGTCTTAACTGATTCTAAGTCAACCCTACATATTTGTGTAGAAGGACTAAGATCATTATCAACAGCAGAAAGATTTGGAATCACTGTGCATTTGTCAACACTTATCTTCTCTTGCGGTATTGCAGGAACCTTAGGTGCATCTGAAACTACTTCAGTCTGAGTTGGAAGTTCAGTAGAAGCTGATGAACATTTAGGTTTTCTGCCCCGTCCACGAAGTGCTCCAGTTTGACTTTTGTGAGCCTTGGTTTGAGCCAATGTGACCGGACTGGATGAAGGTAGTAAAGCAGGAGCTCCCACACCCACACTATCAGTAGTAGGAACCAGTCCCGAAACTGTAGGGGTTGCAGAAACCATTTCACTTTGGGACTTCACATCCTGCACCAACACTTCCCCTGCTGCTGTCCTCTTTGGCCTACCCCTACCCCGCTTAACTGGAGTAGACTCTTTGATTGACTGAGTAGGCTCTTTGACTGGCTGCTCTTTGACTGGCTGTACCAGCTCTTTAGATATAGCTGGTAATTCAGTTTGTAATGGTAATGGTAGATGTGTCTCTTTGTTTAGAAGTTCATCTGAATCCTTGGGGGGACATGGTTCTCTCAGTACCTTGATTGGTAATGTTTCGGGAGAATCAGCTTGACAAAGTTTCTCAAACTCTTCTTCGGTCCACTGATCTCCATAGGATCGTACCTGCAAAAGAAAATTTAAAGTGATGTACTAATATGTACATACACTACAGACATGATGTCCACTTTTTAGAGTTAGGTAGATGAATCAACCTCGCGAGCTCGTTTGCCCCTTCCATAGTGCTGTGTATCAAGGCCGCCAACATGTTCACCTTTTCTTTTAATGCCAGCGGTAGAAGGTTGTGATTCATATATCGACATTGCTTTATAGAAGGATTTTAAATCCTCATCTGTCACAAGACGAGAAGGCATGACAACAGAATCTGACACATCTGGATAACCTTGAGCCAATCTTTGCCATGCTACCTGAAGGATACTCCGGTAAAATTAATAGTGTTATAATGATATGAACTTCATGAATCAATCATTAACAAAATAACTGAAATAAATGTGAGGAGAAACACCATTTCTTCATCACGCCTTTGCTTGTCGATAGATTCAAATATATCAATCTCAGCTTCACTGCAAAGAGTAAGAGCACTATTTTTAGCATCAAAAAGGAAGAGTGCATTATTCACCATAAGATGCACTGTGATAACACAGCTAATAGTATCCACCATAATAACAAAAATAATATATAAAAAACAGAAAGTACCTTCGGGCAAGGATATCATTGAGAGAATCATCGTCCAAAACAGGCGCAGCTGCTTCCTTCTTAGATTCCCGTAGAAGATTTTCCAAATATTCCCTTCTGTCCTCAGCACTGTATGAAGTAGAACAAAAACAAATTCATTAAAAGATCATAGTTGGCTGGAGTTTACAATTTGGTGCATAGGAGAATACCAAATACCTTGTGTTATTGTCAAAGAATCCTGCAGTGATGCTCTGATTAGCAACACCGAGTTTGTGTTCTGCAGCAGCCCTTACTTGTTCTTCGACAGTATGTACCTGCACACATCAAGCCAAGAACAAGAACAAAAATTATACATAAACTGGAAAAGACAATCGTTTCAAAAATAAGATCAAAGAAAACATTTTGGGATATCCATTGACAGAAAAATCAAGGGAAAAAAAGACAAATGCTAAAAAAATTGTTTATAAAGTGGCAAGTATGACATCAACATCCTTTATGTAAGCTTTACTAATGAATATACAACATACTGTCTCCAACCGTAGAACAAGTACATCCCTCTTTTGTCCAATTCAGTGGGCCCTTGCTTGAGCTTGCAAATCAACCTACATCCTTGGGGAAAATGTTAGATGACAATTTTAAATTAACAATAGTTATAAATATAGGATCCCAAGAAGTGAATTTTGCCTGTGGATGCCAGTCAGTGTCAAATAGGATGACAGTATCTGCAGCTTGAAGATTTACACCAACCCCTCCAGCTCGAATGCTAATAA
>JBBMJZ010413116.1:11342523-11355952 GCA_037833815.1 Zingiber zerumbet | reverse complement strand
TCATTAAAAATTAAATTATATATTTAGAGAAAATTATAATATTTTTATTAAAATTTATAATTTTATTCTAATAAATATATTTAATATATATGTCTATATTTTTCATAAGTAGAGTGTAAATTTTATAAATTTAATATCAAAATTATTATTTTTTTATTTAAAAGTTGATTCATGAACTTACTAATGAATATGTTCACGAGCTGAGTATTGTGAAGTTTAAGCTTGATTTATTTTTCTTAACGAGCC
Organism: Zingiber zerumbet; assembly: GCA_037833815.1. NCBI lineage: Eukaryota > Viridiplantae > Streptophyta > Magnoliopsida > Zingiberales > Zingiberaceae > Zingiber > Zingiber zerumbet. The sequence continues at coordinate 11,355,706 of JBBMJZ010413116.1, read as the reverse complement.
TCGTTAAACGAGTTTAAACGAACTTTTATTAAATCGAGCTTCGAATAACTCATGAATAACTTGATACATCTATATCCCTAGTCCTTGTGCAGCTGACGATGTCCTGAACTTACAAGATATTTGTTGATTAAGTGTGAATGGAGAAGAGGTGGAAGAGAAGAAGCTTCATTGTGAATGAAACTTTAGTCCCACATTGGGAGTTTCAAGGCACTTTTGTTGGTTTATATTGATTCACATAGATTGAGGATGTGAACAAATGTATGGGGAGAGACTCTCTCTCACGCGTGGGTGCGCAGGGGGAGTGCAAATTCAGGGTCCAGATTGCACTGAACCAAGTTGACTCGGGTGCGAGTGCGACCTGCGCACACGAATGCCGGACCGGTCGGGGCAAAAATTTGCCCTAGTGGAACAACCAATATTTTGCCACGTTGAACTTTTTGCTACTTTGAAACGACTGCATTAAATTTGAGATTAATGCAGAATAAAACCGACCGAGAATAACGAGTGAAACGGTGGGCGTTTCACTGCTCGGCGATTAATGGTCATTAATCGACCATTAACGTTGTCATTAGTCTGAGCTCCTATATAAGGAGACTCTGATCATGGGCATAGACACACAGTGAAGCAAGCAGAAGCTCTCCACCTCCTTCCTCTCCTATGTCGTGCTACTCCTGCTCGGCAAAGTGCCCGTGATAACGATCAAATGCCACTCAGTTCGTCGTGACTACCGGTGCTTGGTGGAGTTCACGGTCAGACTGTTGTATCCTAAGAAACAGACGACCCGACTAAGCCTCGAAGCACAGTCGGAGGTAGGGGCGAATCTGTTTCAAGGAAACTGCGACACCCAGGCCTCGGTCACTTCCGCTCGGCCGACCCGACCTGCCCGCTCAGCCGACCCGACATGCCCGCTCGGCCGACCCGACCTGCCCGCTTGGCTGACCCAACTTGTCGCTCGGCCAACCCGACCTGCCCGCTCGGCCGATCCGATCTCCGCTCGGTCGACCCGATTTCCGCTCGGCCGATCCGACCTGCCTGCTCAGCCGATCCGCCCTCTCGGTCTTTTTCCGCTCGTGCTCGGCCTGTCATCCTGACCGGCCAATCTTCTAGTTCGACCGATCTTCTGTTTGGCCTATCTTACTATTCATCCGACGACCTTCTGCTCGGCCTGTCTTGCTGCTCATCCGATCGACCCCTGCTCGGTTCAGTCGACCTTCAGTCCGCTCAGACTCTGCTACTCGAACGCTATGCTCAGTCAGCCACTCCAAGGTCAGGAAAATCAGCTCCTGCTGGCAGCCTGAGATTATCTGCTTAAATCTTTTCAATAGATAAGTAAATTTAAATTTGATATATTTAAATTCAACTAATATTCCGTAAAATATCCTGACAACATATTATTTAGTTTCCAACAATATTTAATCTGTTAGATATGAAATCTTTAACCTTCTCTAAATATGCTCATTGTAACGACATGACCTTACTGCCATTCGGACATAAACCAGTGAAATTTAAACTATTTGAATTTTATTATTCTGCCTTGAATTCAGCCTGTAAAATAAAAAATATGTTCAGTGACACTGCACTGATTTCAGATTTAGCTTTAAATCCTTCGCCTCGCTAGTATCGCATGCCAATCTCCGCCCCATGCATCGTCATCTTGGTTTGTAATGCACTGCTTCTTAATTATATTTTAGAAGGAAAATCTTCACTTATTCATACAATACAGTGACCGGAAAATGGCCATGAACTTCAGGCGTCGCCGCCGCCGCTGCCATGACCAGAGAGACGCTCAACATGCTCCGAAGCTTTTTTAGCTCTGCGGTAATCCAGGTAATCCTGATACAGATAAGAAGCAAAACCCCAAATGGCAAGCAGCATCGCCACAACCTTGATCCCGTTCATCTTCTCACGAAAGAAGATCACAGCAAACACCGGCACAACTGGCAGCGCGAGGGTGCTGATCACGTTGGAGAAGAGAGAAGACACCACGAAGATTAGCCCCACGATGCCGACCGACGCCAACTGCCACGAGAGGGCAGTCCAAACCAGAGTCATCACGTAGGACACCTTCCCCTTCTCGAACCCCTCCATCTCGCCCTTCAAGCCCTTCCACTCCCCGCTCGCGAACAAGCCCACGACCGCGACGCAGTTCGCCACGAGAGAGGTGTAGATCTGCATCTCCAACACGACTGTGAATGTCTCCTTTCTGATCACCTTCTGAAACGAGAGCTGCATCAGGGAGAGGATGAGCGAGTACGTAGCTGAGGCTCCTAATGTCAGCATGAACCCGAGCACGTACTTCCCCTTCGGAACGCCTCCGGAGCTTTCGGAGGCTTCATTGAAGCCGAGTATGGCAGCGGAGAGTGTCAAGAGGACGACAGAGTTCAGTATGCAAGCAGTGAACTTCTGGGAATTCAGATAGTAGGAAAAGACGGCATTGAAGGCCAGTTGAGTGGCACAAATCAGAGAGTAAGTCGAGACCGGAACGTATAAAAGACCGTAGGAATACATCAAGTTATCGACGCCGATGATGATGCCTAGAGCGAGGTATATTAAGCCGGTCTTCAGGCGAAGAGCAGGAGGTGTGGCTGCTGCAGCTGGGGAAGGAGGTTGTTGGTTTGAAGGGAAAAGGAGAAGAGGGATGAAGAGAATAGGGAAGCCTGCACTTTGGACGAGTGTGGCCATCCATTTGCTGTTGCCTCCTTCGTTGTAGTAGAATCTTCCGAGAAGGGTCGCGGCAGTTTGGCCGGTGAGGAGGAAGAAGATATTGAGGAACACCAAGAGCCACCGTTGCCATCTTTTTTTGATGGTTGATGTTGTTGTAGCAGTTCGTGACACTGACAGTGCTTGATCTACTGGAAGAATCAAATAATTCAAGATAGCTTCGATTGAAATTAGGAATATGGACACTTTAATGCTTCATGATGATGATTGGTCTACTTTTCTTAGTTGTGGCTAATAATTTGCACAAAAGAAAAAGCAGACGACTTTTTTTTCTCTAAATCATCAAATAGGCATCATCCTTTTTAATCAAAAAGATGTCCCGCCCATTATTCAACCTTGTACATTAACGCTTATGCCCTCCTCATTATTATCTCCCATCTAAATTTTCTATCGCTACGGAATCATAACTATGACAATAATTATAACTGCTATAATATATATAGCTCCAACAATATAAATATTTTAACATGTTAAGTATGTTTCATACAAACTGTAGCTGCTATAATATAGGAAGCCGTTATAAAACTTTAACTACTACAGTGGATCCAACCTATTCAAATTGAGACGGGAAATTTAAGTGAGAAAAGTAAGGGTAAATATACACACTGATGGTGATAAGGACGCCCTTTCTATTAAAAAGATAAAGTAGGATGCTCTTTTGGTTAAAAAGAAAAGTGGAACGATTCTGAACAAAACTCGATTCAGGTTGGAAAGAAATGAGGAAGGATAAGATCGATGTAGCCAACAATAAATAATTGGGATTTACACAGCTTTATTGATGATAATAACAAGGAATTCACAACCTTTCTGTGCCCTATCTTTTGCTAAATTTGATCATTATTGCACAGTAGTTTGTTCAAAGAATGAAGTTTTCACTCATAGTTAGCCCTCCTCTATGACTCGATGACTATGAGACAGGGTATGCCACCAATCAATCATCTCTTTTTTCTATCTTCTAGTTTAGCACAGTGAGTCTACCAAACAACATCCTCCGGCTCCTAATCGAACTCTACAAAGTACATCTTTAAAAGTCAGATCGGAAATTTGTCCCACCTACCCACCCCAAAAAAAACAGGGAAAAAAAAACCTAGAAAAATCTTATCACATTGAAAAAATCGAAAGAGGTAGCTTTTTTCCTTGGGGCAAAAGAAGAACAAATTTTATTGGCGATTAAAGGAAAGGGAAAAAGAAACAACAGCTCCACAATCTCAGCAAACAAAAATAGTGTCGTTCGGCAGAAAAATACAAAGCAAATCGCAGAGCATGTTGCGAAACATTCAAAAAGGTCAGGAAGGAATCAAAACGACGAAAGGGGAAAAGAAAGATGGAGAAAAGTGGGGAAGGAATACCAGCCATGTAAAGCTGCTAAGCTCGCCGTCGATCGGTAATTTGGGATTCCTTCTCCCTGTTTGTCGTCGTCGTCTTCTTCTTCTTGGTGTTCTTTTTCTGTGGCTAAGAGTGATCTGGATTGGTTTGAATGGGGACTTGCGTTATATAGAGAAGAGCGGAGCGTTGTATTGCAGCCGCCTTCGCCGGATGAAAAATAGTAATTTTATTTTGCTAATTTGACTCCAATAATTTAACATTAAGTATTGTTGACTTCGACAGTGCGGGGTGAGTGATGATAAAACAATATTAAAATGATTTAAAAAAATAAGTATTTAGTTTTGATATTTTATCCATTTAGAATCAGACAAAATATTTTATCATTCCTCCTTTTTATTTTTTAATAAATTTATAATCTATAACTTTAATTTCTCATCTCTTTGAAGAAAGAATTTAAAAAAAAAAAAAAGATTCCCATTTGTCTTACCTTAGTCTTAGTTGTGAAATAATAAACTACTAAAAAGAAATTATATCAACTGCTAAAAAGATACTTTTAATTTGATATTATATCAAAGAAGTATTTTAAAAAAAGCATTAAAAAGAGGCTCCTTGTTCTTATTGTATGCTATCTATTTATAATAAAAAAAATTAAAATCAAAATTTCAACTCAAAATAGTACAGACATAATATGAAATTCAAAATTTTCACTACAAATTTTTTTACAAAACCCATAACTGATCAGTACAAAATCTAACTTTTGATGTTCTAAAATTTTACAAAATCTATAAAATTAGAATTTATAAATTTTTGAAGAAATGTTAGATAAATATAAAGTTTTTAGTTAAATTTAAAAAAATAACTATTTTGTATGTGGCATTCATATTTTCTGTACGATGAGGAAAAATAAGCACACGTTAAGGTAATAAAAGCAGAGACATCTTTTGAAAATTTTAAACGAAAACGAAGTACTAACCTTAGTTTTGTTCCACTGAACAATCCAGTTTTAAAATTAAATAAAATGCATAATCGATCTCTACAATCGGAAATAATCTGACCTTGTTGAGAGGAAAAGGGCCCTCATCTCAAGAACCTTGGCTTCTTCAGTTGGCTAATATGCAGTAGGTACAACACAAAACTGAGAAGGATGAAGATTAGCAGGCACAACCTCCAGATTGTGACTGCGACTGATACGAGTGTGCATTTGTTCCCTTCAGGTTAACATCGACCATGTCGTCCTGCTTTTCCGATGAGAGGTTTTCCATCCCTGGCAAGGCAGCAGCAATCTTCCGAAAGAGAGCCTGAAGAGATTGAGGAAGCAGTTAGTTCGTAACCACAAAATCCTTGGAAAATCTGAAATCTAATGTTAAATTTGTTCTCTTTTAGATCAATAAATAGTGAATAGATTGTTTTGATGAAAGAATGATCTATTAACTTATTAGACCACTGAAATATACATGTTCAAGTAAATTACATTGGTATAAATTGTATGCATTAGCTAATTCCCCTTAGGATCCCTTGTGTGATTAAATTAGGATGTCACTATTACGCACTTTGTCAGGGCCTCAGTATAACTAGATATGTAAAGATGAAACCATTTATTAAGTACACATCATATGTTTAAGGTTCTTTATGACAACGTAATTGGTGCGGCTCGAGATGTTTACAGTCCAAGAATGTCTGTTTCAGATGTGGTCGAGCAGATAAATGCATTGGTAATTTGTAGTGGATAAACATGAAGTGAGTTTGAAGCAAGATAGCTACCTTAATATTGAAGCCAGCTTTTGCACTTGTTTCAATGAACATGACACCGAGCTCTTGTGCTTTACCTTCTCCTTCTTCTATTGAGACTTGCCTGTTAAATAACAAGAAAAAGAATAATGCTAGCTCAGCCTCAAGCAAAAACTTGAGAAAAGAAGTTGGCATGCGATGATCACAAAGCAGCTAAGTGAAAGATCTTTTCCTGTAAAGAGTAGTGATCTCTACAAAGTGTTTGAGAACTCATGATGGATTTCCTTTTTATCCCTAAAAACTAAATCAATACTTATATCATTGGATCCAAATTGTAAACTGCAACTGAATTTATACTGATTGATAATATATTCTTCATGTTGTAATACTGAGTGTTGAGTTCTGGCAGAGCTCATTCAATGTTGAAATACTCCCTTCTAATGTATAAACATAATGGACGCTTTCGTCCGTCGTCAATTTCACGGGATCGAGTCTAATATATAAACAAACTCAAGTATTGAATATCGTGATAAGTGAAGATATAAATAAAACATCAAAACTCATACTGCTTATTCTTTGGTAATTGAGTTTCCTAAGCATTGCAGAGTTTCGAACTAAACCATATTAAATAAGAGTTTAGGGACATCAATCACCTCTTGTCGACCAAGTCAGTTTTGTTCCCAACAAGAACAATTATAACATCACTTCCCCTCTCTGTTCGAACCTCTTCAATCCACTTTGAAGTATTTAAGAAAGATTGACGATCTACATCAAATACAAAGTAGCTAATAAGTTTACTATATCCAATACAGGAAATAAAACAGAAAGTTTACTTTAATTTTTTTTTCCAGAAAAAAAAAAACATTGATTAAGTGCCTAACCAAGCAGAAGAAAGTTAAGCAAAAAACAAAGGACAATTATTTCTGTCAAATACTACACAAGGTTTACCAAAGAAGCATACTTGCAACATCAAATGCAATGACTGCAACTGATGAGTCACGAATATAACTTGGAATGAGGCTCCTAAATCTCTCTTGTCCAGCAGTGTCCCTAAAAGTGATTGAATTCAGAAAAGCATTGAAACAGAACACTTGGATATAAAGCTAGTGCTACCCTTCAAATAAAAGAATACTTAGATATAAAAAATCATGAACTATTATTTCTGACAACAAATTATGCAATTATAATAATAGATCCATGCAAGCACATTCAAGGAACTTCCACTTAGAATCTTTCCTACTGAGAATTGCTTGACATTTCTCTCTGGCTGCTGGCTTGCGTGGACAACCATGCAGTTGAAATGAGCATGACACCTGTACACAGCACGGACAACCTACAGAGTGTGAGGCGAGTCATGACCTAGAGCCCTGTTCTATGTGTGAACAGGTGCAATGTAGCGCCCGAATTGCCATGAGCATGTATAAACATTCTTTGACCTAGATTTTAGGTACTATATTTTATTTTATTTTGCCTTTAAAGTTGGAACAGCACATTGACACATGTGCCACAAATGTTGGAGACCAGGGAACTTGTATATAGAGTTATATTCTCAAGAAAAGTTCTTGGAATCTAGGAGTGCTAAGTGATATTTTGTCTGTATTTTTTTTCCATTGGAGTTGAAAGTGGAAAGTAGAGGTGTGAGCTTTATTGTAGATGGTATGAGCACAGCTTGTCAAAGTATTCGAGTATCTTAGTAATTTTGATCTAATATTATATACATTTAGAGTCTCTTAGAAATTGTTGGCTTAGGTATGACTCACGTTTGACCGATTGTATTCCTTTATTATGTCATTTATTATTGTTGTCTTCTTGTGTTGAATGAGGTTATTTTCACAAACAAGGTCGATCTATAGGATCTACCATGGGAAATGAAGATATTGCATGTAGTTTCGTGGTGTAGTGATATTCAAATTCTAGGTGAGTGCCATTCTGCAGAGGGTGATTCGAGTTGATACATGAAGATATCTACCATCGTGATTTATCAGTAATGTCATCACTAACAAGTGGTGTTAGAGCAGCTTCAATGCCAGCAAGAGGAAGCAAGCTGATTTGGCATCAACAATTCCAAATTCCAACCACAAGTTTATATGACAAATAGGTTTATGTTAATGCTCACTGGTGACTGGTGTTCATATAATTTACCTAAACAACATGAAAAATATCTGGTAAGATATCGAATATCCATGCTGCTAATTATTAGACAAGCATTACATGATCTCTCAGAACATTCGGCCATAAAAAGAATATATAACTACACGTACGATCTTGACCTATAGGACTCACAGAGCAGTGATACCGTCATGAATCACAGCAACTGGATACTTGAATGGTGCCACCCATAATAGAATACTCTAAAAAAGTTTGGCACTGACAGAGTTTGCAACTTTTTAATAAATAAATTGTCTTAGCAGCCATCAATGCTCTTCAATATCATAATAAATATGCTTGATATGGTTAATAGACAGCTCATGATTTTGTATCAAAATCAACACCCACCAACATAAAATACTTAGGCATATTATATTCGGTCCTACACGTTAAGTATCATGACATCTGGAATTTTCCATATTATACATGTACTTCACCATTATATTGACAGATCTTTCTAGTGAGTTCAGACATGCCCAGATATGATTCATCTCTGCTAAGAATTCCAGAGACTAAATTAAAATTGCCTTTCAATGTCAATGGCCAATCAATCTTAAATGCCAGAGTCAATTTTATTATTAACTCTCAATTTAACCAGGTACAATTCTGTTCCAATTGTGCCCAAATTAGAATTGAATCGATTCACCATATCAAGAAAGAGAATTAGGATTCAAAACAAAAAAATTATCTAACATTAAGTGTCAACTATTCCCATACATGGAGATAACTTTCATAAAATTCAACTGTAAGGAGGGAAGGCAATAAACCTACCAAAGTTGTAGTCTGACTGTTCGATCTTCAAGGTACATAGTTTTTGAGAGAAAATCTATACCAATTGTAGCCTGTTCATCATGTTAACTTCAAGATGTTAGATCAATAATCAAAAGGGGGATACAGATACAACCTTGAATTGGATTTAGCAATGTCTAGATAAAAGAAACTAATCCGTTTATAATCAATCAAGAGAATATCAGGAATTAGAAATGCCTTTGTTGGGTAATTGACTTCTTCAAATTGCAAAAACAAGTATCACCATTACATAATGCAATGTACTCCTAGCCTTTATGGTTGCAGATATGCTCTATTGCCAAGGTAATGTGAGGGAGTATTTTGTGTGCGTGTGTTTGTGCCTGTGAAAAACAGATGATTAGGAAAAGTGGACTCCTATTGAATAAACCCTCCTTTCTGATGCAATACCTTGCGATAATTCTCTCTGAACAGATGTCACTGATATGTGAGCATAACATTCAGTAGCAGATGCATATACTTAGTATTTTTCCCAACTATGTTTGTTGTTTTCAAAAGCGCTTGGTCAGTATCTCATTCAAGTGCACATTCAGTAGTGGCATGTTCTGTTATCAACAATTCAAAATTAAATTCAGTTCACTAACATATTATTAAAATATAGAGAATTAAATAGTGATTGATTGAACTGATTACAAGAAGTGGCATGGTCAAGTAACCAGCTTGAATCAGCGTTCTCTCTCATCATGTTTCTGCTAAAACCATCCTATCACCTCTATCGTCGCAATCCTTTAATCTGCATACCATTCTTAGATTCTAAAGAACATAAAATTCAAGAGTGACATCCTCCTTCCATAACCGTCTATATTGCGATAGATCTCTAAGACGAAGACAACTATGCAATGGATCTATCTAGGTGCAGTACAATCAAAAACCTTAACCAAACGATCGCCGACAAAATTGCATAAATCAAGCATACGAAAGCGTGATCTGGCTCCTAGAATCAAAAGTAGAATGGAATGGAGCAGAAATCGACCTGGTACGTGTTGTCGAACTTGTCGTACATGAATCGGGTGATGATGCTAGTCTTCCCCACTGACTGATCGCCCAGGAACACCAGTTTGTACTTGGCAAGCGCCGAGACCGGGGCCATGGAGATGCTTCAGCGAGATCGAACGAAGGATCTGGAGGAGATCGAGAGAGTTGGGGATCTGAGAGCGGCGAGAGGAAACAGAGATCTCGAATGAGATCGAGATTAATCGTCTATTTGGGCGATCGCTATTCCCGTTTTATACGCCGCTACACGCGAAATCAAATCGCAGGCCTTGCCCGGTCGAGTTGGTAAACTTTCATTTCAATCCCCGTAGTTTATCATTTGTTATATAAACATCTTGAGTTTTCAAATCTTCAAATACATCATCTAATATTTTTTGTCATTTTATTTTTAAAAATGATATTTTTAAAATTTAACTAATTTAGATCTATTTAACGAATTTAGTACAAATTATAAGATATCCATCATTGTAGAACGCAAACAATAAAAAGAGAGCATATAATCACTCTAAAATTTCTATACAAAATAAAAGAGGACTTATGTTTAAAATTATAAATGTCTTTTTAGACTTCAAAGATATAAATGGGAGTATAAAATAACTCCAAAGACTCTAATGACACAACAAAGAGCTTATTCATCTAACAAGTTTTGCTCAAAACCTCTATATAATCTTATATAACTCAAATAACAAAACATAAGTGTAAAATGACATCAATTGATTACTAGAGCATAATAGATATGTTATTTTTTAAAAAAATTTGATGAATTTAGATCTATTTAGCCTTTCAAATCTCAAATAATAAAAATGAGAATTGAATATCTCTAGAAAGACAAATTTTAGTGGCTAAATGTTGGTCTTGAACCATCTTCCACAAGGAAGATTGTTTGTCAAAGATTACAAGAAGAGATACGTTGCTAAATTGAAATATACTCAAAGTTCAAATTTATACCTGTTGAGATAATCTAAGCTGATAATTTCAGACTGTTAAATAAGAAGGAAGAAATATTTGGAAAGCTAGGCTGCTTGGAAGACTTGACCTAGCTGAGCTGGTTTGAGGCTTAGTTGAGCTATCCGAGTTTGTGTTGAGCTGAGGCCGAGCTGAACGACTTGAGGCTGAGTCAACATAGTGCTCTCAAGTGAAGTCGAATCACTGAATCCACCGAGTGCTCTTGAGCTCGAGTAGGAGAGCGATGCTAAGTCATAGAGTTAGACAAGCTACTGAGTTAGCCAAGTTACTGAATACTCCTCCCGAGTCCAAGTACCCCTGAGTCAGCTAAGTTGAGTACTCCTACTGAGTTCGAGTGGCTGAGGACGAACTGCCTGTTGGACATTGAGGAGACGAATGGGCATCGTTTCCCCTTCATATCTCTCATTACTGCAAACATCAAGGAGACGAAGGGGTGTCCTTTCCCCTTCGTCTTCCTCAGTCATCTTATAAATAGTGCGTCCAAGCCATGAAGGAGAAGGAGAAGGATTGGAGGTGATCAGAGAGTCAAAGCAGAACGTCCTGGGCTCTCGGGATTTGGCTCGTGGACCTTGAAGTACTTTTCGGTTACTCATGATCGTGCTTCCGATAGCAGTGACGTCTGGCAGCTTCTTCGATTTCTTCGAGAGATCACTGTGAGTGGTTACAACTTTATTTTTGTATTTGATTCATGCTGTCAAAAAGATACAACAATGGTATCAGAGCATTTTTGAAGCATGAATTTTAATGCGCGGAACTGAGAAATCGCGACGTTGTGATTTCACTCAATATCTGCAAGAATCGGCATCCCAAAGTCGTGATTTCCACCCGACTACATGGAAATCGTGTAGTCCTCGGCGGCATAGAATCGCGGTAAAGGAGCGTCGGCGACCGTGTTCAAATACCGGTGAAATTCGGTCGCGGGAAGCCTCACGTTTGTCGCGAGAAAGCTCGTGTTTTGTCTGTCACGAGAAGAAGATGAACAGTGCTATTTGACGGCACAATTTTCTATTTTAATCGATTGCTCAATCGATTCATTCATTTGAATCGATTGATAAGGAAAGTAAATCGATTAAATTTATGGTACAGTAAATCCGGTACTTAATCAATTCTTTAATTGATTGAATTTGATTAATTAATCGATTCATTCAATAATTGAATCGATTGAATGAAATCTTAATCGATTCAAAAGAAAAAAAATGCAATGAACAGGGTTTTGACGAAGCACATTAAAGGAAATTAAAAAATTATTGTTTTCCTTTAGAATTTAATTAAATATATTTATTAAATAAATACATATAGAAATGTATTATTAATTAATAAATATATATTTAATTAAATTATGGTTCAATTAATTGAAAATTGAACAAGACCAACTTGTCCAATCAAACCTAGGTCTGGTTTAAATTATTAGTTGATTTAAGCAGACCGGTTGAATTCAATGATACCTAGTTTTGGTTCAAATTATTTGTTGGTTTAACCAGTTCAGTTTATTATTGAATTAATTGGGGTGATTTTGATTACATAAGTTAGGCTGATCAAATATGACCAGATTAGTTCTGTTGTGTCAGATTTGATCAAAAATATTAGATTTGTTCTAATGGGTCAGACTTAATCCAATGGGCAATTGAATTAACCAAACGAACCTAAGTTTGATCAATAAGTCTAAGATTGACTCAAATGAGCTTAAACAATAACATAACATAGGTCAAAAATCTCTGTCCAATTAGATTAGTTCTAATGAGGATAATAGACTAAGTTTAACATTCGGACTTCTGATTGACCGGTCTAATGGGTCAGTCGACTTAAACTCCTGAAAATGATGAAAATTTATTTTTCTTGATTTATAATGATGGTATGCCTGTATAAATTTAATTTTTCAGATGACACGGACGATTACCACATTGACTCGTCATGAAGTGCGACGAAACCAGCTCCGAGAGGAGATTCAGGAGATAGAGTACAAGTCTTCTTATGGAGTCGATGGACATGTTAGACGGCTTGATAGACTATTTTAGAAACTTAAGCAAGAAAAGTTTCCAGTCCTGGACAGTTATAGGATCTGGGCATTGATGCATTCATTGCCAGAGTATCCTAGGATAATAGCAGACTATGTATGGGGGAGCCATGAAGGACGCGTCACATATTCAGTACTGTGTGAGGAACTACTTCACCATATGAGTGAAGTAGAGCTTAAAGAGTCTGAAGAGGACCAAGAAATGTTCGAGGAAGATCTAGAAATGGATCTGATGGAGAATCCTGAAGTTGCCCCATCTAAAGTTATCACAAATGAGTCCAGATTAATAGGGATAATGTTAGCTGCTATACTAATGTTTATCCTAGTGGGAGCAGCACTGACCTATCTAGTTTATTAGTGTTCTGTTTACTGTCGTTATGTACGAACAATGTTAGCTCATCTGGTTTTTGAGTCATGTAATAATTTCTGTCGTTATGTACGAACAGAATTATATAATGAAAAGTTATGTTATATGTTAAC
>JBBMJZ010413116.1:11308045-11321496 GCA_037833815.1 Zingiber zerumbet | reverse complement strand
TAATAAAACTCTTTTCAATATGTTAAATAAATAATAAAATAAATAAATAAATTTAAATTATCAAGCTCAATAACCAATCAAACAACTGAAAATTTTAAACAATCAAACAAACTTGAATTGAGAGCTTGATAACATCTAAACGAACCAAGCTTGAACCAAGTTCAAGTCAAACTCGAACCAAGCTCAAGCCCAGCTTCGAACCAAGCTCAAGCTCATAAAAAATAAACCAAGCTAAGCTTGAACACTTATTTTAAAAGTTTGGTTCATTTTAAACTTAGCTGTATTACCTTATCAAATAAGTTTAAACACCTCAAAACTCAGCGCAACTCGACTTGTTTATAGTTTACAAGAAGCTCAGGAAGAATGTATTATATTATTTGTATTGTAAGAAATTATTTTTATGATTTAAATTGACCATCAAATCGTAGTATAATAATTTTATTATGTTGTCAAGTATGCTCAGGTAAAAATATTGTCAGATATTGTCAAGTTGGTGGCTTTGCATTGAATGCGTAGTGCCCCCCTCTTCATTGCTGAATTGGTGAACTAGTAGATATTCAATGATTGGGGTGGCGGCCATCTGCTGCCACGTGGTCCCCCCTTTTGCACTACAGTCCATACTCCGTGGGAGGGGCAAAGGATGCAAGCCCTCGAGTCGAAGGGCTAAGGGCTAAAAAGTTTTTATGAAAAATAAAAGTTCTACGATCTGATGGTATAATTAAAGTCACTTTAGCGGTTCTCTAAAGCGACCTCATACATTCAAATGAGTAAATCATATGGACTTATTCAACGAGCAGCCTAACTATCGATCGATATGGACAACTCCGTGAGAAACAAATTAGCTTTCGAAGCTCTTAGGTGTCTCATGGGAATTTTTTGTCTCGTTAGAACTATAAATGAATCCATGTAAGAAATTATTTATGTTCATTAATCATCTTTAAGATATACGTACGGTCTAGCTCTTTAATAATGTTCATGAAAAAAAATATATTATCACATGAGGTATTAGGGTTGAAATTCGGCGTGTCCAAGCATGTCCTTCCCATGCTTAACCACCTGTATTAATGGCTAGTAGTCATCCGTGATTTACCTCCTCCGTATTGGCCTAGGGACGGATTGGCGGGGACGCTGGGGCGAGCGAATCTCTTTTTGTCACATGAACAAAGAATGTTATCCCCTCGGGGGCGGTGCGATGGTTAAGGCATGAGGTGTTGCCATATGAGATCTTGTGATCAAAACTCGGCGTGTCCAAGCATACCTCCCCCATGCTTTGTCACCTACATTAATGGCTAGTAGTTACCCGTGATTTACTTCCTCTGTGTTGGTCTAAGGACGGGTTGACGGGGGCAATCAAATCGTCTTTTTACCACATGAACAAAAAATATCTATTAATTTTTATCAATAGATCTCCCTCAAGACAAATGTCTCATGTGATTGATCTCATTTTAGAAAGTACGTGACTATCTCGGACAAGCCGCTAAGGTGATAGTTTCACCTAGTGGTGTAGCTAAGTTTTTTAACTAGATGAGCGAATTCAATAAATTTAAAAAATTAATACGACACAAAATTAAATTATCCAATTCTAAAATTTAAAAAATACTTAAAAATATATTATGAAATTTTTAAAAATTCCAAACACTAGTGCAATTCAAAAGCCTAAATTTCAAATTTAAATGGCTGAAAAGGAATTCAAATTCAAAAATTTCGAGATTAGCCGTGGTACTAGTTGAAACAATAATTTGTCAATTTTTAGAGTTTATTTATGACTCAAAGTCGAAAAAGTATTCGTGATTTCACTCTCTTATAATATTTAGTATTCCTATATATAAGAGCCTTCATTTCGATCTAAATAACTATCCTAACTAGCAACCAAATAAAATAAAGTTTATATTTACAACTCTCCATTGATTAATGAAACAACAAAGAAAAAAAATAAAGAACTCACTCCTCTTGTTATTGTTATGGTTGGATAAAGGGGAAAAAAGTTACTTATAAAGGGTTGCTCGTCAGGAAAAACAATTTAAAAGAAGACCATTATTTTTAAGAAAAACAAAACAGAGAATATAGAGGGGAAAAAGTAAAAGAGGAGAGTTTTACCTTCTTCTTTAGTAATCTTGACTAGTTTCGGTGAGCTCAGCAACGATATAAAGAGAGGGAAGCAAAACAAAATAAGGCTATTCTTGCAGCGTTAACAAAACCATATAAAACACGAGAAGAGGAAAAAGATATAAGGGATGCTTGACATCAGTTGATGTTGCGTTTCTTGCTTACCGGAGAAAAAAAAAAAAAAGAAGAAGAAACACACACACAGGTTGGATTTAGTTACGATTTAATCTATCCATTTGTTGTTATATATTTTATTTTTAAAATTCAATATTTAACATTTCAAATCATGATATTTCCGTATAAAAATGGTATCAATGAATAACTTAGGTTGAGGACTTTCTAAATATGTAGTCAATTTCAGTATGAATTAGCTGATTAAAATGGCAATGAGAGTTTGGTATTAATTTTTTAAAATAAATCTTAGGGAGTCACACCACCTCGTCCCCATGTGACTACGCCACTGGCTTCATTTTTTGCTCCAATAATCAAATAATGTATGATTTGGTGTGGTGCGGTGTTAAAGACCTTTGGTGAATCTTGAGAGTATCAAAGATCAATCTTTGACTGGAGCATATTTATGCTCTATTTACCCATAATTGTGGCCTAGTGACAAAGTGGTCGTGTTGCGAATGCAGCGCAAAGTACGATTACCCATAGATAGATCCACTATCTTAACGGTCTCTCTAATATTAATTTATTTTATATAAAATTTATTTTTTTGAGATGAAACAAATTAATTAAAATTTTATATTTAAGTTTGATAATAATTTTTGTCTCGTGGATAAAATTATTAAATTATTTACTTTTGCATGGGCTATTATTGAACATAAATAAAATTTTATTAATTTTAATTTTAAAAACTATTTCCGATAACTTTATATTAACAAATATTATTAGTAGTATTCTATAAGTTATTCATGCACTAACAAATATTTTTTAATATCTCAAGTATTAATTTTAATTTGGATTTATTATTTATATTGTTTTCTAAAGTAGTATCTTTTAACGAAATTTTAAGTGTTTTTTTAATTTAAATTTAAGGAAAATTTAAGTGGTTTTTATTTAAATTTTCAATTGATTCTTTTTTATTTTTTTAATAATAATAATAAATATATAGTTCATATTTTTAATTGAACAATGCGTTTTTAATATACGGAATTAATTTAATGTATAAAAAACCCAAAACGAAATAAAAGGTTACGATATTACTGATAATTATTAGGGTCAAAGTTTTTTTAGAGATTAACGTAGAAAAGAAAGAATCAATTGGGTTTTTAAAAAACAAAATATACAATTGGAAAAAAATAAAAAATAAATAAAATTAGAATAATTTAAAATACAAAATTGATATTTTTAAAATTGATATAAATTTAAGGATGAATATTTTTAATTTCAGGAACCAAGAATTAATTAATTATTTGGGTAAGATTCGTCATACCTATGTAATAATGCAAGGGTACAAACTACTGTAACGGGCTTCCCTATGCAAAAATTTAATTTAATTTAATATTATACTTATCTTAGTAAAAAAGACTAAGAAAAATATATTTTTTAACATCATCGGCCTAAAATATTTATAGAAACTTTTTTGATCGTAGTGTTGTCAAGTCTAAGATGTGAGACTAGAGAGAACTATATTTTTTTTATATAAAACAACCAGAGAAAATTAATGATAAGAAAAATTCATAATAATACACCATAGCTGAGTCTCGAACTTTAGATCACTAATTATTTTGCTTGTGGAATTACTAATAAACCTTGGAATTATTTTTAGTGTGAATAGAAAAAAGGACATTAACGTAAATTCATTTTAGGCTTCACTAAAGTTAGTTAGTAAAGGGGGGAGATTTTTAATAAAACAGTAAGATAATAATACAGATCAAGTCGATAATAAATTTACAATTCACTTAGTAAAAAAATAAATATATTCAAAATTATTTTAAAATGAAGAAAGATAAAAATATGTCTAATTACTTAAATAAAAGATGGAGAGAATAATCCCTACAAAAATGAACAAAATTGAGGAAATAAGAATAATGAAATAGGATAACAATAGAAAAAAAAAATCATGCTCCCATTCTTAATTTATCATCGACGAAGCACAAAAAATAAATAAATAAAAAATACATGTGCAAAATGACAACTCAACGCAATTCTTAGAGAATAAAGATCGCAATGAAACCAAACCAGACATTATCATTTATCAAAAACTAAATCAGAGTCTTTTTAAGCACAGAGCAAAAGAAAAAAAAATATCATATTTTTCATCACCTAAATCAGAGCCGTTGTAAATGATAGAATGAAGATCAAGACAAAATCAAATAATTTATGATTATAAATATATCTAAATAAAAGTTAAATTTAATGTCTATCGAGAAAGTGAAATGGTAGAGCTATAATTTTCCATTTTGATTAGATGGTAACAAAGGTGGAATCCGCCATCTTGGAGGTAAATTGGGAAGCTGTAGTTGGCTAGTGCGGAAGAGGGTTTTTTCTCGACTTTACCGAGATTCGAACCCTTGCCATATGATAGCAACTCTGCTCCGCACTAGGCATCTCAACCTTGCCCCGTGGTCTTCCATTTTGATTAGACACAATATGAATGAATGCATCAACATTTGAATTTAATCAAGCAGCATAGTAGCACCAATCAGATCAGCATATTAATGTTAAGTGTGATTTCTCTTCTTCAATCTCAATGAGCAAAAGAAACATAGAGGGGGAAGTTGGAAAAAAGGAATAGAGGAAACTAAAAAAAAGAAGCTTTTTTATTTTGTATTGTATGGGTAAGATAAAAAATTTCTAATTCATGTTCTTATTGATCTAAAGAGAAAACATCACTAACAAATGAGAAACGTAACGAAATTAGGCTAGGATTGAGAGATATTGAAGAGGAATAAATTAGATTTTATAAAAAAAACATTCGTAATTAAAAGTAAATTTAATTTGTTAAAAAAGAGCCCCTTTATGACTCTATCATTGGAGATTTTACAATATTTAATCAAGTAGGCTATATTTTTTTTTCTATTCTCTTTAAAACATATACATAAAAATATATTTAATATATTAAAAATAATGACCTTAATTTTTAAAAAATAAAATTATGCAATATATGGATCTATTCTTTTTCATTCTCTTTTAAAAATATATAAAAATATATATTTAATACATAAAAAATAATGGGCCCCAATAAAAATTGGGGCCCTAGGCATAGGTCATATGCCTAAAGCCGGCCTGACATTAGTAAACTAAGAGGCTGTTAACCCAAAAAAGCTTGAAAAAATAAACAAAAAATTCAAATGAGTTTTCAACAATGACACTTGTAGGTTTTAAACATTTTTAATTCTCATATACTAATGAAGGAAGATTCAGTTTAATCTCACCTCTGGAAAACAGGATTCAAACTTCAGTAATCTTCCAATGGCAAACAGTCTGGTTTGATGAGGACAGAAGATAATTCTACAACACATTTAATAGATAAACTGAATGAAGACAGTTGAGTCAAACTTTGCATCAGATGAGTAATCAAAGTATAGTTTTATTTGTATTCCTTCATGCAATAGTACATATTTATTTACATTCGAATTAAATAATCATCCTGCTACAGCTATGAAATCCGAAAGAATCAAAGAATTTTCTAAATAAGCTGTGTATTGTTGTCAGACAGAGGTAAGATTGAGATGAACTAATCTTCTTTCAAACGAAATGTTGTAGTTTTACAATTAGGACACTAATATCATCAAGCGAGCCTCTTGAAGCAGATAAATCCAGGAGTTTTTTACAAGCGCCTAACAGTGCTTCGCTATCATCAGCAAGAAAAAATGGTCGAGCTATATTTACAGCTTCTTGATTGCTAACCTGGAAAGAATTAAAATGAATGTATTAACATCCACACCAAAGAGTTCCATAAAGGATGTGTTTCACAGTAACCCCATAATGATGTTGTACCTTATCCCACAGTCCATCAGATGCTAAAATCAAGAACTCACATTCGGCTTCAATCGTAGTAATTTGTGTCTCTGGTTCTGCTATCACCCATTGTTTCAGATGTGAATCTCCAATTCCCCTGGACACTGCCAAGGAACCTTGCAATCGCCATGTGCCTCGGCAGTAATCAACATACCCACCCTACAACAACAAATTTAAAAAAAAAAAAAAAAAGAGGTCAGTGCCAACTATTTGGGATAGGCTACCAGGATATTATCCCTCTAAAAGATATATACACCACGTTGCGAGGCACCTTGTTGAATGATATATGTATGAAAGTTTTGTTTTTCAATCAGTTTAAGTTTCTTCCGAGCAGCTGATACAAAACTCACCCTCTACCGAGAGTTGAGAACAATCAAAGCTTCCACTGTTCCGTTGAACCATAGAGTTAGCTGATTTAGCATTCTATGAAAGTACTTTCCCCCCAGAAACAAACTATAGTCTAGCTTTCATTAACATGAGATTACTAACTTAAAGAAGGTCATGACTTGTGTCTAACACTACTATGGCATTAAAGTAGAAGGAAAAAAACAAGAATCGATTCGAAGATGCACGCTTATGAGGTCTCAGATTGGTGGCTTTCATCTCCTTGAGAAGGCAAGTCCTTAAATTTAAGGGTGGTCAAACTGGCTAAGTAACGCACTGCAGTATTCTCCCAAAAGAAAAATAGCATGATTGTAAAGGAAAATATTCAGTAATTACTTCAAAAGTATTTTCTAAAGATATTATGAAACAACTAGAAGAACAAATCTAGACAAAATTTTGCAGATAGTATACTTACGGTGCTTGCAATTCGTTGCCTTTCATCTTCACGAGAAGGGCGGTGATCAGATGTAAGGGCCTCTGCTTTACCAGCGCGGCACAATACAGCACGGCAATCACCAGCATTGGACACTACCAGAATGCCACCTCTAAGCAAGGCAGTGATGCAGGAAGCCCCTCCATCCATTCCTTCCTTCAGGAACTCTGAATCAGTTTTCAAGTATCCATTCCAAACAGCTCGATCTACATTGTTGAAGCCTTCACTGCTGCTCGACAACACTTCGCCTACAATGTACTCTCCCATCTTTTCTGAAGCAAATTCAGCAGCTCCCTTACCTCCATGGCCATCAAAAAGGCCAAAGTAAGCCTAGAAACATTGGAGAAATAAGAAATCAAATTCAAGGTCAGGGATCTACAAAGACAACGAATTAACCATCCTTTAGTGAACAATTCAGGAAAATCTTAACTAGCAAATTCATAGATATCCAAAGTTACAAATTTAAGTCAAATTTCAATTATCAAGAAAGGATTGGAAAGGCTTTCAGAGAAAAATATATATTTATGTATTTATGTAACGCTATACTTCTTAGCCATTTCAAAGAACAAAAAAGATCCTATCTTTCGCTCATTTTAACTCTCTCCAATCCAGAAAATCCATTTCTTTCTCTGCTTCCTAGTGTCGAGTTTCTTAAATTCTTATCCTCTATCCTGCGTTTCTACAATTTCTTCGCAATTACAAGAAATTCGAAAAGTAGCATAAAGAGAAATCCTAGGAAAGACACCTACCAATTTGGGATCCGAATCGATGCCCAAGCTTGCCTTATACCGATCCTCCATCACCAATCTCTTCTTTCCCCGCCTGCAACACACCGCATAACTCTCGCTCTGCGCCTCCACTTCCCTCCAATCATCCGAATCCTCGGTCGCAAGCGGCAACGCATCCACCAACGGGATATCAATCCGAGCGGGCCTCCTCCTCTTCAACAGAGAACCGGACCCAGACGAACGCAACGGAGGAGGAGGAGAAGAAGACGCATCTAAGGTTATCCGGGAGGCGCCGATCCCGGTGTTGATCTCCCGCAGCCCGCTGGCCGCTCTCTCGAACCGCTGTCGGAACGGCGACGACGAGCACCGAGGGGACGCAAGGGGAGAGCTCGGATTCACGGACACCTTCTCTGGCGACCCCTTGCAAGAGATCGAGAGACGCGACGGCGAGAAGACCGGCGAGTTCGCCATCGCAAAGGAGCACGACATCGCCTTCTCCACCGGCTCCCAATGCCGTTCCCCGATTTTCAATAGCGATATTTATATCGCCTGCACAACGGTCTACCGATCCTTCAGAACACGTTAGTTCCGAAGCACGTGAATATTTACGGTCGAGATCGTCTCATAGAATTAGAAAAGGTCGGTCTGCCAAGCATAATCCGCCGTTGATCCATAACGAGAACAACGTCTGAAGGTGCACTTGATCACGCGGTCAAAGCTATTTCAGGAGGTGTGAAATGGGCCTCCCGAGGTCCGCCACCGAACACGGTCGCCGCAACGACACCGAGAAAAAAAAAACAAACAAACACGCAACGCCTTGCGTGCCTTCCTACATCATCTATCTGATTGGTCGACAGATGTAGGTCCCGTTTGAAAGGCAATTATCGACGAGTTTTGTGTGTTTGGAGTTTCATGTAGCGGAGGCGATGAGTAGGGAAACATAACGGCACGGCACGATTAATTATTTACCGGAAGTCGACCGTCGTAAGGAAAGAGAGGGGAGGTCACGGAGTCGGGTCGAGGAGAATTCGGCCCGAGTTCGGGTCAAATCGCGGTCCAAGACGCGTGAGCAGCTGTTGCTGATTGGAGAGAGCAATAACTAATCCCGCTCGTTGATTTAGGGAGGTGACGGGTGAAGCGGTTCGTTAAACAGTGTACTCAAGCTATTTTTATAATTACTCGTGAACATGATTCATTTTAATAATTAAATGGGAGATATGTCATATAGGGTTGCCGGGGCAATGACTAATCAACGGATTAAAATTTTGAGTCTCACATAGTCTATTATAGAGGGTTTTCTTTAAGTAAAAATTAGGTCTAAGAATAGACTATTCTATTTTGGATGAATTTTTATGAATATTTTTTGATTTATTTGGTGGCCAACCGAAACCACATTGCTACAGGATTCAATTTGATTTAAAATTTAGACAATTAAACAATTGAGTGAGACGCTCTTTGAAAAAAAGTCGATTTAGAAAAAAAAAACTTTTTAATTTTTGCCTATTATATAGGCATGATTTTATTACCCTAAGGACATTATGCGACATTTCGTGCAAAATAAAATTTTCAATTTCATTTTTTTTATGTTTAATACCGAACTCAAAAGCATAACCTAAAATCAAAAAAAAATAAATCAAAAAATCAAATTAATTTAATATTATATGAACATGTATATTTTGCGTATTCATGTACCAGATCAAATCTAAAAGTCCATTCTTAGAATTCCGGATTAAGCAACCAAAACTGACCACTCCTCTCCCGATTCTACAAAGTTAAGACCTGGCCAGTCAACCGTCCCCTACGTGTCGGCCAAAGAGCATCCCAAGGACTCGATAGATGAATGCCGACAAAGCACGAAACGCGGGAGGCCAGCAGCGGCGAGACGGTCCTGCCCTCCCTAGCGGCACCGGCACGGAGCCCAGAGGCAAGAACCTCGAGGCCCAAGAACACCTCGATGAAGGTCTTCTTTTCCCCTTCTGATTCCACATTGACATTGACACAGGAAGGAGCAAACGAGGGAGGATAAAGAGGACTATCGACCAAGAAATTCAGTGAAGAGCAGGCGACCAAGAAGAACAAGGTTGCGATCAACAAGTCCTAGTTCACGACCACGAAGGCCCTAGAACACCATTGATAACCATTAAAACTAATGGAAGCTTACACACGAAGAAATACCTAATCGAGCAGCTCAGACCTAGACAACACCCTCGAAGCAAAAAAAAATCCAACCTCACTGATCCATGACAAAAATCAAAAACAGAATCTAAATCATTGTTCCGAATTAAGCGACTAAAACAACAGGGGTCACTTCTTCTTGGCGGCGGCCTTGGTGACCTTGGCACCGGTGGGATCCTTCTTCTCCACGCTCTTGATCACTCCGACAGCCACTGTCTGACGCATGTCCCTCACCGCGAACCGGCCCAGCGGAGGATACGCAGAGAATGTCTCCACGACCATGGGCTTGGTGGGAATCATCTTCACGAAGCCTGCGTCGCCGTTCTTAAGGAACTTGGGCTCCTTCTCGAGCTCCTTTCCTGATCGCCTATCGATCTTCGTTAGAATCTCGGCAAACTTGACTGCGATGTGGGAGGTGTGGCAATCAAGCACGGGGGCGTAGCCATTGCCGATCTGACCAGGATGGTTCATGATAATGACCTGAGAAGTGAAGTTGGCAGCCTCCTTGGCAGGGTCTTCCTTGGAATTGGATGCGACAAAACCTCTCTTCAGATCCTTGACGGCAACATTCTTCACGTTGAAGCCGACATTGTCGCCGGGGAGAGCTTCCTGTAGGGCTTCGTGGTGCATCTCGACAGACTTGACTTCAGTGGTTAGCCCAGTAGGACCGAAGGTGACAACCATGCCAGGTTTAAGGACACCTGTCTCGACACGGCCAACCGGCACAGTGCCAATGCCTCCGATCTTGTAAACGTCCTGAAGAGGAAGACGAAGGGGCTTGTCCGTAGGCCTCTTCGGCTCATTAATCAAGTCGAGAGCCTCGAGCAGAGTTGGGCCCTTGTACCAGTCCAAGTTGGTAGATCTCTCAATCATGTTATCACCCTCAAACCCAGAGATTGGAACAAAGGGTATCTTCTCAGGGTTGTAGCCAACCTTCTTGAGGTAGGAAGAAACCTCCTTTACAATTTCATCGTATCGGGCCTTTGAGTACTTTGGAGTAGTAGCATCCATCTGAAATGTGCACCAAAGGGGAGTTGGAATGTGCATTGATTCAACATTTGGCAGAAATTAACAAGAATTTGCCATTTTTACCTTGTTACAGCAGCAGATCATCTGTTTGACTCCGAGAGTAAATGCAAGCAACGCATGCTCGCGAGTCTGGCCATCCTTGGAGATGCCAGCTTCGAAGCCACCAGTGGTGGAGTCAATGATAAGAACGGCACAGTCTGCCTGGGAAGTTCCGGTGATCATGTTCTTGATGAAGTCGCGGTGTCCAGGGGCGTCGATGACAGTGCAATAGTATTTGGTGGTCTCGAATTTCCACAGGGCAATGTCGATGGTGATTCCTCTTTCGCGCTCGGCCTTGAGCTTGTCGAGCACCCAAGCGTACTTGAAAGACCTCTTGTTCATCTCGGCAGCTTCCTTCTCGAACCTCTCGATCACACGCTTGTCGATGCCGCCCAACTTGTAGATGAGGTGGCCGGTGGTGGTCGACTTACCGGAGTCGACATGGCCGATGACCACGATGTTAATGTGAACCTTCTCTTTCCCCATGAAGACAGCTGGAGACGATTATCTAACTGCATGAAGAGAATACAGAAACTTACAGTTTGATCTAAAAATTCCTCGCAAGAACAGGGACTATGTTGAATATGCAAATTGTTAACGCGAGCAAAGGGAAGAATTAGCATGAATCCAAAGAATCTGGGGCCCAAAATTAACAGCTGTTTAACCAAACAAGCATGAACAAAGCATCGTTTTGATACTTGATATCATCTTCCGAACAATCTACATAAAGAATCTCAGATTTAAAGGACAATTGAGCTCAGATCAAGTAGCAATACCCATAAAAACAGTTGTTTTGCTTGTTAGTTGCTAAGATTATGGGGAAAAAATTATTTTTTTTTATTCCAGTCGGAAGAGCAAATCCCACGCCGCATAACTGAATCATCGATAAGGAGCAGAAATCATACTAACAGAGGCAAAAACAAGACCATATGGATGACACAAACGGAAAGAAAACTAGATAGAGACGCCGGGTAGCGGCAGGGGGAAGAAAGATATCTGACCTGTGAGTGCTGGAAAAGATCCTACGCCGACAGCCCGATCGATGCGGAAGGACAAGCTCATCTGGCGACCGCTTTATAGAGATTGGCGGGAAGGGAGGACGATTAGGGTTTCCATACGCACCGTTCGATCACTTCATCGGACGGCCTCGGAGCGGGAAAGAAATGGGCCGTCGACTAAAAGTAACCTGTCGATTTAAGATCTGACGGCGCAGCTGGGTGATCGATAAAACCCTAGCCGACCAAGTTTGTTCAGGTCCAGCTGCAAGATTCACCCACTCTTGTTTTGGTAAATCTAAATCGCCCCTTAATGTTTATTAATTAATTCTTAATGGCTTTTAAATTTTATAATTAATATTTAAAAAAAGAAAACTTGTTGAAATTAAAATACTTATTTTACTCGTTTAAATCACCCTCTAGATCAGTTGTATTCATAAAAATATTTAATAATATAATAAAAATTCAGATAATATTCTAATATTAATTTACTTTTAGAAGGTATTTAAAAAAACTGATAAATAACTAAAAACATATTTATTTTTTTTATTTTGCCCTCCATTTTCTTTTCTCCTTCGTGTGTATATATATATATTTATTTCTACTAACCTAACTGCTTTTTCATTTTTTTAATCAAGAAGTGATGAGTTTGTGGACATATTAATAAATATGCTTTTATCAAGTTTAGATAAAAGTACTAAATTTTATGAAATAGTTAATTAAATGTAAATATAGATATATATAAGACTTCAGAAATATAATTATGATCGTCTCTTATTTATTTAAAAGCATATTGCATTTCTTTTCAATTTCTTGTAAGCACTTCAATAACTACGATTTGATTTTTAATTGGAAAGGCAAGGCTGGCTTCCCACACAATTTTTGAAGAACATAAATCATAGACTCTTTTCACGGGAAACGCTGGATATCAAATGATATACTATTATGATCTTAACATCTATTAAAATAATCATATATGCATATATCAATTATGCTAGAGTGTGTTTGGTGGAGGTTTATTGTTAATAACTTTTACTTCCGTAATTTTATTGGTATAATAGTTTAGTAACGGAATTACGACGGAAATTTAGTTGTCGGGAGTAAATATGTCAGAAACGGGTATACCGACGGGATTTCAATTCTGTCGGTAAATACCGACGGAATTTATAGTTCCGTAGCAAAATTTACCGACGGAAATAATGTTCCGTCGGTAAATCACACCGGAAATAGTGCTTCCGATTATAGTGTTTACCGACGAAAATGTTGTTTCCGTCGGCGTTTTACCGACGGGAAAACTATTTCCGTCGGTAAATAATTTTGTGGATAATAGAAATCATTACGATGATTATCGACGGAATGCCAATTCCGTCGGTATTCCGTCGGTAAAATAAAAAAAATATAAAAAGAAAAATTTATATTCCTTTTTTACCCTTTTACAATCCATATATACAGTAATTCATCACAGATAATGACATTGTATACATACAAACAATCACATTCATGCAATCACATACAAACAATCACATCCACACCTCAAATACATTTCATACATCCTAATAATTCATACATTTATTTCATACAATCCATACAAAC
>JBBMJZ010413116.1:11217111-11241475 GCA_037833815.1 Zingiber zerumbet | reverse complement strand
AATGCAATCAAAAGGGGAGTAGTAAAGTTAAGTCTAGGGGGAGGGTAGCACAATAATTTTTTAAATTTTGTACTTGCATTTTTTTTGCAAAAATTATAACTACTATTTGTTTAGTTTTATCCTGACTTAACTTGGGTTTACTCACATCAAAAAAGAGGAGATTGTTAGTATCCCAAGATAGTTTTGATATGATCAACCAAGTCGGATTATGTCCTGTTAGTTTTTTGCCCCCTGTGTCTAAGTGTGCAGGAACTTAGGAGCATACGAAGTTGAGTGAAAGACGCAGCTAGCGAGAAGGACGACATGGGAGAGGGCCGATGGACTCGGTGCATCCGAGAGACGAGGTACTGCGGAGGAGTACGCATGCGGACGAGAAGGAGGTGCGCGGTGTTTCCGAAGGATAAGAAGTCGAAGCACAAGATTGCTCGAAGGTCAGAAATCGGGTTCGGGTGAGCCCTATTCCGGAAGGTCGAGATCACCCAAGTGGAGTCGGAGCCGGAGTGGAAGACTTGGACCTAAGCGAGCGGAGCCGGAGCAAGAACTTGGACCAAATAAGTTAACAAGCTATTAACTTGGGTCTGGGCGCCTGGACTGAGTCCGACCGATTTTGTGGACATCCGAGTTTATGCTGAAAACCCTACTTCTAAGAGGTAGTTCGTTCGAATACGTATACCCGAACTTTGACTGTCATCTCACTTTAACTTTGACCACTATATTATTTTGACTATCGGCCCCACATTACCTTTAGGACCACTCACAGTATGTATCATTAGTCATTAATGATAATTGTCATTGTTAGTGTACAAAATATTGAAGAAAGGAAAGAGGAGAAGACAACAAAAGCAATTACAAAAGAGAATATTCCATCTGTATTTAATACAGTTTCATTGAATGTAAAGAAACCAAAACAAAGATAGCCCTCTGGTTGCAATTAATGCAGTGCCATTAAATAGAGAAGATGAAAGGCCATTGAAAAAGGTATAAAAGGATATGTCAAGTGCAAATGAGGTAAGTTTAGATATCGTCTTGAGATTCCCCTCTACTTTAATTCCTCTTCTTACCACGGTTTTTGACTTGAGCGTCCGAGTGAAAACACCAGAGGAATCCCTGGCACTCTTCTAACTCTCTGAGTTTGTTTTTGTTTGTCTTCAGGATCTGAAGGTGTGGTTAATGTGGTTACCAGCACATCAATGAGTTGTCTTCGAGAGTCTCGGCATAGGATCATTAATATCGTGAATCTTTCCCCTCAAATTTTCACACATGTTCTAACTTTTTTTTGTTGTTTGTTTTAAGTCCTTCCAAGGATCGAGCTTTAATAACATTTGGTCACATGAATTTTGTAGACATAAATGATTTTATTTAAAAAATTAATTTACAGTCGGTCTCACAACTAGTTATATCTGTGAGGAAGTAAATCAAAAAATTACAATTGGCCACTACGGAAATGATATTCATCTTGATTTCATCCCGATTCATCTCTTATCTAGTAATATCTATTTTACAATAGCTAACTCAACAATGTCCGGAGATGTTTTTGTTATTAGTTTATGAACCATGAATGATTGTCAATTAATAAATGAATTAGCTAATAATTGTCAAATTGACATTATTATTATTTTAAAAAAAAACATTAAATAAATTTCAGGGGGAAAAAAATCTATGATAATATTTGGTTGAATCACGCATCTATCTCCAACACTTGAGGTTCGATGCTAGCGATAGGAGTTTATTAAGTAATTTCTTCCTTTCAAAATATATATATCTTTATGATTCAAATTGAAGATATTATAAGTAACTTCAACTTGCATAGAACCAAACAAAGATAATTTATCGAGTAGGTGTTTTTGGATTACAGTCATATGGCACACTATCCTAGAATGATCCGTAGGAACTTTAGAACGATAGATATATCAATTATTTAAATTTATTATCTCGATTTTAAATTTTAAAATTTGATTAAACCTAATTGAATAATTAGTTATAAATCAGTTCATTTATTCAATTTTAGTGATAAATTTTAATCGATTTGGTTTGGTTAAAAACGGCTTGATTTAGTAAAAAAAATAGTTAATTCGATTAATATGATTCGATTCATTCAATTGTTTTAAATGAATATTTGATGAAAAGACCAACTTGTGCGTAGGGCGAGGAAACGACAATTTATACAAAGCTGGAAAGCAGAAGCGGAGTTGTGATTGCGAAAGCAGCGGCGTTGATATTGATGGGGGCCCTCAGCGACGCTTCCTCCGCCCCTACAAATACGGCCCCCCTCTCCGAACTTCCAGAGAAGCACGGCGAGCACTCAGCACTCTTTTTCGACTCCGGCCGCTCTTTTTCTTGCTTGAGGTATCACGAGTCAAGATTATAGGGAGTTTAATGGTGCCGTTGAATCTTTAGCTAGTTTTGTTCAGTCCAATTGAAAAGGAAACCTTGTTTTTGATCTATGCTCAGTTGAGGGGGACGAAGATGGCAGTTGTTGTGAAGCAAATCTCGCTGGAAGCTGCTTGTTCAAACTTCGGCCGGCCGGAGGACTTCGAGAGTGGGGAGCGTCCCGTCCGATGTGGCGTCTGGAGCTTGAGCCAGTCGCATAAGAGGAAGGCAGCTGCTGATGGCGAGATGCGGGCAGAGGTTCCTTATGTTCACCCCCTCGTCCGGCGATCTTCCAGCTTGCTGAGCCAGCAGAGCCTTGAGGTATGTACTGAGAGTCTCGGCTCGGAGACCGGCTCCGACGAGTTCTCCCCCGCCATCGACGGCTTCGGCTTCGAGGAGGCAGAGGGGGGAAATAACGGTGTTGGAGATGAAGAGGCGGTGCTGGCGCCTGTGAGCTACCACGGGCGGAAGTCGCCGCCGAGGTCGTTCCCCCCGCCGTTGCCGTCGATCTCGCAACGCCACGTGCCGTGCCTGCACATGCGGCCCCACCGCGTCGGCGGCCGCCTCGTCGTCGAGGCTGTCGCCGTCCCTTCCGCCAACTATCTCCAGGCCCATCGCGCAGATGGCCGTCTCGTGATTTCCCTCACTAAAGCCTCCGTCGACGACCCTGGCGCCGTCGACGCGAAGGTAGAAGGAAACCGAGTAGGAACCCAAGACGAGGAAATAGTGAAAACAGAGGATCAATACGAAGAAGAGGAGGCGGAAGAAGAAGAGGAAGAGGAGGAGGAGGAGGAGGTCGAAGTCGTCGACCGAGGAACCGTCGTCGAGGTAAAAGTGAGCACCCAGCCTCAGCAGCAGAGCGGCGCCGCGAAGACCCACCGCTCGTCGCTCGTCATCAACAAATTCCTCGGCGGAACGCCGCTGAGCGCCAGCGCTGCCGCGAACGAGAGGCCAAGGGGGGCCGCGCCGATGAATTCCACCGCGGCGGCGGCAGCGGTGGTGGCGGCTTCCAGCACTGTCTCTGAGGGCTACAATTACAACTCCGGACCACCGGACGGTAGCAACGGCGGCGGCCACCACCACCCAATACCGGACAACGTGTTGCTGTTCACCTCCAAACGCCGGAACCGCGACGAGCTGCTGCACAGCGTGAGGAGGTGCAGCCAGCTCCGTTGCCGGCCACTGTTCATATGGGAGCCCTGCTGCTTCGTCACTTCCACGTAAGAGTCTACTCCACTGGGAGCGCCGATACACCTACTAATAATAGTATATATATCGTTAAGCTATTAATTAAGAGTGACTGATATTATTATTATTATTATTGCGCACGGTCAAAGAGTCACTGTTTGGTTTAGCTTACAGCACTAGCGTTGGGCTTGTCTCCTTGTCTTTTTTCCAAACAGTGATTAGATTTGATAGCATAATTGATAGAACTTGAGATCCATGTGATGGGACGTGTGTAATATTATTCTTCGGTTTGTCTTCAATCAGATTGGGATAATTGATGCATGGGAAGCCGCCACTTCAGTTTTTGCATTTGATAAGTTGAATTGAGTTTGTACGTGGCACTAATCATGCTTAGCTGTGGGGACTTATTTTATGCGGCCCTTGCTCGACTCGTTCGGTATTATCATAACTCTCGAAGACGACAGAGAACCGGCATAGCACTAGACTAGAAGAAAGAAAGGAGAATCTGTTGTTTTAAGGGCCAATGCATGCCAACGAATGGTGTGCTAGAATTAGCACAAAGTGCCTTTCCTTTTTTTATAAAGATGGCTGATACTGCTTTAGCTATAACATCACAAACGTTCCGTTGCTTTGTCTTAAGAAGAAAGAGCTGAATGCTGAACGCACACTTTCATCTCGCCATGTTAGATCAACACAAGCCGCCTTGCTCTGTGATGTGAGAGATTCCATTGCTTGGCTTTCATAGCTTTTGCGATGGCCAAATGTTTGTTAGCTCCGATCGTTCTTCCCCTTCAACACGTGAAGAATATATTGCGGGTCGGATTGAGGTAATTTTAATATTTTTAATCCCGGTTCAATATGCTTCCGGATCGGATGACGTGCTTTAGGCGGACCGCGGAGTAATTCCGAATTGTCAAATACGGATTCGGATCCATAAAACTCGAAGAATCTTCTAGAAGTAAAAGCCGTTCCAGCCCGCCTGCGCCTAGTCCGCGAGTCAGGGCAGAGTATAAAAAACCAGCAAGCAGTAGCGGAGTGGTGTTACTTGCAGTTTCGAGATGTTTCGCAACAGAGTGGTTTTGCGGACGCATCCGCCGTCGAACCCATCCTCGCCCTTCCTGCTACGCCAGCTCTCCCTCCTCCGCCGCCCCGATCGGTCTCCGTCTTCTCTCGCTGTCGACGTCGAAATACTCTGCTGGAAGATCTGTCGCCGGTGGCGCTTCGCGTGTTTCCTTCAGCCTCCCGACGTCTTCCTTATCTACCAGGTTCGAACCCTAGTGAATCCGGGCACTGTCTGTGTTTCCTTCTAAACCTCGTCCTCTACTGAGGCAGAGGGCTCAATACGAGTCTGTTGATCGTGCATTGGAAGAGCTTCTTCGGGCAATGCCGGATTTCACTGTAAGTTTAATCATCCAATATAGAATTTTCAGTTTCCTCTTAATAGATAAATAAGATGTGCCTTGTGACGAGCGAGACTAATCTTAAATATTGGATGGTAGATTGGGATGGAAGAAGAGGTAGCATCAGCAGCATTGGTTGCAAAAGCAGTCGAGATCTGGTTGAAGATTCTCATGCTGGAACATAAATGGACATGTGTTGGCGACTGTACATTTGTAGATTCAACATTTGCGGGAACAGAAGAGAGAAGCAATGTTTGTGCCCTTAATTTGGTAGTAATCCTCTAACTTCTGCATATGCATATTTTATGTCTTTTCTGTTTTATAAAGAACATTCGTTATGATGATGAAGAACTATTTTGATTTAGTCACCTAATTACATTATTGCTTTAGATGAAACACACCTAGTTTAAGGAATTCATGAAAATAATCATTTTGAAGATACATTTGTGGATCTTGGTGATGCTACTATGATTTATAACATAATTATGATATTTCAAGCTAAAGCTCAAGCATAACAGACTAGAGATAGAAAAAAAAAATATCTGAGCATATCTCAATAAAATTCCAAGTTGAAGTACTTACTCGGCAAAAGTTCTAGTGTAAACTAACTAACATTAAAGGGCAACCCAGTGCATGAAACTCTTGCCAATGCGGGTCTCGGGGAAGGATATATTATACGCGACCTTACCTTGCTTTACAAGAGGTTGTTTCTGAGACTCGAACCCGTGACCTTTAGGTCACACGGCAACTTCTTTATCGTTGCACCAAGGCTTCCCTTCAATATCCAAAATGGCTGAAAAGAAAATAAGAAAAAACAAGTACGTGAGGGAAAGAGTGGCATAAATGATTTTGTAGAAACATTCCAAGACGAGCAGCAGTTTCCAAAGATTTCATCCTTGTTTTCTTCCTATACTTCATACATTACCACAACCATTTTGATGTCGCTATGGTGTAGATTCTCAGATGTCAGTGTTTTAAATGCATAGGCATGTAGGGCAAGTTTAGTTATAGTAGTAGCAATCCTCATAGTGGTTATTGTTCAATATGAATATGAAGTTAAAAGGATTAAAGAAACTAGTCAAAGTAATAGCAGAAGTTAAGATGATGAGTGACTAATTGTTTTTTTCAGATTTAATATACAAGGAATTTATACAACTAAATTGAACTAACCATTTGGAAACAGTTAGTTTCCAACCCTCTTAGTCAATATTTGATAATACTGTAATAGATGTCTATTCCATATAACAACTACATAATGATGAGATTTTTTTTCTGAAGCTGTATTATACGTGGTGAGACTTCTTATAGCTGTCCTATATGCGATAGCATAGCCGTCATATTACAGTTGCTTTTCATGATACAACAGCTATGCTTTCGTGTATATTTTGTTAGGAAATCGATTTCAGAGCATTTATTAAGTTGAATCCATATTTGTAAAATTGCAAAAAACATTTGATCAAAGATCATATATTTGATAAAATTGAAGTTGGTAGTAGCCTTATGAGTTGATTGGTATGAAGTAAGAAAATGCCTTAAAAAAAAAGGGCAGCCCGATGCACAAATCTCCCGCTATGCGGGGTCCCAGGGAAGGATCCATTGTACGCAGCCTTACCCTGCTTTTTGCAAGAGGCTTTTCCAGGATTTTAACCCGTGACCTTTTGGTCACATAGCAACAACTTTACCGTTGCGCCAATGCTCCCCTTCAAGTAGGAAAATGCCTTGATGGAAGGAATTATGTTCTTAATTTTTTTTTTTCACATTCAAACTAAACCTAAATCTCATGACAAATCTTCCTAATAAGTTTGTTATTGATCATTCCCTTAATTCTCTTCTATCCTAGTATTCCCAATTTAAGACAATAATACCTTAAGTGAGTCGTCTGAATCTTGAATTATTTTATGTCTAAGTATTATCTAAGGAAGAAAAATTGAGAGTACAGTTATTGTATATCAACCCAAACTGAACTAAGTGTACAGTTCATCCCAGGAAATTTATGTTTAGAGGTCCCAAACAAACTAAAAATAACAAAAAGAAGAGTATCAAGGGTTTCTTTTACAAAAAGAAGTGCCACAAGGGGAGTGCATTCCTAAGATTTAAATCTTGATTAAAAAAAAAAAGAAAAAGAAGAGGATGGATAAATTAATTAAATTCATTTGCCCATATTTCTTATGAATCCAGTTTAGTTCGAGTACCTTCAAATACACGGAGCTTAGGTAGTATTGCAACCTTTTACATTGCTATACTTTTAAAGTGGTTTATAAACAAATAGAGACCAAATTAAGGAGAAGCTTGATTTGAGATTGGGAATTGTGCTGATGGGGATGTCAAACTTGTGGGAAATATTAAGTTAAATTTAGAGTCTTATTTCGATTTCATACTAGATAAGGCCTTTTTTTACCGTCATTTATCATTTAGATGAAACTTCTGCTTCGGATGAGCTTGATAATAATTTTGATATTGGATGCGGATTAATCAAGTTGGTCTTGATTCTAACTTGCTGGTAATTTCGCTTTGACCAATAATCTTTACAAATTATGTTTAATTCCTAGTAACAATGAATATTGCTTGGTATCCAAAAGATCCAAAATTAAAGGAAAAACCTTTACCGAGTAAGATAGTATAAATACATTCAAGGTGTATCCTCTTCTACTAATTAGTGTTCTCTGCTGAGTTTAAGCTAACCTATTGAAGGAAGATAGGAGAAAGACCAGCTACAGTAGTTAACATTCAATCCATCATTTTCTATGGCACAAACAGGTAGTACTAAACTTTTCTATTGTCTAAATTCATGTGCTGATGTTATGAATGTTCTGACAATAAATACTATATTGGATGATTCTTGGGTTGAAAGAAACTACAGAAGTTAGCTTGAGACACCCAAAATTGGCAAATAAGAGAAACTGCTAATCATAAAAGAGACAAATTAGTAAGATAACTTTCAGCATTCATGTTCAGAAAGTTTCTCCATTGTCTGCATTAAACAGTTTCTAGCTCATTCCTTTAAACTTGTATCTCCTGAATTGTACCAATCATATGCTCTACAAAGCTGGCGATTATCTTGATTTGAGTCAACATTCAATGTTACAGAGGGTACAACCAGAGATGGGGGATGACTTGGTTTTCCTTGTGTCACCTGAAGTGGTTAGGTTCAACAGATGCAAGGTATCGCCTTAATCTAGAACCACAAAAGAGGCATCTCATTACAGCACCTGCTGTTCTGCAAATTAGGTAACAGATTTAGTTAATTCTAAAGCATGGGGGAGATTTGTCAATGGTGTTCAAGTACTGCTCGAAGATTGTGATTTGTTACGAGCCTGTACCATTATTCCTTCATTATACCAAGCGTATATAATTGGTACTTGATGTCCTTCATTCGTAGGTTGTACATTTTCAATCTTTATCTAATATTATCGTTATTGATTACTAAGAACGGCAGAAATTGAATAGGCGTGTGTAAACTACTTCCAGATGATGAAAGTTTTGAGAAGATGACATGTCTTTGGTCATTAAAGGTGGCACTAATTATGAAGATCATATTTATCTTCTATTCAACACTTTTTATCAAGATAGAAAATCATCATAAGATTCTGTTTGTCACTAAACTATGTCCTGCAGCATGGTCTAGAATTAAAGAGTGATTACTTCATTTGCGTTCAACTCAGACATGGAAGCCATCCAAATAAATGGTATTTCTGTTCCTAGGAGTAGCCTTTGCATGAATTGACGAACAATATTTACAATTATATTGCATTAGATCATTTCATTCAGTTTTTCCTACCTTTATGATGCTATTGTTATTTATTTATTCTCTGTACAAAATTGTTCAAATCTAGGTTCCCATCAGCTTATATTCTTCAAGATCCTGTGTTTTCTCCAGCCCTGAACAGTATTAGAAGCTTAAAAGCTCTGGATACTCTAGAATCATTCGTGAAACTAATTGAAGGTTAGTAGCATTTTCTATTTCAGTGCGCCTACATATACATATCCAAACTTTATGAATATCTTCTGCTCACATGATCTTTTAGTAGTCTTTATTTGCGCTTTTCCTCTGGGTCTTTTGTACTGAAAAATCATTCTGAATGCAGCTTGGAATTTCTTCAGCCTGGGACAGCTTAAAGTCAAGGCATGTCCATCCTGGATTTATTTTGTTGTTGTTGATTTGTCATTTTTTTTCCATCCTCTGTCCCTTCAGGCTTCATCCATCCTCTAATACTTTGGTACTCATGCTATATGGTTCCGAATTTCTACAGCTTATGTGCTCCTATTGTTGAACATGTTGAATATACAGCTTCTAAGAAGCCTGTCCAACGCCTCACTACCTGTGTGTTGCTTTCTATAACACTTGATAGTTGGTACCTCATGTTTTCGCTGCTATTATTTTTCCACAAATGTGATAATGGTTCAATTGGAATATTTGATGTTATGCTTTTGTATAAACTATATGAGTGGTAGCTTTATATGTTCTATGGTTGAAATGCTTCGTATTACTTGTTGGCTAGCATAACTCTGACCGTTATCCACATATAAGAACAGGATGGTCTCTTTTTTATCAAGAGACTTATCAACTTGGATCTGGCAATACAGGAAGTGTCAACACTTGGTACTGGAACAAATATACCCTCCTGGATAAAGGCTACAAATCATTTGGCATGTCATATTGAAAAAAAGGACACTTCTTATAGGGAGGAATTTATAAAAAAAGATTTGATTTTCAGGGACCTAAAGTCATCGTTAGGTATATCTACACTTTAAAACTTCCATTTAGCTTATATTTTATACCAACTGTCTATAACTACGCTTTAATATTAGACTTCCACACTCCCAAGCCTTCAATATGTGGCAAAAGAGACTTGCAGCACAAATATGCGGTAAAGAATTCTACAGTTATATGCAGGAGTAGTTTAGGCATCAGGAAAGACTATACTGGAAATATTGGCAATATATGTTCAACTACTGATACTGTACCAGCAGCAGTCATGAAAGTTCCACCTGCTTCCATTGATTCAGGTAATTTGCATCTCGAATTTTCTTATAGTAACTTTAACAAACTAAAAGGAACAAATTCAAACTTCATACCAGTCCCAGTAGATTATTATTGAAAACATTTTAATTTGATAGCAATGAATTCTTGTTATATGATTGTTATATTCCTTTTTGTAGAAGCTGTTACGCCAGAGAAGTCTTGGCAACCTACATTCGGAAAAAGGAAAATGGTTAAAGTTCAGAAAGGCATAATCTCCTCGAGTATTGAAATATAATTGCCTTCAGATAATACAATTTCACCTACTATTCTTTGCTCAATCTTATATTGTGTTCTTTCTGAGATTAGGTCAGATGACTGGTAGTTTTCTTGCTGAAGAAAAGCACATTTCTGCTGGATCTGGCGGAAGCAAAGTAAGTCAAAATTGCTTTGCTAAAAAACATTTTGGAATTAGTAGGTAAATAATAAGAATAATTGAGTTTTACTAGAACCTTGTGTCTTGTTGAAATATAAGGAATGTGAATCACTCAGCAAGTAGTCACATTAGTTTCTTATTGGAAATTTGCTATATAACTGACACCTATTCTGAAGCTGTCGCGAGAATGTCCACAGGTAGTTATTATCATATTTTCTCAAGTGATATCTACTTGAAACAAAGGATCATATGAACTCATTGAAGCTTGGTACTTGAACATCTGGGAATATGAACTTGATGTATGACTTCATCTCCAGGATCCTCCTCAAAGATCAAAACAACTTGGTAATAAGAAAGAAAAAACTATAGTTCCTAGAACTAAATCTCTAGAAAAATCTGGAAAAGGTACATTTTTTTTTAACTTTCAATATGTGTCTTCCAAAGTTATTTTGTATTGTCTTTGATTATATTTCTCATGGTTGATTATTTTTTATCCAGAGGTAGCAGTAGAGATTTCTCAAAAGAAGGCTCGTAACAATGAGAAGATAAGTTCAGCTTTACAATATCTTTCACTATGTCATTTATTGACGAACCAGTGATAATATAGAGCATTCCAGTTTATAATTCTTCAATTTAAAAACAATTTATTAGATAATCTTAGTTGAACTGTTTTAGTTCCATAACTTGAGAATCTTTATTTTGTTGTTGTTTGTCTATTTATATTTGGGAATCAAGAATTATCTTGATTTAAAGCAACTTAAATGTTGGGTTTAGGTCATTAATTATCAATATTGGTTTCGATATCAGATGTTCCAAAAACTTAGGTGTTATTGTATCCAATCAGAATTCACAAGAAAAAAATTCAAAAAAAAGAGAAAAAAATCTGATATCATATTATTAGATTAATAAGTATTTATCACATGTAAATTAGTATTATATGCATTGTGTAGATTAGTATGCATATCATATTATGTATATTACATTATCGTAAACTATTACTTTTGTTATTATATTATCATTATACTCTTAGTAAGATTATCATATAATATTGATTGAATATAAATAAAAAAAATAATACTATTAGTAAGAAGATTTTTTACTAAGGCGTCTTAGCGCAACGGTAAAGTTGTTGCCATGTGACCAAAAGGTCACGGGTTCGAATCTTGGAAACCTCTTGCAAAAAGTAGGGTAAGGCTACGCACAATGGATCCTTCCCCAGGACCCCGCATGGCGGGAGCTTCGTGCACCGGGCTGTCCTTTTTTTTAGTAAGAAGATTTTTTTAAATTATTATTAATGCAATTTAAATAATTGGATATATATATATATATATATATATATAGTATTACTTAACTATAATTAATCATATAATGATTAAATTTTATTTGATAAATTCTAATATATTTAATGTTAATAATATAAATGATTTGATTACTTCTATGTTATTTTTATTCATTATAATTAGATATTAATTTCTAAATAATTATAGAATTGTTGTTATCTTACACGGTACCTTTTTATTTTTTTCACAAGAAAGATAACTTAGCAGAGGACTCCAAGATAAGGCCCAAACAATGTACAGACCAATCTGCCATAAGTGAAAAGGTAGTGTGGTTCTCCGCGTAACTGTTATGTTTTAATAATAATTATAATAATAATAATAATAATAATAATAACTTCTTGTCTGCATAGATAGTTATGCAAATTGTTCGTTTCAGGTTGCAAATTGTTATATCAGAGGGGAGCTACAATCCCTCACTGTAGCGGACCTGAAATGCTTCCTTGCATTTAAAAGGGCCAAAGTAGGAGGAAAGAAGGAAGAGCTCATCAAACGAATTGCTTCCTTGCTTACCTGACTGAAGAAGTGACATCCTCACTATTGTTTGGGATAAATGGTAAAAATTTAGATTCAGCAGCATGTTTTTGTTTTTATTTATCTGAAAATGATTTGAAAAAAATGGACAATAGTCAAAAAGTTTTGTAAAATTTATGTTCATATAATCAATCTGTGTTTAATTACGGTATATTTACTTCGCAGAATAACTATTTTATCCTTTACTAATTCTCATAGAATTTCTATATTTTGTCCAAAATTAAACTTGAAGTACTAGTTCTCATAGCTTTGTTATTCCTTAATGATTCTTCATAACTATTCTTTCTACCAGGTTGGAGATGAAGCAAATGTTGTGCGCCAAGTGAGTTTTAAATCAGGTGAGCTAATAATCTGATTTTGTTAAGAACACCCATTAATTATCCCTAATCCGTGACGACAAAGTTCATCTACCTGAGTCATCTAATTTAGTTTATACTGACTTGAGCATTAAATTTATGTTGCCTACGCATAACTGATGGCATATTTGGTTCATCGAAATGACTATTTTGTTCCCAATGAAGCATGAAATAATTATCTTTTTAGATTTAGTTAAAAAAATAAATTTGAAATATATCAATTCTTTTAAATTTGTTATTCCCTCGAGATCCCTCTATTTTATTATGATGTTTTTTGTTATCTTATAGAATGCTTATTCTTTGCGAGCTACATGAGACGCATGGATAGTGAGCGACCAAGCAAATTGGGTGAAGCAAACAACGTAGGTGGTAGACACTGGATTTTTATTTTTCAATTTTGATCATTGAATCTCATCCCTCAACTTTTTGGATTTTGATGGTGACTTTTTGTTTAAATTGCCTATACCTATTAGATATTTCCTTTGGTGATTGTCTTTTAAATAGTACAACGAGCAAAGGAAGAATTCCACAACCTACTTTATTGTAATAAAAATCATCATATTAAAATAATTTGGTGATAAGTAAATCAAAGTAGAGGCCGACAGTGCAGCTGTATTAGATATAACAAATGATGTCTGTTGTGTTCTTTATTTTCCAAATTTGGTTCATCTATGTTGAATGTTTTAAAATCTTTGACAAGGACACAAGAAGAGAGCAAGATGTTTTCCCTTCAATTGCCATATGCAGTGACTATAGACTTGGACTTGCTAGTTAGCAACATAATATATTCACCTCCTTGAGAACTTAAAATTCAAATGATTTATGGCTATTAAACTAGAATGCAATATTGATTAGGTTCTTAAGCTAAAAAGCTGACACGGAATCATTTCCATTAGAAAAATCATTTCCGTTTGGACACTAGAGGGAAGGATTAGAGTGGATCGACAATAGGGAGGAATCCAGATTGGCGTGAATGTGAAGGTCTTTATCAAAGTTCATCTTTGATTCCATCTTAACATTAGATTTTAATCAAGTCAGATGTGTCGTAGATATTAAATTAGTAAAATAATAATAATAATATTTTTAAAATGGGAAATTAAGATATTCTCTTATGTTAGACTCGTTCTTAATTAATCTACTTCTAATTTAAACTTAATTCATACATTTAAGAAAAAGGTCTAATTTCTCATTGAACATATGGGACGGCTGCGTTCGCTTATTTAAGAAACTTGGAGATTCGTGCATCGATGGTTAGCCTACTTGTCCGTCGATTTTACGGAAACACTCTCTCTAGATCGTGCGGCTAGGAGTTACCCGTGAATCGATCTAACGGCTGAGGTGCGTGCCCTAGCAGGGAAGTGATTCAGCTGGATGCGGAGGTTCTCAGAGGATCGCCGGCAGCGCGCCAGGCGGAGGTGGCGATTAGGGGGCGCGTGTGCCAGCCTAGGGTGAGGCATCCGTCGTTCTCCTCCACCCGGAATCCTTCGCCGCCGTCGAAGAGGGCAAGGAGCATGCTCGCTTGCTTGAAGGCGTTGGATCCGATGGGGACGGACTCAAATCCGGCACGGCACATGCGCGCGCGCCACTGCGCCAGCGCCTCGTGACGCTCCGTCCGCTCCGCCCCTTCGCACGCCACCACGTTGTAGATCTGACGGCCCAGGTACATCTCCGACATCGCCTGGCCATGCCGCCTCGCTTCGGGGGACGAGGGCGGCGAGGTGCTGCCCTCCAGTGAATCGAACATGGTCGAGTAGTAGTGCAGCGCTTCCGTGAACCGATCCAGGAACGTCCTTCCATTATGGTTCGCCTCCTGCTCCACCACAGTCACAATCCGCGGTCGTACCGCAAGGATCGTCCCCAGCACCTTCTCCAGTGCCCCTGACCGCGCGAGCAACCGATGCAGCTCAAAGACCGAGTTCACCGCCACCACCTCCGGCTCGTCGTCCTCTACGCCTCTGCCGTCGGTTTCCGCACCGAGCAGTAGGTAGGGTTCCAGATCCGCGAGGCTAGTGGCCACAAAGCCGCGGTAGCGGAAGTCGACGCGGATGGTCTCAGCGAGCTGGGCGAGCTTCCAGCCTACCTCCTGTAGAGAGTCCGAGTTGTCGGGCTGTGGCGGGCCGATTCCAGTGAGGCGAAACGACGGCGGACCTCCTGGGCGGAGAGCGAGCGCTTGGAGGAGAGCCGGCCACTGCAGTCCCTGCCGCATCCCAAAATCGACAACGTGAACGCGGCGGAAGCCGGCGAAGGCTTCCAGGATGGCCTGGTTAGCTGTGAAGTGGGCGAACTTGAGGTAGGGACAGCTCTCGTAGAAGTGATGGTGAAGCATGTCGTCCAAGGCTGCGGATTCAACAGTACTCGAACAGCCCATGCCCCGAGGGGGCTGCGGCCGGTAGATCCGGCGGGCGAGAGCCTCCGCAAAATATCCGGCGACTTTGCGCATCGCGCCACCTTGCGAAGCGGCCAGAACGGATATCTGTTTCACGATGGCGCCCGCCGCCTTCAAGTTCTCCTTCTGCACCGCCTCTGCGCACGCCATCAGGGCGTGTACCAGACGGATACCTGCCTCCTGCGAATCGACGATGACCACCTGCTGCGCCGCTGCTTCTGTCGCCGCATCCGCGGTGATTGTCGACGAGGGAGGTGAGCTGCAGACCTTTATCCTCTTTCGATCTCTCAGGGGCATCGCAACTTCTGGCTGATGACCAGACTGGGAAATTAGCCAGCCCGAGGAGGCAGTAGAAGCTTGCGGCTTAAGTTCATCGACATCAGCCGGTTTGCAGGGGCTGCCGTCCGGTAGGTCGACCGTGCCGATCGTGTATTGCTCTGTGACAGCGGGGGGAAAGTCGAACTGAAGACTGAGCGGGTCATCAGGCGGCGGCGGCGGTGGAGGTTGGGGAAGAAGCGGAGGGGCATTAAGCTCCGACAGGATGTTGTCAACCCAGTTGGAGAGGTCTGAGGGGTTATAGTGGACAGTGTCGAAAGCCAGGTGGGCAAGAAGTGCGTCGTCGTTGGCGGCGGCGCTACTCCCCATGGCCATCTCCAGCTGCTCCAGTTTCTGCGCCACGTCGGCCATGTCCGACGACCGAACTTTGTAACCCAGCGCCGCCAGAAGCTCGTCGACGCCGTCGTCCGTCCCCATCAAGGCCTTCCCCTTTTCTTGCTCCGCTGCAGCATACCAATTTCCTCCTCCTCCTCCTCCTCCTCTTCTGTCGCCGCCGGCGGCGGCCTCTTGATGCTCCCTTTTCATTTTTCCTTCTTTTTTTTCCTTTCTTAATCAACGCCACCCAAGGTTGCGCGCGGTGGAGATCTGAGAAGAGATGAATTATAACGGAGAGAGGGGAGGAGCTGGCTGGCTACTGAGCAGGGTAAAAACCACAATAATTAATTACCAACAAAAACAATTGCAACATAAAAAAATTTAAAATTTTACCACATTAACTATAAAATAAATCGTATTCTACTAACAGTTAGACGTCAAACTGTTAGTCGATTAAATTAAGTACGCACATTGTGTGTCGTAGACAATAAAAATAAACATATCAAACCACTGCGGGCCCAGAGCAAGAAAAAGGAATCGTACCACGCCCACTAGCTTTGTTACGGTTTCTGAATAAAAAGTCTCTGCAGCAGCTGACGCTGCTGCGATGGCCAGGTGCGACGAACCATACATACCTCTCAGATCCGGTCCTCGTCGGCCACGCGTCGCAAATCTCTGGCCTCCCCAAAAGTTGAATACCAGCGCTTCGGTAAACTTGTGGGTGAGTACCTCGATCAGATGCCGCGAATTTTAGCAGCAGAATAGGGCGGCAACGGGGGCACCCACGCACGAGGGCGACGCCAGCTGTCGCTGTCGGAGCTCACTGCTGCGTGGGCCCAGCTGGCCACTCGACGGGTCCCGCGCCGTACCCCTGAGACGGCCGTGGCGCTGTTCGTCTGGGCCTTCCCTGCCCTATCCCGTTGCCACCCCCGTTACGAGACTCCGTTTTAGCTGATGCGATCCGTAACGGCCACGACGCCTTCTCCTCGCGTCGCTTTCGCCCGCGGACTCCTCGTCGTCGTCATCGCCCGTTCGTTTATTTATACTTCCTGATGGCGACCTGATAAGTATTTTTATATAATATTTTAATTAATCATTACAGTTGTGGTTCTCCACCGCTGAGTGATAATTTGTGACGTGTTATTTTACTTTTGTTGATTTTTTCCTCCTTTTTTATTTTCTGAAAAAAAAATACAGAAATGGCCTCGAATTGAGGCGCAGCGGACGGCCGGCGGCTTATCCACCCGGCTTCATTCCCGATGCGGCTTGACCGATCATGACGTCGACAGAAGAGCCAGCGCCGCATGTGCTGATCCCACGTGTCCAGATTCTCTTCGCGCACGGTCCCCCACCTGCCTTTCCCGGGGAATTTTTTTACAATGATAAGGTTTTTCAGATTTACTCTTCTTCGGAACTCGTCCGATCACCACGTTTTCGACTGGCAGTTTGTAGTGGGTCCGGGTGGAATCGCCGGGGATCTCGTGCGAGGATGTCGGGCTCCAGGTTGGGTGAACAAGCGGGTACAGCGCGTAAAGTCTAGACT
Source organism: Zingiber zerumbet (assembly GCA_037833815.1). Classification (NCBI taxonomy): domain Eukaryota; kingdom Viridiplantae; phylum Streptophyta; class Magnoliopsida; order Zingiberales; family Zingiberaceae; genus Zingiber; species Zingiber zerumbet. Next base: position 11,224,314 of record JBBMJZ010413116.1, on the reverse strand, counting down.
GGCTAAATTTGATCTCGTACGCATAGCTTTTTCCCATGCACGCTGACTCAGAGATGGGAACAATCCAAGATGTGGAGCCCTGAGTCTGCGGCTATTTTTTAAAGGATAAATTTTAATTGATCTTATTTTAATCATGGATCATGTCAATTTTTGCCATGTCAAATCCCAATCTTTTTTTTTTCCCACGATTAACCTTTATTCTCCCATTTTCTTCTTTACACAAACACAAGTTAAAATATAAAATAAAATTTTAACATTTTAGGGAGTTTTCAATTTACATTACCATGGATTAAAAAAAAATTGCACTCAAAGCATCTCGTCAATGATGCTATCCTTGTACATTAAAAAGACATTAAGTTGTCATCTATATATTTATTATTCAATGCTCATTATGATGTATTTATAAAAAAAAATATCAAAATAGAACGTAATTATTGAATGTTGAGTTTCCGGAGCATTTGACTAAGTACTCTATGATTATTTTTATTTGACAATCGATGAAAATTTTATATAGGATTAGATTTATGATCCCATATTTAATATTATCTGATTCAATATTTTCTAATGGTATTCTTATGAAATTATTTTGAAATGGTGAATTTTGAACCATGCAAATGTATGTGGATCTAAATTAAATATAAATTTGGAAAAATAAAACATAAAAAAGTGTCTAATGGCTCAAGGATGGCCTCTTTTGCAATTTAAAAAGCTTATAATAGTTTTGTTAAAAGATTGTTATATATATCTAGATTTAAAATTATATATATATAGTTTAGTTGTTTAGGTCTATAAAGTAATTTTATCTAAATTTATTATATGATTTAAAACTGACTAAAATTGCAAAACAAAAAAAATATAGGACAAGCAAAAAGGTCCAAGAAACTGTAAAGAGTATTGTTTTCTACATTTTAAGTAGTTTAGATGTGTTTACTAAGAAAAAACTATGAATGACAATTAAGTGGGTTGTAATTTATTTATTTTTTTCATTTATTTAACGGTAGAAAAGTACTTTTCATATAAAAAAAAAAACATATATCAAATTTGTGATGCAAAAGTGAAAACGTTCACCGCCTAGGTGCTCTTCCATTGTCCGTCTATTTTAATAGTATTAATTTATCACATATAAACTTGAATATATGCAACGAAGAAGGAAAAAAAACACAAATTTATCATTCTTATATTGACACTATCGGTACGGCAAAACTAGTGATTTGTTTATGCTAATTCGGTAAGGAATTAAAAAATATCAACTCGTTTTATTTTACTCTCCAAATCCCAACCTTTATAGCAACCCTATTAAATAATAATAATTGAATAGGTCTTTTTTTATATAATTATAACAAATTGACTAATAATTACATTGTGGACGCATAATTGAGGCATGCGGACCGTGACCAGCCAAGGAAAGCCTATTGAAGCCCGGCACGAGCCGCAAGATGTCAGGCGGTGCGGGTCCCACGGACGGAGCATCTAGTCACCCGCAAACCAAGTGGATAGATGCCCCGTCCCTTCAATCACGTCGGCTAACCTGCTTTTTTTTCCGCATTAGAAAAAAAAAAAAAAAAAGCAAAGGAGGGCATAAAAATGGGGTTTTGTTTGCTGGGTAAAAATTAAAAGAGCTTTACATTTTTAATGGAAATCATCTAAGAATACTTTTATTTATTTATTATTATCAATATTTTTTTAAAAACTATTTATTTTTAATAATATTATAATAATTTTGGGATCATACGCTTAGGGATAATATTTTTTTTTCTGAATTTGATAATAAAATTGATATGCGACTCAAATAGAACAGGATAGGGAGAGACTATTAATATTTTATATTCGACTTAAATATCTAATTAAATAAAATATATTTAAAAAATTTAAAATTTATTAACTATTTCTTTATATTAGGAGTCAGCTATATAAATGTTTAATATATTTTTTTAATTATATATATATAGAGAATAATGATATTCTGCACCCTTACTCTGTAAACTCCTAGGCGACTCTCACAGATCCAGGCGCTTGGATGCCCGCCTAGGCACCCCAATTCACTTTTGAGATTTGGGGCACCCGAGCGGGCATCTGAGCGCCCAAACTTCTGAGGGTCGTCTACGAGTGTGCAAGGTAAGCGTCGGTGCACACTCCTGTGCGACCCTCACATGTCCGGACGCATGGAACACCTCCCGGGCACCTCGATTCACTTTTGAGAATCAGAGTGCTCGGAAGGGCATTCAGGCACCCGGATATGTGAGCAGCGCTCAAGAGTGTGCATCAAATGGATATGCAGGGTAAAATCTTTATATATAATATATAAAGATTTTATCTTGCACACTCGTTCAATGCACACTCCTATGTGTCCTCATATGTCTGAGCGCCCTGGTGCACCCCCGGCCTCTCGGACATGTGAGAATCACTTAGAAGTGTGCACCGAACGGGCGAACCTGATATTAGAACTATATATATAATGATAATTCTAATATGATTTTGTTGAATGATGATAGTTAAATAAAAAGATAAAAATATTAGTATAGAAGATATTTGAACCTTTAATCGGTGTGATGATAGGGATATAGTATAGTAATTAGTAGATGAAGAAAAGAAATAAAATAGAGATATGACGATCTTGATTGTGATGTCAAATATAATAAATCTTAATTGATTGAAATTATTTTGAGATAATTTTCCATTATTGTTACTATATAAAATCCGACTCATTGTCATCCTTATTTACATAATAGCTTTTTTAATTATCTAAGTATTCAAGTCTGATATAATACTAGAGATGATCGGTTCAACCTCATAAAAAATTCCCATAAACTATTAGAGTAAAGTCAAAAACACAAGTGACAGTCCACACAATTGCTCAGCGATCTCAGTGGTTCAAAAGTACAAGTGGCAATCCACACAATAGTTTTGTTGTACTAGTGGTTTAAACACGAGAGCCGAATTTCTTACTCCCTAAGTCTTTAACCCTAGTGCATGAAGAGTCTCAAGGTGTATTTACCAGTAGAATTCAATAGCTATGATTCAATAGTTATTATAATTACATTGTTGTAATAATTGAGATCCTAAAATTGGTACAATATAATGTTGATCTCTATACTGTAGCAATTACAATTCATACTACTACAACATAATGTTTTTTTGTTAGCAACATATTACTACAACATAATATTAATCAGTAGTGAGTAGAGATAATTATTATAACAATATATTAGCAACATATTACTACAACAAAATATTAATCAGTAGTGAGTAGAGATAACTATTATAACGGTATAGTAGTTACAAAAAAATATAATATTGATAAGGAATAGATAGTATCTATATTGTAACAACTATGATTCAAAGCTACTGTAATATAAGATTATTTCTATTGATCAAAATTGAAATGTACATCTTATAATAACTATGATCTCATATTTGCTAAGATAGTAAAAAAATGAATATTTTTTAAAATAAAAATATATGGAGACACATTGTTTTGATACAACAACGCTAATAACCAAGCATTATACCACTAGATAAGGTCGGCTATATGAATTATTTTACGTCATTAGGTTCTATCCTATACTATATCATTATATATACTTAAATAAATTTTATATTATTTATTTATACTAACCAAATCTCCTTTTTGTGTCTTCCTCTTCTTTGTGTGATGTGCGCATTTGTCATAATTTTACATTGCTTAACTGAATTATTTTTATTTTCATCTAATTATGTGTCCATATCATCATAAGCATATCTCTCAGTGGTTTGTTCTCAATAAATGTAACTTTTACTTTTTCTCTAATGCTCTTATATTTATTCTTTCCATTCTCTATATATATCCACACATCCATTTTAATATCCTCAGTTCTACAACCCTCATTAGGGGTACAAACGAATTGAGCTGGCTCGAAAAATATTTGATTTGTATTCGAATTTATCGAATTTGAGCCGAACTTGAACATATTCGAACTTATTTTAATGTCGAACTCGAACCCAAATTATATTGTTCGAATGCTCGCAAGACGCTCGCGAACCTTAATATTTTATTAATAAATTTAATATATATTAAATAAATAAATTTTGAGTCTTTTGAGTAGCTATTTTCGAGCAATAATTTGAATAGTTCACGAACATATTCGAATCTTTCGAGTCGAACTCGAACCTGAGCCCTAATCCGAACCGAACTCAAACAAAAAATTTTAAAATTTTTCAAGCTTCGAATCGAGCTCAAACTCGAATATACCTATTTCAAGTCAAATTTGAGCCTTAGATTTTTCTGTATATTCGACTTAATTCGGTTTGTTTACACCCCTAACCCTCATCTTCTGTTCAAATGCTAGAGTTATACCTCAACATTCAACCTCATATAACATAACAAATCTAGTCTCCATTTTATAGAACTTTTCTTTAAGTTTTAAAGTTAATTTACAATCACATAAAAACTCGACACTCTCCTCCATTTCAACTATCCTGCTTATGGTCCTCTTCTTATGCTCCAACTTGCTTGGATAGATGTGAAATTTCGGATATTGTAAGTAGTGGTTTTAAAACCCATTGTTTAGCTTATGAACCTTGAATTTTAATTTGGATTTTATATGCACCATCCTCATAGTTGAATCTGATTTTGTGGCTAATCATCTCAGTTGCGAAATCTATTTTTATGAAAGACATGTATCTTAGTTTAACCACTAATTTTAGGGGTTCCTTATCTTGAGAATAACTCTATAAATGTTCTATGACCTTCCATATGATTACCCTTAGGGATTAGAAAACTTGGTGTGCTCAATTTATGTTATAGAATTCTTAAGTTCCAGATTATTTTAGAGGAGTTTTAATCACTGATTTTAGGGGTTAATTATCTTGATGAATCTCTACAATAGCTTCATGTTTTCCATGTGTTTATTCCTTGAAGTTTGAGAATCTTGCATGCTCAACTTATAATATAATATAGGAATTCTAAGATTCAGATTCTTTTAGAGGGACTTAAAATTTTATTTTAGGAGTCACTCATTTGAATGATGCATTACCTCTTTGCTCCATGATTACTAATTGTTTTCCCTTAGAAGTTAGAAAATATGTATGCTCAAATTCCATAGTAGAAGGTGTTAGTATGCACACTTATGTGCCAAGACACTCCTTATGTATTTTATAGATAATTATTTAATAAAGACAAGTATTTATTGTTAATTATTTACTTTTCTGTACGTATATAATTAATAATAAAGTCTCATAGATTAATGAGTATATTAATCTAAAATAGTCCTTGATCGGATAGATATCTAGATCAACGCTGAGTATGACTAGGTTAAGATAGACCGAGAGATGAATATCCAAGTTGTACTTGGGGGTGCCTTGAGTTTAGAGGTACACTGAACACGACCCGCTCAAGAGGAGACCACATATTAAGCATCATTGGTTATTCCTCTTATGAACGAGTGTAACTAATCTTTTGACTTGAGACCTTCATTTATTCTATGCGTGGAGTTATGTGCTTTGACGCCGTTAAAAGCAGTCTTTAATCGGATTGTGATTAATACGGTAGTTGGGTGTATGGCAAAGCGTAGAGAGAATAGTGTTGAGTCAATAGAGGATTCATCGCTCTCTTGAATTAGGAGTTAACTTCCTGGCTGCCTGATAGAGATATTAGTGACTCAAAATCCAATGAATGAACTTGTAAAAATGTCCATCCAATGAATGTAGGAAGTTTTGAACGAAAAATGATTAAGTGTCAAAGACTCCCGACTCGACTGGGTGAGTTATAAGCGAGTGAAGCTCTCGCTCCATGTGTCAAAGACTCTCGACCTGATCAGACGAGTTATAAGCGAGCAGAGCTCTCGCGCTAAGTGTCAAAGACTTTCGGCCTGAGCGAGTGAGTTATAAGCGAGCGGAGCTCTCTCGCTAAGTGTAAAAAACTCTCGACTCGAGCAGACGAGTTATAAGTGAGCGGAGCTCTCGCGCCAAGTGTCAAAGACTCTCAACCCAAACTGTCGAGTTATAAGCGAGCGAAGTTCTCACGCCAATGTCAAACACTCTCGACCCGAGTGGGTGAGTTATAAGTGAGCGGAGCCCTCACGCCAAGTGCCAAAGGCTCTCGACCCGAGTTGGCAAGTTGTAAGCGAGCGGAGCTCTCACGCCAAATGTCAAAGACTCTCAACCTGAGAGGGAGAGTTATAAGCGAGTGGAGCTATCACACCAAGTGTCAAAGACTCTCGACTTGAGCGGGGCGAGTTATAAGTGAGCGGAGCCCTCGCTCAAAGTGTTAAAGACTCTCGACTTGAGCGGGCAAGTTATAAGCGAGCGGAGCTCTCACGCCAAGTGTCAAAGACTCTCAACCCGATCAGACGAGTTATAAGCGAGCGGATCTCTCGTGCCAAGTGTTAAAGACTCTTTATCTAAGCGGGCAAGTTATAAGCGAGCGAAGCCCTTGCGCCAAGTGCCAAAGACTCTCGACCCTAGCGGGTGAGTTATAAGCGAGCGGAACCCTTGCGCCAAGTGCCAAAGACTCTTGACCCGAGCAGGCGAGTTGTAAGCAATTGGAGCTCTCGCGTTACAGGGAGTAAAACTCATAGGTCATTCAACCAAAGTTTCAAGATAACAGACCCATAGCGGAGAATCGATGGATGCTAAACATAAGCGCATGGATTCATACTCTTAAACAGAGGACTTTGAGGACACTTGGATAAAAATCAAAGATAAGGGAATTATAAAAGCGTCGAAGGGGCACGCGTTGATTAATACTTGGAAATTTTTTAAAAAGTGACCGGGGGAGTACAAAAGACTGATAAGAAACTTGAAGAGGAAGCTACGCTAAGTAATCAAGGATGTCGTCCGGGAGAGAATCGGTGATCTGCTCCCTCTTTGTGATTTGGCTCGTCAGGTCGGCAGAGAGATAGCCACCGTCCTTTAGTTGTTGGAGGGTCTCATCTATGTCGTAGTTGAAAAGGCGGATAGTCTGATCAGTTAACATGTCGTTGAAAGCATCCGAGCGAAGGTATTGCACTCGAAAAGATTCCAACCGGTCGGATTCCTTCTCTTTGAGTTTTCCAAAGGCAGCTTTGGATGCCTCGAACTCATCCTTCAGGGTGGTCAACTTGGCACCCTTCTCCCCGAGTTGGATCTCACTCGCAACTTGTTCGGCGATCCGACTAACCTGCTCGCCCGCCAAGGCAGCTTCTACCTCTTTGAGATTTTTGGCCAAGGCCCGAGCCTCCTTATTTT
>JBBMJZ010413116.1:11076338-11089491 GCA_037833815.1 Zingiber zerumbet | reverse complement strand
AGTGAGTTAATGTTAAATATTATTAAAGTCGCAATCAGAGTTTAAGTTATTCTTTTTCAGCAAAACTGGTGAAAAAACTAGGGACACTTCCAATGCGATTGATAAGGGATGTTACGAATAGACTTAGAAAATATATATTAGTCAAAGTCAAACTAGGGTGGTGGTCAAAATCAAGGAAAGATAGCAACCAATGTGTCACTATCAATAGAACTTCACTCCCCATTCAGCACTAAGGCCTTCAATAAGAGAATGATTGGACCCGGTCAAGAGCCAATCGGAGTCAAGAGACCTAGTGCTCCACTCCTGGGCAGGCACCTAGTATATATTTGGTCTACCATAATGTCTGTCGGACTTATATTCAATCGGACTCGGGGATCTAATTCCCCATTTTTAGAGCACAACCTTTACAATATGGTCGGACGGCCTTCAAGCCGATCAAACTTAGAGGGCTCAATGCCAAGACATGCAAATTAAATCTGAACGACCTTAGACCCAAACGGGTGTATGAGACAGTGGAAGTATATAGTCGGTTGAACCTATGGGTCTTCACTGCTCATGTGCTCGTTCTCCTTCATATAGTCGGTTGGTTATAATGCTAGTCAAATTTACAAGGCTCAGCGTCCTTACCTCCTATGCAGAGTAAATATGCAAGTCAGCTCTAAGTGTTAATCCGGTCGGACTTCCAGAACACAAGTTATGATTTCACGGATGAAGCTCCAAGTATAAGGGCAGTTGGATAAAATCACTGATAGGGTCTCTTGGGACTCAATTCCCAATTCTTCAAAAGAAGATATCCCAGCATATGGTCGGTCGATCATAGAACCGGACCTATGGGACTTGATTCTTTATTACTTCAAAATCAAATCCCGAGCTTTACGCAATACATAGCCGAGCGGCCTAGGGACCGGACGACCTTACGGGATTCAGTGCCCTGCCTCCTATGTATCGACCTACCAGTATAATACACAGTTAGTCAAATCAAGATCCGGCTGAGATATATTAAAGGGACAACATTGTTAGAGAATCAAAACAATCTGTCAGAGAGTAACCACCATTCATCAGAGAATATTCGCCTATTATAACAGTCACATTCAATGGAACCTTCTTCAAAGGTGATTATATATCTCTCATCAGCCGATAGAATATTCTCTTAACCGCCTCATTAATAGCGTAAGTTACAAAAGGAGTGCACATATGGGTAACAAAAGATTCCTCGGACGGTGACTGTATATTTTCCAAGTTGTATGTCTTCCCTTACTTGACAACCTCTGACACCCTACATTCTCTGTCACCTCATGATTATGAAGGTTTTGAGATGTGGTATATAAAGGGAGTCCTTTCTATTGGTCAGGTACGCTACACGGCGCGATGCTACACTTTTACAGTAGTCTTACGCATTTACTGTTCATTTTCTCTCCAATTTTCGCTCGACCACAATATTGACTTGAGCGTCAGGGTTCCTGCACCAGGGACCTCTTCCTTGGTTCTGGCTTTAACGTTTCGTTGGCTCGATTTTCTGTGTGCGCAAAGAGGGGGAAGACGCTCAGAGTCCTTTCTTTGCCCTCGCTCATCAACTTTTCCCCAGTCAAAAGTCTTCTCCGAGTCAACAGTATCGCCACCTACCCAACATGTCATCTCCTCCGATTTTAGACAAAATCAGATTTTGCGTCATCTGTGGGAACTTTCACCTAAACATGAAATGCAGAGATGGAACAACCTGGACGATTTGTCACCGTCACTCTATCTCAAGAAGATTTTGAGCTGTTGGCAGCAACCAGAGCCCAAAAGTTAATGCAGCAACAATGACAAGCAGCAACCGGCGATACTTTAATGCATGACCTTGCTTCATCAACGACAGCCCCTCACGTTGTAAGAGGAACTTGAGTGGAAGGCCCAATGGGGCTCCAGTTAATCCCTCCAACGGTTGGCTTTGTGTAGCCACCTATTCCACCAGTTCACCTGCTGCTCATGCCACCCTCACCGATTGCACATCACCAGGCATTATTCCACACACCGCTTTAGGGTATGGGCCGAGAGGAAATTGTTGGTGCAGCAGGGTTGACAAGAGGAGGGCAAATTACCTATATAACAAAAATTAACCTTTCTCGATCTTCCAACTTAGATTAGTAGTACAATTATAACAAAAGAAATTGGACAACTAAAAATAAAATAGGCTGAGAAATTAGTTGGTTACAACCTAAGTAGTTGTTAATCCAAGCTAAATGGAAATATTAAAAAAAATCTCCTTCGTTAAAGGCAGAGAAGCCTCTTACACTCTTTAAACGCTCAGAAATAAGTTAAAAATAAATACAGAAGTTGTTAATTATTTCCTAGGTCCAGGGGTCTTTTTATAGCCCTTGGATAACTTTATCCGCAGCTTGAAGGCACCTCCAATGAGGTCCAAGGCCCCTTCCATTGGATAAGTTTTAGGCGCTACGGATAAAACTCTATCCACGCCTAACAGCTATCGGAAGGTGCTTCAAAGGCTGGAAGGTGCCCTCGTACTATTCATCGAAGATGCCTTCTAGCCATGGAAGGCGTCTTCCATACGGCATATCAGCTCCTTTGTTGATCTCTTCACGTGGGTGATGCTCCGACTAACCGGAGCTGAGCTCACCCAAATCCAACTCCGATATTCTCCTCCAGCATCCTTCCTCCCTGGTTTCTTGTCCTTCGGACCGCTGTGTGTGTCCTTCTCATCCGTCGGTGCACTCTTCCACAAGATCTCATCCTTCAGATGCACCGAGCCCGTCGACTCCCTTCCCGTGTCATCCTTCTCTCTAGTTACGTCTTCCGCTCAACTTCTTGTGTTCCTAAGCTTATATACACTTAAACACAAAGATCAAACACAACATGACCTAACTGAAGTTAGTTGACCATATCAAAACTACCATGGGTACTAACAATCTCTCCCTTTTTTATGTGCATCAACCCAAGTTCAAGTTAGGGTTAAAAATATAATAATATAGTAAATAAATGAATTAAATAAATTAATTGTAAAATAAATACAAGGATAAAAATTGTGGGAATTAAGCGAGTTAATAAAAATCGAACTTCGTAAAAAACAAAAGAATGTTCAATGTCCTTACTCCCCCTTAACTTGTATATATTTCTCCTCCTTTGATCAAATAAAAAAATAAAAAAAAATAACATAAACAGCTAGAATATTTTGATATAAATTTCTAGGGGTACATAACAAGAATTTTCAGTAAGCTGATATTTTTTAAAAATAATTGTCATACATTTTTTATTTTTAATAATTAATCATGTGTTTTGAAAGAATTAATTTGGAAGCTAGGTTTCTAAGATGTGGAAAACACATAGTTTTCTAAGTTTTCAAATTTCTATTGACTTTGAAATAAAATTTTTGCAAAGTAATTCGTAATAATTTAGATAATATTCGAAAAAAATGGTAAGGACAGAGAATATCATGTTTCATCACAAGAAGAATAAATTTTTTTTAAAATAAACTTGAAATTATTGTTAATATTCAATATACCATTTTCGTTAATAAATTCATAGAAAATAACTTAACTGTAAAAAAAATTAAATATTTTTCTTTTAATATATAATATTATATTTTATCATAAAAATAAGATTTTTAAGTCTGTAAAAGTAATTTTAAATTTTAAAGTATGCTTTTCGTTAATAAAAAATTACTCAACAATAAAAAAAAATTAAAACATTTTTTTTAGATTAAATCATCGGATAGTATATAAAAAAATTAATTTGAAATACAAATAGAAAAAAAAAATCTAATTGATACAATTTCTATTAAAAAAATAAAAATTTGATCTAAAAAAGATTTTGGAACCCAATATAGATTCGTACCCACTGGATTTATTAAAAATTTTAAAGGTATATAACTTATAGGGATTTTCTTGATCTATCCCTGGTGATTTCTAATGTACTAGTTGATTCTACTATAATTTCTAAATTTTAATTTTCAATAAATATTTGAATTCAAATATGCATAGTCATTTTTTAGTTTTTCTATTTGTGCTTTCAATTTATCATTTTCTATTCTTAGATTAATCATACATTATTGTGGGGCACGAATTAACTAAGGTTAGTTTTATCTTAGCATTTTCTCTTTCTAGTTTTACTAAATCTTTGGAGAATACCTTAATAAATTGAAATGACTTTTCAAGAGGTAAGGCACGTACCTTACCTCATGTTCTGATGCTCCCCCTTTATCACAGCTTTCTTCTGAATATCCTCCCCCCTTCATCAATGCTCATCTCTGAACTGCTTTCATCTTCGTCTTGGTGGTCAGCCAGTAGGGCTAGTCCGACGTAGGCTTCGATCTCAGACTCAGAGGATAAAGATTCATCTCATGTTACCTTTAAATTCTTGAGTTTCAATCTTGTTGGTCTTTTGCCTTCGGCTTTCTCCTTTTTCAGTTTAAGACAGTCGTCCTTGATGTGTCCTTCCTCGTTGCAGTTATAGCATCGGACCTTCCTTTTACTTCGAAAGTGTTTTTTCGTCTGTGACTTAAATTTATTAGATTTAATAAACTTATTAAATTTTCTTACCAATAACTCCACCTCATCTTTGTCGATGGATGCTTCGGAGTCTTGATCATCTATTCTTGCCTTCAACTCCTTTTTCAATTCTGCACATCTAGATTTGTGAACTTCTAAAGTAGAAAATAAACTCTCTAAAGTACTTACTTCTAGATCTTTTGAAATATAATAAGAGTCTATTATAAACGTTCAGTCTTGTGTCCTAGGAAAAGCATTTAAGGCATACCTTAACGAATCTCAGTTTGTTACCTATTCTTCGAGATTCGTAAGTCTGATTATTTTCTCCTTCAGCTTAGCGTGCAGTTGTGCTATTGACTCTCCTTCTTTCATCTAGAGGTTGGTCAGTTGGTTCCGAAGCAATCTCGTTTTGTGAGCTTGGCTTCAAACGTACCTTCGTGTAGCTCCAAGAATGTCTCCCAAAGTTCCTTTACTGATTCATAGACATCGATTCTACTGACTTCTTGTGGAGGTAGCACGCTCAGCGGATGGAATTTATCTCATCCATTTGCTACAAAGTCTGTTTGTTCCTTCTTGGTCCATTGGTATTCTTATTTTTCATTTCCTTGTGGGTCATTGGGAGCTACAAAACCATATTTAATAAATAAAAGCAATTCAAAGTATATTTTAAAGAATACCTCTATGTGTTTCTTCTATGTCGTGAATTCTCCCTCTAACTTTGATGGGTATATGCTCGGTCCGGCCATCATCTAGGTGCTTCAGTTGGTGGTTAGTCCTTCTGAGGTATTCTGGCTCTGATACCACTTGTAGGTATAGCGGGGCCGGCAATAAGGGGTTGAATTGCCTATATAACAAAAAATAATCTTTCTCAATCTTCCAACTTAGATTAGTAGCACAGTTATAATAAAATAAATTGAAAACTAAAAATAAAAGAGGCTGAGAAATTATTTAGTTACAAGCTAGGTGGTTGTTAATTCAAGGCAAATGAAAGTACTAAAAAAGTCTCCTTCATTGAAGGCGGAAAAGCCTCTTACACTCTTTGAACACTCAAAAATAAGCAAGAAAATGAATACAAGAGTTGTTGATTATTTCTTAGGTCCAGAGGTCATTTTATAGCCCCTGGAAAACTCTATCCGCAGCTTGAAGGTGCCTCAAATGAGGTCTAAGGTGCCTTCCATCAGATAAGTTTTATACGCTACGGATAAAACTCTATCTGCAATTAATGGCTATCGGAAGGTGCCTTCATACTCTTCATCAAAGGCGCCTTCTAGCCATGGAAGCCGCCTTCCATACGGCAGATCAGCTCCTTTGTTGATCTCTTCACGTGGGTGATGCTCCGGCTAACTGGAGTTGAGCTCACTTGAACCCAACTCCAACCTTCTCCTCTAGCAGTCTTCCTCCCCAGCTTCTCATCCCTCAGACTGACGTGCACATCCTTCTCATCCGTCGATATACTCTTCCGTATCATCTCATCCTTCAGATGCATCGAGCCCGTCGACTCTCTTCCCATGACATCCTTCTCGCTAGCTACGTATTCCACTTGACTTCTTGTGTTTCTAAGCTCCTACACAATTAGACACGAGGATCAAATACAATAGGACGTAACTAAACTTAGTTGACCACATTAAAACTACCCTGGGGTACTAACAGAAAGGCCCAAGCTATCATCCTCTGGAGATGGACTCGCCCGAGATTTACGCAAAGGGAAAACCCCGATGACCAATGGATCCCCTAAGAAGATAAGTATGTCATTCTCCCATGAGATATTGGAGGACAAATTGCCAAGCCACTTCCAACCCTTGGCGATAGGGGAATACAGATAGGCGATTGGCCTAGAAAAGCACCTCCTTAAGTTTGAAAATACTGCTATCCTCCACTAGTATACAGATGGCTAAAGTACCGAGTGTTCCTCACCATACTCTATAGCTTAGCACAGAGGTGGTTCAACCGGCTATCGGTAGAATCCATCTGCTAATTTAAGAATTTCTGCAAGGCTTTCCTTCACCACTTTACCAGTAGCCACCGGTACCACAAAACGACCTTCATCTTGTTCTCCCTCAAGCAAGGGCCCAAGGAGATGATGAGGGCCTATATTAAAAAATTCAATCAAGTAGTCATGTGATGTGCGTAGATTATATGCACTTTTATGCATATTTTGACACACATTCACTTGCTTTCTTTGCGTATGCTCTATGCATTTTCACCCCTCTTTATTATATTTTTAGTATAATTATTTCCTTTATCAGAGATCTATTCTTTATTTGATTTTCTATTAATAGGATCTATTTTTAGAGCAAAAATGGTGTTGAAACATGCTCTAGAGAGATCAAAGAAGAGGAGCAAAGCCCTAATTGTGTGATTTCACACGGCCATGGCTCCACACTCGTAGGAAAGTAGCACACGACCATGCCACTCTACGAGAGCACAAGCAAGACTAGTTCATGTGGTTTCACATGGTTGTGACATTCTAGAATAATGGCTACACACTCTGATCGAGCCAAAAGGTACAACCATGCCATTCAGGCAAAGCAGCTTTAAGCTATGGTCATGCTAAAAGGCACTACTGTGACATAAGCCATGTGCAGGGCCATGTTGTTGGATCGATACGCAGGTGAGAGGGGGATGAATCACGTGGTTTTCAAAAACTCATCTTTTTAGTTTTAAAAATAGAGTAGAGTACGTAGTGAAAATTAAAATGAAAAGCCAACACCAGAAAACGCAAACGGTTTACTTGGTTCGGAGCCTTCGGCAACTCCTACTCCAAGACCCAGGTTCCGTGGACCTATCGATGGGTAATCCACTAAAGACCTCTTCCGGTACCCCCGGAAGAGGGAATTGAATACAGAGAATAATTCGGATAAGTGTAACAGGCTACACTTTTCGTTTGCAGAATGTAAGTACAATAGTAAAATTTGTTACCGACACCTAGAGTTTGAATGTGGAAGCGTTCGTGTGTCGATGTCGGTCTACCGACCACGATTGGAAGTCCTCAGAATAATAGTGGAGCGTAGTAGCTTTGCAACAAAGTCGTAGCAGAAACCTGAAGCAGGCGGAAGCTTAAATAAACACGCAGTAGTTCATATATTAGTTGTGTGTCAATGCCTTCTCGAGACAGCCTTATAAAAGACATGGAAGGCCTATTCCATAGCCATGGAAGGCGTCTTCCATAGCCATGGAAGGCGTCTCCAATGAAGCAAATTCGATCTTGAATAGCTCGGCACTTATCCATGACTTCGGCCAAAATTTATCCTACGGAAGGTGTCTTCCATAGCCATGGAAGGCGTCTTCTATGAACAGTACGAAGGCGACTTCACTGCTTGAAGGCAGCTTCGGCCACTGTTTATCTGAAGACAACTTTTCTCCTTTTGTTATGCAAAACAACATTAGTAACCTGCAAAATAAGTATTAGGATAAAAAATAATTTAATAATTAGGGTTGTAAATGAACTAAACGTTCGTGAACAAGCTTGGAGTTTGGCTTGGTAAGAGCTTGTTTATGTTCGTTCAATATACATAAGATTAATTAAACAAACAACCTTGAACAACTCGTTAAGCTAAATAAATAAGCTTGAACATATATGTATTCAACTCATTGACATTCATGGACAACGTCCGTGAACAATGTTCATTAACAACGTTTATGAACAATGTTCACGAATCATATTCATTAATAAAACTCTTTTCAATATGCTAAATAAATAATAAAATAAAATAAAATAAATAAATAAATTTAAATTATCAAGTTCAATAACCAATCAAACAACTAAAATTTTCAAACAATCAAACAAGCTTGAATTGAGAGATTCATAACATCTAAACAAACCAAGCTCAAGCCAAGCTTGAATTAAGAGCTTGATAACATCTAAACGAACCAAGCTCAAGCTCATAGAAAATAAACCAAGTCAAGCTTGAACATTCATTTCAAAAGCTTGGTTCATTTTAGACTCGACTCAGCTTGACTACCTTATCAAACAAACTTGAACATTCCAAAGCTTGGCTCAACTTGTTTATAGCCCTACCAGGGGATCGGTAGACCGATTGACCGAATTTGGATCCAATTTCCAAGGTAATCAATATACTGATCAGTCAGATTGATATACTGATAAGTCGGATTGATATACCGATCAAACGAATCGATAGACCGATCCAAGTCTATAAAAGAAGCCCATTTATTATTTTTCAAGTGCTTCTATTCTCATCTTGATCCAAAATTCCAACACAACGCTGACATGCTGATCCGACAACCTGTATTCAATTTAGAAGATTTTTTTTGTCAGTATAACTTGTACTTTCTTATTCATTTTTGTGCTTTAACTTCTAAGGGGCGGTAAGCTTATTATCGCACCCCACTTCTTATAAAAGAGACGAATCTCCGCCTTTGAATTATTATTTAGAGAGAGATTTTTTCGTGGATTGTCCATTGAAAGTGATTAAGGATCACGAACCTTAGACCAAAGCGTGTTCTTGTGTTTTGTGTTATATTCTGCTATCTTATTTTGAAAAGATAAAATAAATTTTGAAAAACATGAAAAAATGATATACATTATTCACCCCTTAGTGCTTTTCTGATCTTTACAATTACTTTACAATAGGTAAACAAAGGAAAGGATATACAATCAGGGTGATGTATGTTAAGGTTATTTGACGGCCTGGATGAGGGAAAATTAGAAGTTGCAAGATGAATACACCTACCTAACTTTTCTACCTAAGAAACAAAGTGTAATACAAGCATGTGAATTTAGCCCTATAGCACTCGAGAGTTGTGTTTTAAAGTTGATATTGGAAGTGATAGCTAATCGACTTTAAATGGTCGTTAAGGAGATGATATCAGAAAATCAACATGCATTTGTAAAGGTTAGGAACTCGAAAGGTTGCTTCATGACTGCTTCTGAAGTAGTTAATGCTTTTCACAAAGAAAGACTAGGAATCTCCATGTTGAAACCAGACTCTGGAAAAGCTCTTTGGCAGAGTTTGATTAGTATGTTAAAATATCATAGTTTTGCCCAAAGGTGGATAGAAATCCTCCTATTCCCCTGGTAAATTTGCAGTTCTGGTAAATGGAGTTCCTGGGAAGTGGTTTCATGGTTGTTGAAGATTGAAATAAGGAAAAAGATTCCACGGACATAAAGGTCATACTGGCACCCTTTGCAATGTTTCCTAGACTGCACATCATCTACAATAAGTCATCAGTCTCTTTGTTGGGACAAAGGAGGAATAATAGCTTGTCTTTGAGCTATCTATAACAGAATCTACCTACAAGTTATCTGAGGTTGAATCTTGGTATAAAAGACCAACAAAATCCTTTAGAAAGCCTACTATCAATAAGACGGCTAGCAGACTAGGAGTTTGGCAAAGCAAATACCTATATGTTGGCAGAAGGCTTGCGCCTGCCAACAGTGTAATAGCTCATTTGATCCTTTAAGAAGAAATTGAAACCTAGTTGCTCGAAATTTCTTTCAAGCAGAGCTGAAATACAAGTTGGGTGATGGTAGGTCAACTAGAGGAGCTTAGAAGGATAGATGGATGAATGACTGCACCTTGCAACACTTCATAGTTCACTCTGCCTGCTATACTTTGTCACATGGTGGAATCAGTTTCGATCTGTTCAGTAATATCTGGAAAGCCTTCGTTTTCAGCAAAGTAAAAAAGTTAGTCTGGTCAAGTATCCATGATATAATCAGCACAAAGGGAGGCTGGTAAGGAAAACAAATTGATCCATCATATATAATACAATTTTGATGAATGATTAAATGGATTGAAATCATCTACATGTAATCACAATATGACATACCCAGATCAACAAACAAAATCAGAGTACTGCGAACAGAAATTTTAACTTGTTAAGCTATCAGACTAGTGTGCCATATAGATGAATCTTGTTGCTATGCATGATAAATTGAGTGTCTTAGCCTTGGTGCTAATGATAAGGAGCTTATACAATTTATGCTAATCATTTAAGCTAACATATTTTCAATACATGTAATTTTTAGGTGATCTATAGTCTAGAGAGCTCTTTTAATTCTTGCACATAATAAACTCAATTTCAAAGTTACATATAAAATCCATGTGTGATTGATAATGAAGTGTGATGTATACAAGGAAAATAAAAATAATTAATCATAATGCTAACATATGATGCAATATGGTGCGAAGATTGCGATCCTTCTTCATAGCTTGTGACACACCTAGTGTGTCACCAATGAACAATTCACAAATACACCCCTTTAAATGGTATTATAAGATAAGCCTCAACAAATATTAACAATACATTGCTAGAGTTTATTACAATAACAAGCTACAGAACACTTAGTATAAATCTTGATTATAGTAACTGCTAGTTGAGATAACTCAATTTCGAATTGACACTAGATTAAGAAATTCTTGAGTAGAAGTTTAACATTGAATCATTGGTACACTGTCATTTCCTGCAACCTATCAAGGTTGTCCTAGGTGAGTTCCCATCTTGCTTGAGACCTCCTAGCTAAATCATTAGCTTCCAAAATGCAATAGAAATGCTCCTACATGCCCCTTAGAAGTAGACAACCTTTTAAAATGTCAACCTTAACTTAGTTGGTGCAATCATGCGCTAAGCATATAATTGACATGTGATTTTGATGCTTGGAGAAAGTTTAAGTTAGGGAGACATTGTTGATCCCATAAGTGTAACATAAATTGCAGGTGCAACAATGGATATCCATGTAGGTCATCGAGAATTGAATACTTGGCATGTGAAAAGTCCAAATAGATCACGGGCCAATCATATGACAACATGAAGTCTCTGGTCAAGGAGACTAGATGCTAAGTAAGGCATGAAGTCCTAATAACTTGTGGAGATAGAATGCTAGGCACGATGAAGTCTCAAATGCAAGAAGCTCGGCATGAAAGTCTCGGAAGCAAAGAGCTTCTTGGCACAATAAAATCCCAAAGGTTTGGAGGGCCTCTTGGTATGAAGGTAACTTTGTGAAAAAGAGTTGTGAGTGTATATATACACTAGAATAAAGGAATTAGATTTAGGTATGGATTCAGCCTTAGAAATGGTTAGCGTTAGAGTACCAATTGATTTACACATTAGCCGAGGAATCGACTCACAACCAAATAGCATACATTGTATCTCCACCTATTAAGATCATCTCATTTGTCAAAATTTGTTGTACTACCTCATATAGGTATTCCCAAAACCAATATTTGTTGTCATCTAATCCTACATGAGGTGTATATATGTTATTTACATTAATAGTTTCTTTTATTGCCACTATCTTGATAGTTATAATCCTATCTTCTTTCCTTAATTATTAATTTTTCTTTCCTTAACAAAGTATCTTCAACAATATTATTTCAATTCTCATCTAACTCTTTCTTGTGTACTATAATTTAAAACTTGAATTCTCTATCATTTTTGTCTTCTCCACTATACATTTTATTTCTTGTAAATATAAAATATTAATTCTGCTTCTAATTATCGTATTTACTACCTTCATTACTTTACTAGTAAGCATTCCTATATTCCATATTTCAAATTTAAGACAATCAATTTTTCTATAATGTTTGTTTGTATCCAACCTAAGGTGTGAGAACCCTTACATATTTAATACTACTTCCAAGTTCTCATATCGGATTCTACAACATTTTCCTTCCGAGGAACAACATAATATTATGCAATATTTTGATGAATCCATATATAACATTTACCTATGCTTTACATTGGTTGACAACATAACACAATCTTTCTTTATTTGAGCTTGGGATTGACCATGACGGAATTAATTCACTTAGCCACGAACAAAAATATTCTATCCATTACCTAATTGGCTTCAGTCAACTAGATTAGTTAACTCAACATTATCAATCTACTGTACCAAACCACGAGTTGGTCCATTCCCTCAAACCTTATTCCCTAAGGGAATGAATCTTAGATATTTGAACCTTGCTCTTATGATACAAATCTACCACCCGAGTACCAACTCAACTATACCCGTGGGGGCAGCAATTATGGTTGTAGCTATTACATTATAAAGTAAAATTGCTCCATGATAGAGCAACGTTGGAGGAAGGTGAGGGACGACTTTGCATGGACCAGAATATGACATCCTATATTAGGATGTTTCGGATCTTCAAGCATTAGTTCCGAGGGACTGCGCTTTTGATCAGAGTACGACATTTAGCCGTGCCTATGGTTCATCATATTTGGCAGGCTAGAAATAATAGCCTTTTTGAGGAAGAGACTACTGATGTAGAGAATACTCATAGAAGACTACAAATACGTGTATACCGATCCTTAACACCATGAAAATTTGTTTAAGAACTCCCTTCTACATTGATGCGGTGATAAGGAGGTATCCACACTATGGAGGGTCGTTGTCACAGTGGGGGTCAAAGTTAAGGTGGTCAACGCTCCTATATCATCGGCTATATGGTCGGGCGAGTGGATCGCCCGACTAGGAGAAATAGGGTCTGATTCAACATCACTCATGGTTCGGCAGAACACCGAGCATCCAACGCTCAATAAACTAAGGATACGATAGCAGAAACGGGACCGAGCGGCTCCTCCGTTTGGCCTGGCAGCAAGAGTCGACACCAGCCGAGCATACAGTGGGTTCATGCCGAGCAGCTAGCCCGCTCGACGCAGTAACAAACGCAACACGTGAATAGGGAAAGTCGGCCGAGCGGCTA
>JBBMJZ010413116.1:11037789-11052035 GCA_037833815.1 Zingiber zerumbet | reverse complement strand
CTGCTACAACTTGTAGCAGTTACTTTGCAGTAGCTGTTACAACAGTGCAGTAGCTGCTACAACTTGTAGCAGTTACTATGCATTAGCCACTACAACAGTGCAGTAGTTGCTACAATGGTGTAGAAGCTACTACAATAGTACAAAAGCTGCTACAACAGTGCAGAAGCTGCTACAACAGTGCAGTAGCAGCTACAATAGTGCAGTAGCAGCTACAACTTGTAGCAGTTCATATGCAATAGCTGCTACAATGGTGCAGAAGCTTCTACAACGGTGCAGTAGTTGCTACAACGGTGCAGAAGCTGCTTCAACGGTGCAGATGCTGCTACAACAGTGCAGAAGCTGCTACAACAGTGCAGAAGCTGCTACAATAGTGCAGAAGCTACTATAACGAAGCAGAAACTTCTACAACTGTGTAAAAGCTGCTACAACGGTACAGAAGCTGCTATAACGGTGCAAAAGCTGCTATAATGGTGCAGTAGCTGCGATAATGGTGCAGTAGCTACTACAACGGTGTAGAAGCTGCTACAAAGGTGTAATAGCTACTACAACGGTGCAGAAGTCACTTCAACGGTGCAGAAGCCGCTTCAACGGTATAATAGATGCTACAACATATTAGCTACACAATAACACGGTTACACATTATAGCAGCTACTATATAGAAGCTGCTATAACGTGTAGCAGCTATTATGTAGTAGCTGCTACAACATTTTGTAGTTACATCATTTTTAAAAATTAGCAGTACAATGATTGTTGCATGCAATCAGATGAGATAAAGATTAAACAAATTTTATAGTTGTTGCATACAGATGAGAGAGAAAAGTTGTTGCATGCAAATGAAAGAGAGATTAAAAAAATTGGATTTTGGCCGCATCAGATAGTCCACGTCGGATTTCGCTCACGGTCGCGCACAAAGTTTCGGTTGGGATATCAAATCTCCTATTGACTATATTTGTTACAATACAATTTATGTAAATATCTAAATTGTAGTTACTATAATATCACAAAAAATAAAAACAGTTTTGAAATTAAAATATATATATATATATATATATTCTATGATTTCAAGAAAGGCTTTTTTTATTTTAAAAAAATTACTTGCAACTTTATTTTCTATTTCTTTTCTTTCCTATTTCATTGTTACTCTTTAACTAAACAACACAATACTCCCTTAAATTTTCCATGTCTTTGCTCTTTGTAATTTACCATCATAATCTCTGGATTCTTATCACAACATTAAATTTTGAACAAAAAAATTCCATTTTTTGTACATTCCAAATAATATTTCAATCTTCCTCGTCTTCTTTTACAATTATCAACCCAATTGTTTTTCCATCAAAATTATCTTGTAAAGATGAGTCGAAACTCGACCTTGTAAAAGAGTTAACAAGTTGCATTAGTTGTCATTGATCGTGCGTTACATGTCAAAGGCAACTCGAAGATTCATAGAAGACTCGTGAATGGATCACAAAGGGCTTGCAAAAGGCTATTAGATCGGGTTCTTCGGAAGAACGAAAACTCGATCGGGAAGGTTGTCTCGTCTTATTGTAAACATTACAATAAAAAATGAAATTACAAGATCATCTTCCATGGCATTGATCATATTTTTTTGATGCTATTTTACATTTGACAACTATCAATTTACAGTTGCTACTAATTTCTCTATATTTTAAATAAATGGGGAAAAATAAAATCAAAAAAATTGCTACCACAACTTGAAGAAAAAAGAGTAACTTGGCAAAAGCATCCTCAGGCTATTTTACCGACTAGGCTAGTCGCACTGGGTGTCGGATTCAGCCCTCGGCAACGAGTTTTGTCGAGTCAGCTCGTAGACGGCTTCCTGATGCTCGTTGCTTTCCGTAGTGCAGGTTGAGTAGATGAAGAAGAAGGACGACGTATATATCGTGATGTGCCATAGGCTGCAAAATGAAACTCTTGTTGGTTTAACCACAAGCTTGATAATAAAATGAAGGACGATAGAATCTTCTTCAATTGAACGAGCAAAAGTACTCGTATGACAGAAGAAATAACTTTCAGATCCTGATTGAATCAACTACATCGAAGACATGTGCATACCTATGCCAAATCCAGTAGTCCTTGTTGGATTCGAGTGTCCAGCAAGTAGCAGCCATGGCTAACGTAATGAAGCCTAAAATTAGAAATCGCCAATAGAATCTTTTCCGCAATGTTCCTATAAGATTCTGGAACCAGCTTTTGATACTTTGCCATCTGCAGCAATGCTGAGTTAAGGACAAAAGAGAACTCCGATATGTGTTGGCAACAGAATAGGACTAAATACCTTTCAGGCATATTCAAGTCAAACCGAGGCGGACAGTGAATGGCTCTGCGCACTGTGGAGAACTCCAAAAACCACCCCAAGAGGAGACCAGCAGTTCCTATCGCTATGACTATAGCGATATTCTCTGATCTGAAATTGTGACATTATCCATGATAACATTACTCTGGTAGAGTTGATATGGAAATATAAATCATTCACACGACACACTCACCTTGTCGCACCAGTCTCGGCCAACAGGGCAGTGAAAATTGATACACTTGTGTGGATTGCTCGTTTTGAAGAATCATCAATAGTTGTCATGTATACGAAAGTGCTCACCACAGCCATAAAAGAAAGCCAGAAGTCCAGAAACTATACAAAATAAGATTTCGTAATTGGAAGCCAGAATGAACCTTTTGTCAGTAACTAAATTGCTAAATTGATCTCACGAGCCATTTCTATGCATTTCACTTAACTTTCTGTGCTTGAAACTCCAAGATGGATTTCAAATTATACGACCAAGAATTAGACACCATTGCATTTCGAGTATAATTTCCCTCAGTTGGGTTGCCTAAACCTTACAACTATTCCTTACCTCTCTTATTTTTCTTCTGGAGCTAATCAACGACTCACTATACTTTTGAAAGAAAAATATGCACTTCCACTTCATTCTTCAAAATGAAACATCCCATGGCCCGACAAGGTATGCTACAAGTCTTATTTGACATGACTCATAAGCAAATGGGGCAAGACAGGTGGGATCCAGTCCAAGCACATGGGTCACAATTTGAAACTAGTCAGTGCTCAGCCCAACATGAGATAAAATATTAATTATTAATATAAGATGCTTTTAATAATATTTAGTAAAATGGTAAGAAAAGGTCTAACCTGTAATGCATGAAATGATAGTACACACCAAGTGCCTCTGTCGCATGCATGATACAAACCGCTCGAAATTCCACTAGCAGTATAGATCACCCATTCAGCAAATGCCTGATTAAAGAAATTAGGCAGTTAACATGGAGCTATTGTTTTTCAAAGAAAAAAATATGCAAATTGCCACAAAGAAGCGAAGCACTTCTCAAATTTCCATAGTTACATCATAACAAATTGAGCAAGTAATCCCGTACCATTAACTGGAACAACAATAGAAAAGACCCAAGGAACAGTTTCAGATAATAATGACCACAAACACCTATTCATTCAGCACGTAGAAATGCAAATTTATACTTAATGACATCTCAGTTGTTTATGTGTGTGTGTTTGCGTGTGTTTGGAGGGGGGCATTAGCTCTTTATCGAAAAGAAGCTATCATTCATGAACATCGATATTTGTTCCAACTATTTCAAGTCAAATACATGAATCCTATCCCTTCATCGGCCTCTGGAAAGGGGGAAATTGTCATAATCAATTTTGCTTACATCAACTAGAGTTTTATTTGGTCTCTCATTGGGGTAGGGATCCTCTGGTCCAGGGATCCTGGATCAATCCTAGACCCCTGCTCATTCATTGGTGGGGTGGACTATGCCCCACCTATTAAACAAGTGGGGGCCAGCTCACCCACCAATGAGCTTGCAGGGCCTCCTCTCGTTGTACTTCACATTTCCTCTGATCAATTCATCTTGTCTAATTATACAAACTATCATCTGCCTTTGTACAAGTCAATGCCATCTCAATCTACTTTTCACATCGTACATTGTATATTAGAGTTGATGATTCTCACACACATATCTTAGCATTCTCATCTCTTTTGCTGCTTTTGTGTGTTTGTGTGTTGAGCTAAGCATCTTTATTGAAAAATAGAATTGAGATACGCGCGTGCGCTCGCACACACACACATATCGTGTTAGCATTTTTTTGTGATGTGCTAATTAGCCGACTGTATGGTGATACAAATTTTGGGTAAGCACAAGTACCGAATTAAATTACAAGGCCAAATTTGAGTATTTAATGAGTTAAAGATAACTTTACAAATGTTATAAAGAAGTTGTGGTCTTTTGGGATTTCAGCATACTTTTTGTCTCAGTGCCCAATATGCAGGTAAGATAGCTGCCCCATTAGAAGCAACAAGAAAGATTGTTTGCCAAATATGCCCTTCAAAATAGAAAGTTGTTTGTCAGATAGATTACATGGTAAGCATCAAAAGGAATGTCATATAGTATCACTATGATGCATACGAGAGATATTGAAACAATGGCTGAGAATATTGAACTATTGAAGTATATACTCTAATTCAGATTGATAGCAATAACAGTTTTGACAGGTAGTGATCTATCAAGACCAAGACTAGCTGTCTGCATTTATAGTAAAGAAGTTTTAAAAGGAGAAAATAGCATGAACACGAAGAAATGATGAATCTTATATGAGATTACGAACAATGAAGAATTCAGGTTCATTTTGGCACCAACTGCTCCATTCAATACCTGTATAACATGATTAGACAAACACACGTACTTTCAGTCACACATTCAACCAACCCTCCACTCCTACAACCTGGGATGCTATACAAAAGTTAATCAACCAAACAGTTCAAACCACCTGTTTGTAATTCCCAAGCTCAAAGAAAGGAAGGTGAATGTTTATCACAATTATGTCACTGTTTAGTCGAGGTGCAAAGGATCCTATATTTCTTCCACCGGACCTCTCTACTCCTACAGTCTGGATCTAGAGCTCTCTACCCTTTCAAATTCATCATGAGATTATGTTTTTAATAATGTCAGTTCATTTTAGTAGCTAATGCGTGCTTGACCTGTAGCCCATTCACCATCCAAAGGGCACAGTATATCAAAAACATCGATACAAAGCAGTTACCTTTATGCGAAACAAGTTCATGGCTGCAATCAAAACCTCCATGATCACGATCACACTCACAGTAGCTGCATTAAAAAAAATAATGCTACTTCCATCAGAGATTCATCTACAATCAATTAAGACAATCACGCCAGACAACAAATGAGATAACCTGTAAAATGTCAACCCGGTCTCATCAATAGAATTTCGACATGCTCCATGATGGTTGCAGTGACTAGGGCATCCCTCAAGCCAAATAGACATAGTGGTTCGATCACTGTTGTCGTTTCTTGGAGGATGCATTATTCCAATGCACCAAGTTCCTTCACTTGCAGACAAAACATAAAACTCTATAGTTTGCCCACTTGAATCATTTGATGTCAAAAACATGGAACCATTTGTACTGCTTGTACTATCTGCATAATAGTCCCAGATATGAATAGAAGGTAAGCTACCAAACTGTGTGTATACTCCATAATTCAATCTTGAATCTGAAGATAATCGAACGTGAATATTAGCTCCTGCTGCACCAGTAGGAATATCCAAAAGGAAGTAAGTCCATGCACTCTGCTCGACTGAAGAGTTGCTTAAGAGCTGACCAATTGAAAAATCAGTATCTGTGGACCCAAGTTCACCATCTGGGTGATAATAAGATGTGAATGGAACAGCTGAATTCTTCAAAGCTCTCTGCAGAAACCAATTTATAATAGTAATTGTTCAACAAATAAACTTGCCACCATCTATATCTAATGCTAATGATTTTCCTCCCCTGAGATTACAATATATTAGTAGATTATAGACGACAAGATTCAGACACATATATTGTCTATGGTCGAGCCATATGTACCTCACCTAAAGATATAGCATTAACACAAGAAAATAACTCTTATTACAAAATATGAATTAGTTTTCTTGCTTACTCAGAAAGCAGTTGAAAAAGATACTGAAATAGCAGATGATGAACTCCATCTTAATAGATTATTCAAATTAAAGATATATTAGCTAAAAAGTAGAAAAGAAAAAAACATTTTAACCTAAGTGTCAAACTTTTTTTTTTTACTATCATCACAGACCCTGAGGGACCCAAAAAACTGCTTCAAATATAACATCAATAAGTACAGATATTGTATCACTTTTTCTTTCAAGAAATTTATAATGCATTATGACTTTACCAGAAGTATAATTATTTCCTTGGTAACCTTATCAAATTCCAATATCCTAAATTTGCAGTCTGGCAATTTTACTGAAGGCACTGAATGAAAGAAATTTGTGCCGTGAATCAGAGAGAAAATTTCCATTAAAACTTTAAAACTGTTCAAATTCCAGATGGAAGAAAGAACTATTTTTATAGTAGTTACCTGAAGTGTGTGCGCTTCCCATGAGCAGTTCAACCCAGCCTTCCCAGAATTGCACTCGGGCACTTGTAACAAAAAGGAGAAGCACAGAGTTCCACCAAAAAATGTTTCATGCATTACTCCATTTGATTCTGTCTGGTTAACAGCTTGAAAAGCAATGAACCACCGTCCAATTTTTGGTGACTTGACGATTAAAGGGGCCACACTTAAGTCAGAAGAATAATCATGCAAAGACTTCAGTGGCATAGCATTGTAACGAACATAACACATTGGCATAATTCCACTAGAATTTCCCATCGAAGGAGTTTGGTTGAAACTTAAGTCAGTAAGAGAAATGACAAACTGGGATGTTACCGACACTAAGTCCATAGAATAGACACTCCAATCTCCGTTTGCAAGACATGAAGACTCAATTGAGTTGTTGCATGTCATAAAATTGTTTGCTGTAATGAAGACACTTGCATTCGTATCTACATTTTTATATCCAAAAGTTATCGTTTCAGATGACGAACTATTATTGGTTTCCTTATTTTCACCAGCTTGAGCCGTAATGTTTTTTGAGTCCAGTAGATTCCTAGAATACTTGTTTATGGAAGATTGAGTACAAGAAATCATGTTAACTGACTGGTTACAATAAGGACCAAGTATACCCATGGTGGAGCAGCCTTCAACAATGATGCTGATGCTGAACAAGTATGCTTTACCCCGGTTAATCTGCAATAAGATAAGCCGATTTATAGGTGTATTTTAATAGAGAAAGATTAATATTCTAAACTTTACTTTCCAATGTTGTACAAAGCACACAATCTATGCATTTTGTTGAGCCTACCATTTTTGATTGTGTACGGGCAGGTCCAAGTCCATTGAAAAATCCAAAGTACCATATTCCTGGAGATATCTGGACAAAGTACTTCGGAGTATGTTATTCATACTTTTTTTTAACAACAAAAATAAGGACTGAAAGAGTCAAGTATTTTCAAGAGATATTGATAGTTAAAGAAACTGCTATTAGCATGCCAAAAAGAGCTCCGATATTCAACATAAAGATCAGTACTCCGATATACATAACTTAGAAAATGAAAGTAGAATTCAAACCTCTGACAAATTGGTATAATAATTTTACATAAAGTATACACATACTTTGTCAGTCACTCTGCTTAGAGTCTAAATATTAATCTTCCAATTCTCAAGCATCAAGATATTATATGTATAATCCATTCATATCTCTTTTCTATAAAATAATAATACATTATTGAAATTAAATGATTAAAGACCCATTCCGCTAGGCAACAAAATGTTCTGCAATCAACCAGGAAGATCATTAGACTATTTAAAAGTGTTGTTTTGAGCTATAAGCAAAATGGGCAGCCCAGTCAGCTACCTGGTTCCCTTCCCTATAGACATGAGTTACCCTTCTCTCATAAAAAATACAAAATATATCTTGAATGTCTCAGATTAAGATGGGCAAAGTTTCTTATTTATCACCAACCCAAAGTCATATCCATGGTTTGAAATTTTGTGTTGCATTGCCCAAAGGCAAAAATGTATCATTCCAATAAATATCAAACCAAGTCTTGGTTAGCATAGGCGATCTATCTTGCCCATGCCAATGAGCACCAACATGTTAACACTCAGGATGCATTGAAATGTGACAACATGAATTCAAAATAATTCAACTAAGGATATCTCGGCCAATATTTGTTAGTTGAAACGCTTGTTTTATTTTTGCAACTTTTTCCTTCTAAATTTTAATTTTCAATTATCTCAATGCTATAGTTTATTTTGCAGAAGAAAACAACTTAAGTGAAAAAAAAGAGATTAAAATCACATTTGAATTCATTTTGGCACATTTTGAGGCATATTGAGTGTAACATAGCATGGTATCACAAATGTTTAACTGAATTGACTATCTAGTTATTCCATTTAGGAATAAAAAAGGTAAGTTAAAGCAGATTTAAAGACTAAAATTCATTTGAATTCACCAACGAATTCACTGACCGCCTTGCCACCGCCTATCTCCATTTACAACACTGCTATTGTTTTATTTATAAAATTAAATAAATTAAGTGTAAAGGAGAAAGGAGTAAAACACATCTTGATTTTTCTCATTATGCTTCAAGCAAAGCGTACTGACTGTGCAGTTTCAGATGAAGACTGAAATCCATCACAGAACAATACTTTAATCCTACATGAACATTGAGCGCTCAAGTAGAAATTATGGCACAATTTTCTGTCAAGTTAATGTTCCGTTATTAAATATATAATGCTATTATGTATAAGATAGTCATAAAAAGGGGAAATCTATAGAAATGGATGCAAAGGACACAGATTCATGGGGTTCAGATTTCAGAAGAAGCTCTCAGATCAGTGAATTAAGAAAGTTCTTAACGAGATAGTTGACGTTTACGGTAGATGGCAGGTTATTTTCCGAAGGAGATGCTCTTAGACAAAGTTCAGAACAAACAAAGAACAGCAACAATTACAAGAGCACAAAACTAAGCTATTGCTTCCATTTCATACCTGATCATTTGTCAAAGTTACTGACAGGTTTCTCTGAAATGGAATGCATTGGTCCGCATCAGAAACAAGCCATGAACCTCCGAAAGATTCATTTGATGTAGCCATTGACACTGCAAGGCAAATATGTCTATTGAACATAATATTTGATAATTCAAGCATTACTAAGGGGAACTAGGCCATTGAAATATCTTATTTCTAACAAATGATTTGCATAAAGGATAGCAAGCTTAAGAGCTTGTTAAGAAAAAAAATCATGCACTTCAAATTAATGACTTGTAAAAGAGGCAAGCATATCATCTAAAAATTTTAAGATGTTTTATTGCAATGACTCTAGGCATACAGGTGGACTCTGATAATAATAAATAAAAGAGCTCATCAGTCATAGTCCAAATGGTAGCAAAAATAAGTGCCCATACATGAGTTATCCAAGTACATGTCCGATACATCTGGAATAGGAGGACTGCCACCTCTAAAGCATACCAAAGGAAGATTACTCTTTGGTAGGTGTTTTGCTTGTGCTTTATCCTGCATGATCCGAAGTCAGATCTTGGAGTTATACAATATACAATGGCAAAGATAAAATCTTATAGCTTAGAGTGTTTATTGCCCTTGGCATGATTGTAAAAGCTCAGACATCAAAAAGACATCAAAAATAGCTCAGATATGAGGTCATCAGGCTGTATGAAGTGTTGAAAATTCATGAATAATCTATGCAGAACAAAAATAAACAGACTTGTCTATTTTGTATGGCCATAGTCAATGTACTCTTTCTAGTAACAAATTCTTCAGTTGTATGATATCGATGAAGGCATAGACTGTAATCTTAGTTTGTGAAATTTGGAATATTACAATAAAAGGAAACAAGAAATTAAGGAAAGAAATAGACCAGAAGGAGAATGACATTTAAATTTTTTAAAACAAAATGATGAACCAGGTAAATACCGACCCTAGGAGGAGAATGATATTTTAATTTAGACTTTAGAGAATACTTAAGAATTGTTTTTCCTTTGCAATCTTCATTAAAAAGTTCCCCTATATGAATGACTGCCTAGTTCTTTTATGAAGTCATAATCAAGTAAGGTGAATTCTAGAGCCTCGAGTTTGTTCATTCAACTTTTCTCTTTACTGCATGCCCAAATTAGTATTATCTTTAAATGTAAATAGACTGAAAGATCCCATAGAACTCAAACATACAGATAACAAAGAGCCGTAATGTTTAGGAATTCACACAAGTGAGCAATCAAGTGGATTTCCTTTTTCATCAATTATGTAGTTGTCATCCCTATGCATAAAATGACTTTTAGAGGGTTCTGAACTCTTTAAATTATTGCCATCCTAGTCTATCACATAATAAAGCCCCACCCATAAAAGGATTTGATTGTTATGTTCATTTCCTGAGTGCATTTCTTTTTATCATTTACACTAGCATGATTAGTTAAAAATGATCTTCTATTGTGAAACAATCATAAATTTGATATGGCAATCAGATATCCCAAAAGTTTAAGCTATTAGTAAATAGTTTAATCCACACCAATACATTCTTGATGTAAAGAATTTGTGAGATGTTACTTTGATGTTCTTAATTGATGTTATGGAGGCATAGCAAAATGCAAGAATTTGAACAAAACATTTAAAAGATGAAAAAACAAGCAAACAAAACAATGAAAGAAACAAACTCACAATGTCAACATCAGACACAAAATTGATGGCGACTGATGAGAACCAAGGTGGTAGTTCAACTGCAATGAGGAATGTGTGTAAGACACATACACAATTGATATACAAGGATGAAATATCTCTCTTAGAAGAAATTCAAAGTTGGTCTACATTATCCCTATCCTTAAGTATGATTTGGAGCATCGATAATGACAACAAGTATATCTGGACAAACTCGCAATAATCAACTGATTCAATTCTACATCTACCCCTTTGTACTTCTGACACTGGCATCAAGTTGGATGATGATGAAGCTGACATTCCGGTTGATCACATGTAATAATCATTAGGTTTGTACTTGTATTGGACACTTGAATCGGTGTCCATGGGAATACAACAGATAAATAACTTGGTTCATTTGTCAGCAAATTCATGTGCCTTCCAACCTATTTGTGTTGCATATAAGCATAAAATATGATTTAGATTCCTCCATGCATTTGTCATTCAACTACACAAGTGTAAGTAATAAAAATCAAAGTGAAATTCATCAAAATAGTATGATTTAGCTAATAAAGGATGCTAAAGTGACCATCTAAACCATCTGTCTTCCTTGTTCATCAAAATAGTAGTGAAATTCAGCAAACAAAAGGAGATTGACGGAAGAAAGATGAGTAAATGAAATAAATGAAAATTTTACTTTTACAACCTACTAAAATGGTTCGAGCAAGTAATGTCCGCCACTAGACCTGTAGTATAATCATTTCAGAAGCTTCAAAATGTTAAAAAAAAAAAAAATCGCCAGGATTCTACTTTATTTTGGGAGAGACGATCATGATCGGTATCATAAGGCATAACTTAATTCTCACTAAGTTTAAGCCTTCATGGTTGGAGCTTGAGATTTAGAGAAGAAAGGTTTCTGAGAGGAACAAATGAATTGCCAACTGAATAGCAGCTAAAATATCCTCTCAAATTTCGATTTTTATGAGAAAAACAAAAGAAAAGTGTGATCAACAGAAGACGAAACTCCCACAAGCAAAACGATACGCCTTCCCAAAAAAAGGAAATCCAACTCCGCCCAAATACCTCCAAAACGCACGTTTTTATCACAAGTATGACTCCCTTTTTTTCATTCTATGCATCAGTCCCAAGCTCTCCCGATCATCGATTCCAATAAAACTACCACCGGAAAAGCAAACAAAATCGCAACTTCCGCGGCAAACAATTGAAACCCAATAGAAAGGTTGACGCAAACAGCATATCCTCCTCATTGACGCAAGAGGAACAGTCGTACCTCTCAAGTACGTCCAGTCGTAGGGACCGAGCCAGATCCTGGGACGTCTGAAGCTGGAGATAACGGAAGGCTGCTGGGACGAAGACAAGCCAGCCATTGTCAGAACCCACAAGCAAAGGAGCCACAGAAGGAGGAGACCATGACCCAAAGTAGCCATCCCAGGAATGGAACGGAAAAGGAAGAGAAGAAAGGAGAGAAAAATGGATTTATTTTTTCTCCTTTTCTTCTACTTTTGGTCTCAGATGCGGATGATTCACACGGATTCGAAAGAGAAGAATGAGAACCTTGCTGCCATGGATTCCCGACAGGTGCGGGGAAAGGGAGGAATAAGGAGGTATCTGAAACTGCGAGGGGGAGGGATCCGGCTCTCGATGCAGTCCATGGAGGCGGCCGCGACGACATCACACGGCAAATTCACGCCGCCGCTTAAGACACGATGAAGCTCTCGTACGCGACAGGCGAAGCGAACTGTGAGCATTTTCCATTTAGCCCCTGAATTTAGAAAAATGTAATTTGTTTATTTTTGTAAATACCCCTAGAAGATTTATTTTAATCGTCTAATTAATTTTTTTACTAAACAAATTACGTTCTACTTAAACTTTTAAGACATTAACAAATCACCAACCTCCTTTTATATGGAAAATCAATAATAATTTAAGTATTTGATTTGTTGGACAACCGAATAGATTAAAATCAAATAAATTAACATACTAATATGAACTACTTCTATTAAATTTTATATATCTTAAACAACCAATAATTCATTAATATAATAATAAATACATTTAACTTTGAATAATCTTTGTTTATTAATATTATTATTAATAAAGGCCGTATAATTAGTTTGTAGGTGAGATTTCCCTTTCTCCACCTTTATTTCTTTGTTTATATCTAGAGAAACTTTGTTATATTTTTTTATTTTGCCTCTGCCATTTATATCATTTATAAAGAGGGCCATTTTATTGTCCGATGGAATTTACTTCATTTTGCAAAATAGTTCTTAAACTTTCTTGTTTTGCTATCATTAGTTATTGGTTGTAACTTGTAAATAAAGATAAATTAGTGGAAATTAGAGTAAAACTACGTATACTTTTAAAATGATAGGATTTAGAAAAAAATATTTATACTTCATTGACTCACACAGTTTGTCTTAGACTCAACGTGAGTATTTGAATGCATATTTTTAACTTTTGATATAAAGAATCATTTTTTCCTTTTAATTAAAACAATATATAATAAGTCGTCGATGATGGATAAAAATGAAAAGCACGGCTAAGTCATCCCTTTTCCAAATAAATAAATAAAATACCCATCAAATATTTTATTCTTATAACACCTCTTATGTTAATATTAGTCTAGAAATTAATAAATAGTTATTACAATATTATTTTTTATTTTTAATATTATTATAGTAATCTAGACGGACTATTAGAATGTATAAAATTATTTTATAGCTGTTACAATATGTAAAATCTAATACAATATTATTAAAAAAACAATCAAACAAATTATTTTCCGTGTAATTTTAAATTCTATTGGGCCTAAAATGATCCAGAATGGGCTCTTTATAAAATGAGGGTCCGCTAACTTTGTTGCTATTTAAGCGTGGAGTGGCCACCCGGCGGCGGCGACAGTGACGACTAGGGCGGATGGCGGAAGAGGCTGAGGCGGAGTACTATTCGAAGGACTTCGAATGGGAGGATCTACGTCGCGTGGTGGAGAACGATCCCTCGCTACGCTACCATCTCACCCCTTTCGTGTCTTCTTCGTCCTGTGCTGCTCCCGCCGTGGAGGCAGACGCCTGGCGTAGCTTCCATCGTCGCCATTCCGCCGGGAAGTTCTTCAAGGTCTTGATTATTAATTCTGCGCTAGGGCATAAAAAAAAAATTGAAGTATTTTTGTTCGACGACGGTTTCACCACGGAAATGACCAACAGTTTTATGGTGCCGTATCCTTGGTTCCTCTCAAGGGAAATGCCCGTCCATTGGGTTGATTAAGACAGATTAATGTTCTTTAGCTCGGGATATTGCTGAATTGTATCTGTTGATGATGATGACTTAGAAATTCATGTGGTGCTGGAAATAAATGGTACCGAATAAGACTGACATTTTGTGTTTGGATTATTTGTATGTTCTTCGTTTGCGATTTAAGGAAAGAAGGTATTTGCTGAAAGAATTTCCGGAGCTTATTCGCATTAGCGATTCCGTCAAGGTCCTTGAGGTGGGATGTGGAAATGGGAGCACTGTCCTTCCTATCTTACGGTGATGAGTCTTTGTCTTTATCATCTTTTTCTTTGCAAATTAGGTTTCTTTTATGTCTTTTAGAGAAATAGAAATAAATCCAAAATGAGAAAAAGGAT
>JBBMJZ010413116.1:10999459-11029241 GCA_037833815.1 Zingiber zerumbet | reverse complement strand
CTTAATGGCTACTCTGCAAGCAGTGATATCAGCAACCATCACAACATACCTAGAGATCAGTATAATAATCACAACATGGCTAAGGGAGTGGAGATGGTGGCGTTGATCAAGTAAATCAATATTATTTAGTGTTGGATTTGATCACCTAAATAGTTTCCGGGTTTAGGGTTTGTATCTTGTAGCTATATTTTTGCATCAACTATATTCACTGATATAAAGATGAACTTGTTCATGATTCTTCCATATAATATCTATAGATAGAGACCTTTGGCTGCGGACTTGTCTGGACTTGACTCGGAACGCCTAGAATTGCTCCAGGCATCCGTGACTGAACTGTACAAGCGCTTGGAATCATTCTAGGCACTTGTATATATTTTTTTAATTTTATTTTAGGATATATTATATGTATTTAAGATTCAAAATTTTAAGATTTAGGAGTTGGGTTATAATGAATTTAAGCTAATAAGATTTTTCTTTTAGGGTTCAAGCTTTCCTCTTGAATTATAGTGTTCAAAATCAAAACTTTTAGATGTTCATGGGGTATATTATATGTATTTAGGATTTGGGATTTTAAAATTTAGGGGTTTGGTTATAATGAGTTTAAGCTAATAAGATTTTCTCTCTAGGTCCAGATTTCCCTTTTAGGTTATAATGTTCAAGATAAAAAAATTTTAGATGCCCATGGATATAATATATATATTTAGGAAAATATAGAGTCATATATATATATATATATTAAAAAATAAAAAAAAAACTATAAATCATCCTAAATACTTATATTTAAAAATATAGAATCTACGTTTTAAAGTATCAAATCACATATCTCATATCCATTTTGTCCCTCCGCATTTATCACAATCGGGATACTTCATCAACAGTAAATCAATTGATATATTTAAAAATTTAATTTGGGTTTAAAAAATTATTCTTTTCAATATAGTATGTCAAATTGATATTTAAGAATATTAATATAATCAGATACATAGTGCATGATTCCATATTATATCGAGCTCTCAAGATCAATCAATCGATTTTGATCCGTTTCAATTAAAATCAATTGATGGACTTGGAGAGCTTAAAAGACATGAAATCATGTTCATACTTTCAAATATTAATTTGACTCATTATATTGAGAACGATAATTTTTTGAATATGAAATAAATTTTTCAGACATATTCATGTTCAAAAAATTACTTTGTCAATATAATGTGTCAACTTGATGTTTGAGGGTATGAATATAATCAGGAGAACTAAATAAATATACATAACCTAATTTCATATCATTTTGAGTTCTCTAGGTTCATTAGCCGGTTTCAATTATTTATGTTTGTCTAGTTCTCCTAATTATATTTATGTCTTTAAACATCAATTTTACCTATTATATTAAGAGTAATAATTTCTTAAACACGAATAAGATTTTAAAATTTAGATTTAAGATCACAAAACCAGTTTCAATAGATTGATGCATACTCAATTGGTAAAACTATCAATCAATTAGGAATAGTAAAAAGGGCAAAATGGGTATGAATCAATTAGGAATAGTAAAAGGGGCAAAATGGATATGAAGTACATCATCTAGTAATTTTAAAATTTAGATACATGGTTTGAGTATTCCAAAACTTCTTCATGTAGTTTGATAATTTACCACTTTTTTAATATAACATATAAATCTATATTAATTTATAATATATATATTTAACTGACTAAAAAGTTAGTTACGATTGTATTTTCGTAAAATTAAATTGTCACTCTATTTCTAAGTCAATACGGAGAAGATAAATACATCTTCAGACACGAGTTTCGATTTCAAAAATCTTACGTGACAGTACTTTATAATTTAAACATCGCATCGCTATGAGGAAATTAAAAGATTGCTGGGTTATTTCGTTTGAGTTTGATCATTTATTAATATTTTAATTATTATTAAATTAAAATTATAATGTATATTTTAAAAACACAATTTGGTATACAAAGTTTTCACCCATGCTATGTCTCGTAGAATTACCATACAACGTAAGAGATTATTTCTGTAACTGGATTCATGATTTTAAAGCAAAGTTTCTACCAATATGAGCTTCCAGATAAAGTCGGCTTTTACCCATATTATACGAAGGCTGATAAATTACGAAGAATAATTTATTTATATAATTAAGAGAAAAACAAAGCTCAAACGGAGTCGTCCATGGAAGACATAACTATAACAATCCAAACCGACAGGCGTACGAGCGAATGTCCTGTACGGAGGAAAAGCTCCCTCCCATTATATTGTAAGTGGCTATATGCACTTGATTAACGGGATCAAATTGATAAAAATAAGATTACACGGAGCAAAGTGAAAATTTTACTTGTAGTACTGATTTCTTCGTCCCCCTCTTTGGCCCTAACCCGACGAAGGAGACGAAAGGCGAAGAACGGGTGTTCTTCCTCAGCCATCGCCGGCCAACGGAGACCTTAATAGCGGTGAGACGACAAGGGATTTCGTTCCATATTCGACCGAAGTTATCTGGTATTCCTCTCCTTCTTGTTCTCGTTCTTTTTTTTCCAGATCAAGGGGTAGATTCCCATTAACTTTTCCTTGCTGAAACAGTACACCGTCGGCGCGATAAGCGATCTTGTATTTAGTTATTGACATTGTGATTCTATATTCCTATCCTTGTTTTGATTTCTTGCGGTATCTTCTAGCAGTAGATCGTTAGTCTACATTTTTAATTCTGGTTTAAAAATTCCAACTTTATTTCAAGAGTGATTGAACTATCAGGGTTCTGGTCACAATAAGTTGTACATCACTGCTTAATTTGGACTTGGAAAATCCTTGACAATACTCGGTTCCGATATCTTGCCATTGTCTTCAATGAATTCCTTTTGTTTGGAATGATAAAGTTTGGGAATGTGAATTCCGACTCTTCAGTAACTTCGGATTTCTGTATTGAAATTTGCAATTCCCGTTCATTTTGTTGTTATTACTTATTATGTCCACAATTTACTAATTTGTTAACTTGCACTATATATATGACCTCAACGTTAATGTGAAGCACAACTGTAAGTCTTAGTTTCTTAGAGTTCATTTCTATCTAGGAACTAAAATTTCTTTTCTTTCTTTCTAGTGCTTGTTCCAAACAAGCTGTATGAGTTAGAGTAGCATGTATCTTATCTTTTGAGAGTTTGCAAATTTGAAAGAGTGCTTAATGTTATGACTTTTGAGTAGAGTTCAGGAATATGTTGGTTCCATGGGGTTTTATGGAAATTGAATTATAATTTCTGGTAATCTTTATTTTGTCAAACATGTCAATGTAAGATTTCTAGTAATTTTGCAATGATATAATTGCATCTGGTAAACATTATAATACAAGGTTATGAACGATTTTATAATTGGCAATTTACCTGTACAATAATCCACATTATTATATAATAAATACTTTCCACCAAATGACTCTTAATGTCACTCTTACCACTAGAAAGAGGACATCAAGATTGACTCAGGGTTCACATGAGTCTTTAAGGCTGACCTTAGTTAAAGCTTTGGTAACGAGTTCATGAAACATAGTAAGGAGGATTAGGTGCCAAAAAGATCTGTGTTAATTTCTAAAAATGTATTTGATTAGGATTGATGATCATAATATCTTGGTCATTTGGAGTTCATAGGAAAAGGAGCATAATTTTGAACTGATGTTTTCATGCTTTAGTTGTGGCCAAAAAATCATTTTGGTTTCAATAAAATATTTGTTTAATTTTGATATATTTATGTCTATATATAAGAAATTGGATGCTTTCTTTGTTCTCATGTAAGGTTTTCTAGTAATTGTTTTCCCTACAGGCTTATTACTGAAACCAGACCAGTTTAACTAAACCATGGATCGAACAAATGGAGATGACCATGTAAGTGATAACTTTTTGCTTGGTATTACATCGGTCAGCCCTTTTGTAACCTGAAGAGGAAATTCGTGCTGTAGGAAGGAGTCAGTGTCATGGGTTTTGAAGTTCCCACATCGCCCGATTCAAGCTATAACAATCCCATACCAAGAATTGAAGATGAAGCTCGAGACCCCCTGCTTGTCCCTCCTCATCTGCAGCAAACCTTGCTGAACTGTCTACCCAGCCAAGATGATCCAAGTAGTCTTTCGGTGCCTCAAAATGTGATTCTTAACCACCTCTACATTGAAAATCGAGATGTCTCCAGATCTGCTGCTGCTCTTGGGATAACCCATCGTTTCTTATCTAAATATGTTACTGTTGTTCTTTATAAGCCGGTCCAGAGAAGGTGATCATGAACACTGAATCCTTATTCATCCATGGCTATTCAGTTAATATTCAGGAGAACTGGTGGCTTTGATTGTTATCATTTGATAAGTAATCCCCACTTTTCAGTTGCACATCTGGTCTGTTGAACTCGTTTTATTTAATTCTGGATCAAATATTCTGAATGCAAGAAGTGTTGTCATTTCATCCTTCTTGCAAAATACCTTTTTTTCCTTTTTTTTTAGTTTGCAGTATGTTACTCATGTGTATGTTAGGTTGGCCTTTGTCATTACAATGCCTAGTGTTTTTGCATGTTTGGCCATAGACAAAACTAAACCTTATCCAGTAGAGCCAGACAGTATTCTACCCATGTGTTTGTGGAGTTTGAGGATAGAATCCTAGTGAGAGAATTATTTAGCTTCAGCATGCCATGCTCTGTATACAACTCGCATTTTTCAGTTTGCACTATTATTTTCAGCTTATTCCCCTAAATTAATTATTCGCTTTTCAGGCACAATTCAACAAAGTGAGTGGGACCTTTCATTATTATTTTCAGCAACACTATATTTTTCTTTCTTGTCCTGTTTCTCATTACAAATACTTGGTTGTACTATCCACATTAGGCAAATATGACAATGATATACATGTGGATTTTTTTTTTATCTTTGCAGGATTTTAGCATCTGTTTTTTTACCAAAAAGAAGAATATATTAGCACCTTCTATGTCATGAAAAGGATGGAGAGTTGCATAAATTATGTCAAAAAGTTATGAATAGGAATTTTAATTGTATGTTGCTTTACCATTATGCCATCATTTCTCATTGAAATATGATTTAGGCATGATTAGCGCAATGATGTGATTAGATTTATATGGATTCTGAATAGCTAGTGCTACTAATTGTTGTGCATGAATACAAATTCTAGGATAAGCACAAGTTTGATTACTTTACTAGAAACACATGTTTTTCTTTTTTTGGACAAAGAAAATAGGTGGAGGCCAATTCTTCATCAGAAAAGGAATAGCAACTCAGTGTCTATTCTTGGTTTCAGCTAGTGACTAGTTGATTGCCATTATGAAGCCTATCCATTTCAATTCCTTATCATGTCAAGGAAGGGGCCAAAACCTAATTACCATAATCTCATCTGCCCCCACACCTCTGTGCCCTGGACCCCACCAATCTCAGATACTGTCTATTGCTAGCTATAAAGCTCTCAGTTCATAGCCATCAATACTTAAATGAGATCTCAAATCCAAAAAGAGCCAACCACAAGCAGGATCTCATATTGAAGCACCACCAGACCTTTTCCTTTCATTCGTCTGCATCAGTTTGAGCTTAGAAAAGAGAGAAGAGTTGCTGGCAATGGCAAAGAGGGAGAAGAAGCTGCAATCCTCATCTTTCACCCACCGGTGCCGGCTGCTAGTAAGTGAGCAAAGGGCAAGGTTCTACATCCTTCGGCAATGCATCATGATGTTGATTTGCTGGAATGAAAGAGACTAGTTCATATTATACATAGAAGAGTCATAGATTGATATAATTCACTACTTGATATATGAAGATGAACTTTTAGCTCTAGAGAATTTATCTAAAGCTATACAGCTTGTCCATATATATAATGAAATAGAATTATCAAGGAATGAGTCTGATGACTGTATCTTTCTTTATAATTTGTTTTTTCTTCTGAAGTTACCTTCAACCTATATGATCTTTGATATAAAGAGCCAAATATGACTTCTTTCCATTATTCTGTATTCACGTTCATCTTATAATATAGAAGAGCATGATGAATCAATTCGGATGATGTTTGTGTGTGTGTATGAAGGATTTCTTCAAATTATTCTTGTTAATTAGGCAGCTATTCTTGTTTATGCACTTTGTTATCTGATGTTTTGTTTTTGATGTATACAGTTTTTGTTTGCTAACATTATTTGGTGTTATAATAATACAGGTGATTCATGTTAATGGTTTCTGTTTATTAATCCAAGAATCATTTATATTGAACTTAAACCAATGGTTTGAAATTGTGATGTCATCATGATGGGATGCTGATTCCAAATCACTTCATTAAATTTAAACTTGTTCTTATTTGGATGAATCATGAGATTATATTTCTACTCATATTCATGGCCTTGAGTGACATTAATGGACAGTCAGGTATACAAAGTTCTTCTCAATGCTGAATCTCAATTAAGGATACAAATCTATTGCATACAGTGTTATCGTGTATTTGTGACTCAAATATGTGACATCAAGCTATCATCGTACATTCGTACTAATGTTCTCTTTTATAGCTTGACAACTAGCTATCGTCGTGCTAATGTTCTCTTTCATGGCCTTGAGTGATGTTGGTGTTAAAAAATATTTATTATATTTTGAATAAATGTGATTTTATATTTATGCAAACTTATTTATAGTACACAATATATATTAATTAACAATACACACATACACAAATACAACACTACGAACAATATATATATGAGAGAGAGAGAGGATATTGATCTATGTATCAGTAATTAGCACTGGTAGCCGGTGGAGTTCCGGCCGCAGTTGCTGAGGAGCAAACTGACGCCGTTAGGGGCATTCAGGGCGTAAGAGGCTCCGAAGACGCTGGCGGCTGGCGTTGAAGGCGGCGCAAAGGCACGTCTCGGCGTCGAAGGTGGTGAGGCCGGCGATGAGCGTGCAGCACGTCGACGGCGTCGCCCTGGGCAGGTTCCCGAAGCTGACGTTGAAGAGGCCGCCGAAGAGGCTGGAGCAGACGCTGAAGCTTAGCGCGTTGACGGGGCAGCTGCCGGAGGGCGTCAGTATGGGCAGGAACAGAGCCTCGCCGCCTGTGAACAGGGCGGAGCAGAGCAAGGCGAGGAAGAGGAAACTGGCGGCGGCGGCAGATCTGGAGAATGCCATGTTGTTGCTCGACGAAATGCCACTTCGACTCAATTTCAGTTGATGGCAAAAGGACGGCGAGAAGCCATGAGAATTTATAGAGCAGCAAGCGTAATATGCCAGAAATTAAGCCATGGATCCATGCATTTAATTAACTAATTGTAATTAGGTTCCATTA
The DNA here is from genome assembly GCA_037833815.1 of Zingiber zerumbet. NCBI lineage: Eukaryota > Viridiplantae > Streptophyta > Magnoliopsida > Zingiberales > Zingiberaceae > Zingiber > Zingiber zerumbet. The sequence continues at coordinate 11,021,945 of JBBMJZ010413116.1, read as the reverse complement.
ACAATGTTTTCAAGTTTATGGGGATGTTAACTCTTTCCTATAACTTAGGACGGATTATAAAGGATGTCTCAAGTCAATGGTGATTTCTATCAAAAGATAGACTTCACCAAGGTTTTTAAAATGATTTTAAAGTAATTTTCAAAATAAATTTCTAATCATATTCTTTGGACTAAATGCATATGATTTGTACATTTAATTTTCTAATGATTTGACTTCACATAATCTATTATTTTGATGATACTAGAACTTCAAAAAGATGTACTAAATCAATATTTTAAATTTTGTTCATCCTCCTAATATCTCACTAGTATCTAGTGTGTCTCAAAAACACAAACAAGTCAACCTTTTTATGAGATGTAGATTAGGTTCTCCCTAAACTAAGGGACCATACATATCTAACTAGGTAATTTAACTTTGATCATCTAACCTAGGATGTGATGTCCTTTCCCTTAATTACAATAAATTAAAATAATGTATTAAAATGATTATGACATACATCAAAGTGAATATTTTCTAAAAGAAAAACTATTATAAATAACAATGCATGTATGACATGGTATATGATTTTTTTTCATAACAAATATGAATGCTAAACATGATGTCATGACATACATATGACACACAATTATGGTAATTTTAGCAGAAATAAAATACCTATATTTTTTTATCTAGGTGTCACTTAGCTAATTGTTAAATTAAAAATAAACCTAATTTGCCCTTATCTTCCCAAAAAAAAAAAAAACTAAAATTCCAACTTGGCATTTATTTGACTTTTATCCTAATTGTGCCAATTTAATTAAGTTTAAATCTTTAAATTTTGACACATTTTACTTTTTTAAGAGTAAAATCAACTTTTCATTTTCCAAATGCAATAATACCTTGAAAATATTTTAAAATGCCAACTTCATCATGGTTGGGTTAATTACTCTTCCAATTTGAGTTGACACATTTTAAACTCACCTAAGTGTAGAGAACATACTCTTAGGAATCCAAAATCTATTAGTGTTCCTTGAGTGTTCTAGGTATTTATTAAGGATAACTTTACTTAATACCTTCCTAGGCTTCTTAGAAGCCTTGGTCACACTAGCCTGCTCTAGGTTAACTCTAGGGATACCTTCCTTTGTGACTTTCTTAATGATTTTCTTAGGCTTCTCAAAAGCCTTAGTCATATTAGTCTTTTTAAGGTTACTTCTAGGGATAACTTCCTTTGTTACCTTGACTTGACTATGAAACTTAGGGTTAGTTCCATAACCATATGGAACTCTATGGTACAAAGACACATTATTTTTACCTTTTGGTTTGTATCCTAAACCTTTCTTGTCCTTGGATAGCTCTATCTTTCCTAAATCTAGGTTTTGTTATTTTGATCCCTTAAGTAAATTTTTCCATTCTTTTAAGGGATTTTTCTAATTTTTCAAGTTTTGACCTCAAAACTTGATTTTTCATCCTTAAATCCTCAAATTTTGATTTTCTATTATTGCCTTGGACAAGTTTCTTTTTAGGCACATATCTAAAATCCTTAGAGTTCCTACTTAGATTGTTATCTACCTTCCTATCCTTACATAAGGTAGTCCTAGCATGAAAAGATTTATAATTTTTCTTAGATTTTTTTGCTTCATATTTTTATGATAAATAGCATTAAAATAATAAAAGTTATTTCTAACATACTTTTTATCATGATTTAATAAAATACCATTAACTAATGGTACCTTAATGTTATTCTTGAAAGCTCCCCCTCGACTTGAGCTTTCTCCTATATTTTTGGTAGGATTTCTCCCTTTTTGACATTGGTTCCAATAATGTCTCTTTTGATTGTAAGAAAGCACACAATGTGCTCCTTGTCTTTGTGTACCATGGGGCCGACCTCTTTTGACTTTTCCTTACCCTTTTGTGCCACTTGTGCTTTCTTATTTTCTAATTTAGGACACTTACTCTTATAATGTCATTTTTTCCTACACTCAAAGTAAATAATATGTTCTTTATTTTTACAAATTAAATTTTTTATACCTTTCCTTGTAGGTGTAGCACATGACTCTTTGTAAAATACTATAAATTTAATAATAAGTGCTATTGAGAAATAACCTTATTATATTTTTTATAAAATTTTTAATTTTTTTTGGGATTTAATTGGAGCTCATATGATAAATTTAAGGGGATAGAGACATTAAGTTTAGAGAAAGCCTGTTTATAATACCTAATATAGATGGAAGTTAATTAAATTAATTAACCTAAGTTTATAAACCTAAAACTAAGTTTATTTTCCCATTTTCTCGACGCGAGAGTTGTATTAGCATGATCTACATATTAAAGGTGGGTATTTCTTTCTTGACCTCTTTAGTTCTTTGAACTTAGTGCACGATTGTTATTGGTTGATGGATTAGATTGTTTTACCTTAAATCTGTTTATTTTGTCATACTGCTTGAGACTTATCTGCTTGACCTTAGAGATGATCTGATTATTTCACATACAGTCTTGGCTTTTAGATTTCTATACTCTGTTGTGTATATACATGTAGAGTATGTATGGTAGGAGATATTTTGTTGACTGTATTAACCTACTGATCATGCATATGTTGTTGGGCGTACACTTGTTGGGTATGAATTATAGGAATCACCTTGTTAATTGTTTATTTCCATGTTGTGTATGTACACATGTCCGGTGTTTACTATTGGAAGAACCATGTTGATTGTACTTATGTTGTATGTGCATATGTGTCTAATGAGTATTATTGGAGGAATCATGTTGATTATGCCTATGTTGGTGATCATATGTGATTGGTGTGACATTGGAGATACCATGTTGATTATACCTACGTTGTAGGGTGTGTACATGTATGGTGTGTACGGGTCGGGTGTGGCTATTTACTGTATTTGTTATTTAGTAGACACCTATTGGATCTACCCATACCTATAGATATAGGTGCTAGATAGATCATTGTACTAGATATTTTTATGATGATTGGGATGTTGCATTGATGATGATTGTGTCGATATCATGATTGTTTATATCATGTTCATCATTGCACCGTATGCTGACGATTGTCTCTCTTGTGGTGTGAGAGAGTCATCAGTCATTTTTAGCACTGCACACTTGACCACTCATGGGTAGTGGTAGCTGGAGCAGTTGTCCCTTGTCCTGTCATGTCACCCGGCCACTCAGCAGTGAGTGATATATGACATTGTGAGCAGGCAAGGACCCTGATGCTATGTAGTTAGATAATTACTTAGCGAACTGTCCGCCTTGGCCGCTTTATAGTGACTGAAGCATAGTATAGTTGTCACAGACCCAAGCCTCTCGAATATACTAGGATCGTGGTGTCTGGAGAGGTGGCGGGGTGACCATATGGTATGCATGTGCATTTGCATACGATGCGCGATACATCTGTGGAGATATATCTTATAGTTACTAGCTACATGTGATTGTGATATGCTGTACTTATTTGAGATATGATTGTTGCATATAGTTGTCATGTTTCATACATGTTCATTATTATATATGTATATGCTGTCGTCTATATTGCTCAGGTGTTACAAGTAGATTTGTTGCTGATCTCTGATGAGTTTACTGATCATTACACCGTATGTGTCGATTCAAGATCGGGGTTGTGCATTTATTTTGTCATTTACGATCTTGACCTTATGTGTTAGACCTAGATTAAGTATGTATGTTGATTGCTCCCTAAAATGTTCCTCAGGCTGATGGTGCTGAAAGTAAGGCTGATAAAACTAGGGCCACCTAGAAATCCCTTGTTGTGTGTTCCCATACCTGAATCTTGCAAATGAATTATACCTGTCCCATTGTTGAGTATGATAATACTAAGGATCAGGTTGTCGATATTGGATCTTGGTTGGGAATACACTAGCAAAGGAATGAACGTCTTTGGCAATCACTGGTTTAGTCCCATATTGATCCTTTGCAACCATAATCTCGATAAGTTCTCTGGTCTGAGTAGATGTCTTGTTAACTAGAGCCTCTCCACTAGCTATATCAACCACACTCCTATCCATGGGAAGCAATCCCTCATAGAAGTATATAATCAGTAGTTGATCGCTTATCTGGTGCTGAGAGTAACTAGCAACAAGTCCTTTAAATTTCTCCCAATATTGTTGAAATGATTCTCTTGTGAATTGTTGGATTCCACAAATACTCCTCTGAATAGATGCAATCCTAGACGCAGGAAAGGGATTCCACAAATACTCCTCTGAATAGCTGCAATCCTAGACGCAGGAAAGAACCTCACCAGAAAAAATTTCTTTATCTCGAACCATCTGGTGATAGAGTTAGGTGGGAGACAATACAACCAATCTTTTGCTGAATCCACTAGTGAGAATGGAAATGCTCTAAGTCTAACATCATCTCCTGATATGCCAAGTGGGTTCCATGTAGAGCACACCATATCCAATTCTTGCAGATGTCTATTGGGATCCTCACTAGATAGTCCATGAAACTTCGGTAATAAATGTACAATAGTCTATAGCTCGAAGTCTATCTCCAAATTAGAGTACTGAATGCAGAATGAATCATCTGGCAAATCTGGTGCCCAAAGTTCCCTGAGAGCCTTTTCAATGTTATTATCCATTTTACTTGACAAATTCAACTGAAACTGTGAAACTACTAATATCACACAAGAAATTTTTTGGTCTTACCTGAAACACTCATGCAAATACCATCAAAAGACATAGGAGAATATACAAGATAGAATACACATGCATACAACCGATGAATAATGAAGTCCTAACAACATTTTTGAATTTTTTTTGCAACAACCAAGGAAACAGAAATAAGAGAGAAAATAGAAAAACATTCCTAAGATCACCAAACACCGTTATATTTTCCCCGGCAACAGTGCCAAATTTTTATATAGATTTTATTTTTTGTCGTGAAATGATATCAAAAGAATTTAAGTTTTGAACCCCTCTAACTACACTAATACAGTATAGAAAATGGCTTAGGTCGCCTCTCAACGAATGCAACGATAGGATGGTAATCTAGGATTGTTTGTTATTCATATTTTTAAGATTTTTAATTTGGAAATGGAGGTTTTATATTTTGATTCTAATCTAATAAATGAAAAACAAAACAAGTAGGAATCTAATATAATTCTAGAATGAAATATAATTAAGTGCCAACAATTAATCCACAATGCATTATCACTCTACGCTATGAGTTTCACCATCGACACAATTAAACTAAGGAATTGGAAATATCAAAGAATTAAATGAAACCTAATCTAATAAATGAAAAACAATGCAAGTAATGAAAGCTAAGTCTAACCTAACTACAATTGCATAAATTAAAAGATAACATAAAGTAAAGCATCAATGAAACTAAGTATAGAACGAAACCTAAAGCATGTAATGAAACCTAAGTTAATCTATCATAATTGCATTCAATCAAAACTAGAACTTAATGAAATTGAAAGAATAAGATAAAGCAAGAATTAAACAACTGAAATGCAACAAATTAAACCTAACTATTTAGAAAGACATTTCACTGAACACATGACATGCATGAAACAAATGAAGCAAAATTAGTGCAATTCAAACATGGAAAATCAAGCTCAATATAAACATTCAATCAAAATTAGCAAACATCAACAATAAACATGAAAGAAACTAAGTATCACAACCACAATCCACACATCCACTTCCAATACCAAAGACTACCCTCGTCATCACACGAAGGCCCGGAGAAAGAATCCCTAACTCCGGTGAACAGTAGCACACTATCGGTTGCTGCACGCTTCAGCAACCAAGATGGGATGACTCTTCACTTGAAGAAACCCTCTCCAAATGAAGTTGGCCAGCTGTGAGACTACACAATAAAATAATGCTTGCTTTACTTCTAATCTCCACCACTTTCTTACATAAGAGTGCGTACAATAAAATAATGAATGCATTAATTATGTAAGAGAAACATGAATCAAAATAAATGACAGTGTAAAAAAAGAAATAAGGAAGATAAAACAAGGTAATAGTGGAAGGCATTGACATAATGAAATGCTACATAGATGAGTACACGAAAACAATGCCCAAAAGATATTTCATCCAAATTTCCAAGCTAGTTTTCCACAACTCAATAAAATGTGAACAACCTCTACTATAGTTTTTCAATAAGTATCCACTCATGATAATAAAATCTAAATGTTACTAAAGTAAAAGATGTCACTTATAAGAAATTCTACCACAAATGAATAATAAATGCACGGCATGTTAAAATCTTTTTTTTTCTTTTTCTATTGTTTTTTACTTCTTCTGTCCACGTTTTTTTTCTTTTCTTTTCTATTTTTTTCTTTTCATTTCTGTTTATTGTTTTTAACATATCATGCAATACCTCAAAAAATTATCACTAATAGCCCAACTAAAATGATAAAGAGTATGGTTTGGTGATCAAGCATGGCTTATCTATGATTTCCCTAAATTCTACTAAGTTATTCCTCTCCCTCACACTTAAATTTTTATCCGTCCCAGGTAAAACACTCATCATATACAACATCCAAAAATATCCATATCCTAAAAGAAGAATAGAGTGAAATGAATGGAAGAGAGAAACAAATGATATGACGAAAAATAAGAGAATTATTCAAGCAATATGTGATAAGAAAAGGAATGACTAAAAGCAAGTAAGATAGCCTTCATACAAATCATGCAATCTTATGATAATGTGGTCTCGAAAGAATCAAGCAAGTTCTAGAATAACATTTCTCAAATATAAATTTAACCCAAAATATTGAGAGTAATAATTTTTTGAAATAAAAAATATTTAAAAAAATGTAATTCATATTCAAAATCGGCTGATGGATCAAATGACCTCGGATTGACATGAAACTAGATCCTATATATTCAGCTAGTTCTCTTGATTATATCTATGTCCTCAAATTTTAATTTGACCCAATATATTGAAACAATGATTTGTTGAATATGAATATGTTTGAAAAATTTAATTGGTGTTCAAAAAAATCTCAAAACCGACTGATGGACTAAATGGCCTCGGATTTACATGAAACAAATTCTTATATGTTCGTCTAACTTTCCTGATTATATTCATGCCCTCAAACATTAATTTGACCTAATATATTGAGAGCAACAATTTTTTGAACATGAATTAAATTTTTTAAATATATTCATGTTCAAAAAATTATTACTCTCAATATATTGGGTCAAATTAAAGTTTGAGGGCATGGATATAATCAGGAGAGGTAGACAAATATATAAGAACATGTTTCATGTCAATCAGAGGTCATTTGGTCTATCAGCTGATTTTGGGCAAAATCGGCTGATGTACCAAACGTCAAATTGACATTTAAGGGCATGGATATAATCAAGAGAGATAGACGAATACATAGGAACTAGTTTCATATCAATCCGAAGTTATTTTTGTTATATATATATATATATATATATATTAGGGAAATTTGATGTTTTCCCTTTTATATTTAGAGTGTAGGGTTCTTAACTAAACTATATAAAGGTCTTATACTCTGTATTTTCAATTATTAATTTTGGATTCAATAATATAGCTAGTTTTTTCTTTTTCTTAATTTCTATATGGTATCAGAGCAAGGTTCTCTTTTTATGACCTATTTTTTTCTACCGCCCCTTGTTATTGCTTCTTATTGCTGCTACCATCTCCTACTGCTATTATCGATTTTGGCACCGACGCCCTATCTTGCCGATTTCGACGCCGACGACCTGTCCTGCCGATTTTAGCACCAACGCTCTTTTCTACCGATTTCGGCGCCGACGCTCTTTTTTGTCGATTTCGGCGCCGACGTCCTATGCTGCTGATTTCGGATAGGACACTCTTTTTTTTTATTTCAGTGCTGACGTCTTGTGTTACAGATTTTGGTATTGACGTTCTTTTCTATTGATTTTGACACCGACGCCCTGTGCTGTCGATTTCTACATTTGACATCCTTTTTTGCCTAGAAGTCTCTGTGTGACCACAGGTTGTCCTGACACTAGTTTTTACGGATTGTACAGATGTGTATCCTTACAATTTGGTTATTCTAAGCATTATTCATTTTGTCATCATGCATGGTCGTGCAAATGCTTCATAGAAATCTGACCCGCATATATTGGAGCAGTTTCAACAGTTCTTGAACTTCACAACCAACATTTCGAAATGGTAATCTTCATGAAGAAGTTTATGACACCTCCTCCTGGTATTTCACACCAACCAGGTGAAGTTTGCAGGCTTCGTAAAGTACTTTATGGTCTCAAACAAGCACCTTGTGTTTGGTTTAAGAAGTTCTCTACAATGATTACTTTATTTTGTTTTCATTTTAGTAATCATGATTCAGCATTGTTTGTTAGATGTATGAGTGCAGGTCGTATTCTTTTATCATTATATGTTGATGACATGATTATTATTGGTGATGGTTCTGATGGAATTGCTTTCCTGAAATCTGAGTTGACTCGTTGTTTTGCTATGAAAGACTTGGGTATACTACGCTACTTTCTAGGCATTGAGGTTGCTTATTCCCTAAAAGGTTATCTTTTATCCCAGTCAAAGTATATATCTGATCTGTTTGAGCGTGCTCGTCTTTCTGATAATAGAATCGTTGATACTTCTATTGAGACTAATGCTCAATATTCTCCATCTAATGACTCGCCTTTGTTGGATCCTAATTTGTACATAACTATTGTTGGAAGCTTGGTTTATCTCACTGTGACTCGTCCAGATATTGTGTATGTTGTTCATGTGGTTAGTCAATTTGGCGTTGCACCAACTACAGTTCATTGGGTTGCTATTCTTCATATTCTCAGGCATCTTTGGGGCACTTAATTTCAAAGTCTTTTATTTCCTTCTACTTCATCTCTTGAACTACATGTATATTCTGATGCGGATTGGGGTGGTGATCCTACGGATTGTAAATCTACCACTGGCTTCTGCGTTTTTCTTGGTGGTTCTCTCATTTCTTAGAAGAGTAAGAAGCAAGATGTTATTTCTAGATCTTCTACAGAAGCTGAGTATCGTGTCATGACCTCAACTACTTGTGAGATAGTTTGGTTCCGTTGGTTGTTTGTGGATATGAGTATTTCTCTTCATCAACCTACTCCGTTATATTGTGATAATCAGAGTGTTATTCAAATTACACGCAATTCAGTTTTTCATGAGCGGACAAAACATATTGAAATTGATTGTTACATTACTTATCACCATCTTCAGATTGACATCATCACATTGTCTTTTGTTCCTTCAAAGCTACAGATTGCTGATATGTTTACCAAGTCACATTTTGCTTTATACTTTCGTTTCTTATCTAACAAACTCTTAATGCTTCTAGCTATAGCATCATGAGTTTGAGGGGATGCTAGATTATATATATTTATTTGTTTATAACTTTTAGGGTAATTTGGTCTTTTCCCTTTTATATTTAGAGTTTAGGATTTCTTAACTAAACTATATAAAGACTTATAATCTGTATTTCCAATTTTCAATTTTGGATTCAATATATGGCTAGTTTTTTCTTTTTCTTAATTTCTATAGTTTGGTCTATCAACCAATTTAATCTAAAATCATTTTTAATTTTAAAAGAAACAAAAAAACTTTAAAATAAATTAGTTCAACTGATTTCAAAAACTCATTCAACTGATTTAATTAAAAATTTGATATTTCAATACAGAATAAAATCGATTTGATTGCTTTTTATATATATATATATATATATATATATATATGATTCGAGTTCCCATAACTCAACGGTATGTAATTCGATTTCTAATCTCAGGGTTCCTTTTTATTTATAATAAAGTATGCACGGTTCTAGTTCCCATAAACACTTTAATCTTTCTTTCTTTGTTATTTACGTGTTTTAATTTCAACGGGCATAAGAAAATTTTAAATTGAAAAAGAACATTTAATAAAATAGATATTGTAGTAAGTCTGTAAGTGTCCAACGTTAATTGTTCAAGAAGAAATATTAATTAATTGATAAATGAATGATTCAAGATGGATTATGTCGAACCCCATAAACACTTTAATCTTTCTTTCTTTGTTATCCACTGGAATGATTCCGCCTTGTTAATCAAGAAGGATTATGTCGAGAATTAGAGATGCAAACACATGTATCATATATTTCTTTTATATTTATAGGTTCTAAAGTAATTACTGAGGAAGAGTGAGAGAGTTTGATTATAAGTTAATTATACATAGATTAAGGATGATTATAAACAACCTGCAGAAACATAAATATTTTGATAAATCTTGATTGACAGAATCTGGTCAGTCAGAAAATAAATATAAGTGTTCTATTAATACATGTTAATCAAAAAATAATATAAATTATTTTATTTTAATTGGTCAGATTCTAACTATTTAGGGCATCTCCAATGGTAAAACTTTTCAATAACTTTTTTGTAGTTACCAATATGTCACATCAATGTCACATCACAAGTATGAAAAACTCTTAGCTTAAGGCATCTCCAATGGTTAAACCTCTCAATGAGGTTTTTTGTAATTTTCAATATGCCACATCACAAGTATAAACACCTACTATTATCTCCACAATGAAAAAACCTCCATACAATTTTTTTTTGTATCTTACATTATAAATCACATATTTTTATTTATTATTTTTTCATTTAATATATCTATATAATTTTCATTTAATATTTTAATTCATTTATGATTTTGATTTAATTTATTTATAAATTTTAATTTAATTAAATTTATAATTTTAATTTAATAAATTAATTAATTTATGATTTTAATTTAATTATAATCATATATATATATTTTTTAACTTATCTCAAAATATATTTATTTTCAAAAGAAAAAAGTGTTAGCTTAATTATTATTAACTATTTATGAAATAAAATATTATAATTAAATGTTTCGTTAAACAATTTATTTTTAATTATTTGGAAAAGATCAATTATACACATTAATTATCTGACTCCACTTTCAAGAGAAAAAAGCAGGTTTGAAAACTCAAACCTGCTCTTGAATTAAAAACCCCAAACTTCACCTACACAATCATAAAAGCTTTTTTGGTAAGATTTTTCAATTTTATAAACCTTTCACAAAGCTTACATTGGAGATGCTCTTAGTATTATCCAAATCTTAATGGTCAGAATTTAGCCAGTAAAAAAAAAATATAGAATATTCTATTAATGCATGCAATCTTAATTAATGTATATAAGTCAAATTGAATATAAAGTATTTCATTCTTTAAATCTCAATGGCCACAATCTACCTGCCAGAAAATAAATATAAAAGTATTCCATTAATGCATATAAAGTATTTCATTAATGCATGTGATCTTAATTAATACATGTCAGCAAAAAAATAAATATAAAATGTTTCATTTTAGCGGGTTAGATTCTAACTATTTATTATTGTCCAAATCTCATTGACCCGTCAACCAGAAAATGAATATAAAGTGTTCCATTAATGCATGTCATCTTAGGTGGAGTTTGGTTAAACGATGGGAATGACTATGGATATGAGTTTGATAATAAGATGGAATGGAAATAGGAATGAAAATGAAATTCACCTAATTATATGAGTTTTGTTGATTCCCATAAATCTAGAAATCATTCCCAAATTGTCATTCCTAAACCCACAATCCAAACACTATTTTTTATTATCATTTTATTCCCTCATTCCTAAATACATCAACCAAACACCCCCTAAATGAATGCATGCCAACCAAAAAATGAATATAAAGTATGAGTAGTGCTAAATTGCTAGAATCTGGACAGCCAGAATCAACTTTATAAGTCATTATCAAGGACATTTTAGTAATATCATATTTATGTATTAACTACATGCATGTATTACAATTCATGTCTAGCTGGCCATATTTTGACCAACAAAATTTACTCATAAAGTATTTCATTCTTTAAATCTCAATGGCCATAATCTGGCCGGCCAGTAAATAAATATAAGTATTTCATTAATGCATGTCATCTTAATTAATGCATATCAATTAAAAAATAAATAGAAAGTGTTTCATTCTAGCTGGTCAGATTCTAGTTATTTAGTATTGTCCAAATCTCAATGGTCGTCACTCAGAACATGAATATAAAGTGTTCCATTAATGCATGTCATCTTAATTAATGCATGCAAGCTAAAAAATGAATATAAAGTATTTCATTCTGGCGGTCAAATTTTAGGAGACCCAATCCTCTAGTCTACTTTTTGTTAACCAGGGATGGTTCATAATGTAATTACGACCACGATTCGACCACAATTGCATTGTGGATCATCCCCTGGTCCACAAATGTGAACTAGAGGATCTTCTATTAAATTCTAACCATTTAGTACGAGCAAGGATAGACAGATTGTATTATGGATCATCCCTTAGTCTACAAAAGTGGATCAGAGGATCTTCTCTTAGATTCTAGCCATTTAGTACAAGTAAGGATCCTTTGGTCAACTTTTGAAGATAAGAGGATGATCCACAATGTAATTGCGGTTGGATTGCAGCTGTGATTTGTCCGCGATTGATTACAATCTCTCTCTAGGTTCATCTTTCTATCCATGTTATAGCTTGGATCGGGGTGGGTGACTGGTGGTTGCCGACGATGGGTGAGTGGCTGAACCATCGGGCATCGAGCAGGGTACGACCTCCGAACAACCTCCAGTTGTCTATCTTGATCTAAACTATAACCTAAATAGAAAGGTGAACTCAAGAAAAAATCATAACTAATTAAGATTGAATCATGATTATAATCTAACCTTAATTACATTATGGATTATGTCTGGTTTAAAAAAAATGGACTAGAGGATGTGATCTCATTTAGTAGTATGGTCCTTAATATTTAAGCCAGTAATTAATCCAAATTGTGAATTAATTAAAAAGCAATTAAGCCCACACGGTGCCCATTTTTTATTCAAAAGCAAAGCCTGCAACGTAGAATTTTTATATATTATTATTCTACTTTATTCCATCATTATTGTTTAATTAATTCGTCCGTATTAATTAGCAAGTGTACGGATTCGGGACTTGTATTCGATCTGCAGTAGTTAAGGAGCAGGCCGACGGCGGCGGTAGCGTCGGCGAACTCGAAGACGTTGGATCCTGATGGCACGGCGGCCTTAATTTTTTTATTTTTGAAAAAATTATCAAAATTGTGATATGAATTTACTTTAAGCATGTGTATTAGATCAGTTGGATAATTAGTTTAAATTTTGTAAGCAAGTATAGTGCGGTGGTAAAAGATAAGGATGATTTTCATATAATGAGAGTTTAAATTTTACAATGGACATTTTTGAATGTTCATGGAGTTTGAACCACTAGTGATACTGGTACCATATCAAGACTTACCTTACCTAATAGTGGATCTGTAAGACTAGTCTACCTTCAAAATTAGTTAGGCCGAAGACCTTAATACGTGAATTTATAGGGTTTAGAAGAATATAACCTTTTGGAAAGCAGATAAATAAAAAAAAAATATTCATATTCTATAATATTAATATTTTACATATTGATTGGTCCATTTGTTCTAATTAATGAAGCTCAAAAATTAATAATCATTAATTTTAAATTCTTAATTAGTTCCCTAATCATCAAGCTCACTAAACAATCGTCCCTGCAAATTATTAATTAACCCGTGATCAATATCATCCTTAATGCACACACAATTAAGCTCTAATTAATCAACGTCTCTCCCCTTCCCTAATAAATATTTTAGGATCAAATGGATGGCGTAATCAAATGAGGCTGGTTTCTAGACTAGTCGCTATGTGTTCTTCCCGATTTATCCTAGTAACCGGTAGAAAATTTCTATGGGGTCAAGCCGGTCATCCACAATGATAGTCAATGAGGCTAACTGGGATTATCATTTTCTCCCCGGGGCTATGGTGTCACCGTAGGACATTCAGATTGTTGCCCAAACACCTACGATTCAAACCCCAGCTATGATGTATTTGTAGGAATTTTTCCTCCAAATGGGAGGGGCGCAATCAACGGATGCTGGGCTTCTGGACTAACCGTCACATGCGCTTCCCGATTTACCCTGATGGCCGATAGGAAACTTCCATGGGGCCGGACCAGTCATCCAGGGATAGTCAATGAGGCTAACTGGGATTATCATTTTTTTTTTTATTTTAAAATCCATAAATTATTTTTCCACATGAATAATAATTCGAATATTGTCCCACAATATTAGTGTATCTATCAATAAATCCAGAGCAAATCTTACGCACACTTAAAATCAGACTTCTTATTAAAATTAATATGCCATGGAAACAAGTACGACAACACTTATTAAGCAAACCCACACACTCGATATGAATGCTAAATCAAGCACTTGCACACTCACATAAACTTAAATCTTGCAACAATACCAATCAAATTAAAAGCAAATTAACATAGAAAGAAAGATCGAACTGATGTGAATCCAATGAGAAGAATATTGTCTGATCGATGGAGGAGTTGATGGTGGAGTTAAGGGCATTGGAAGGCTTTAGGGGTCTTCTTTCCGCAGTAGTTGAGGACGAGGCTGAGGTCGATCGGGACGTTGAGGTGGATGCCGAGGACGTTGGCCCTGACGGCGGTGCAGAGGCAGACGGCGGCCTCGAGGTCGAGGAGCCCGTCGAGGAGCGTGCAGCACTCGCAGGGCTGCTTGGGGAACTTACCGACGCCGACGGTGATGAGGCCGTTGAGCACGTTGGCGCACGCCGCCAGCTTCAGAGTATCCACCGGGCACTTCCCGCCGGGTGACGGCCTCGGGTTTGGCGGCGTCGGGGTGGGGCAGCTGGTCGTGCCGCAGGCCGTGGCGGAGCAGAGGAGGTTGAGCAGCAGAAACAGGGCGGCTGTGGTGGCGCTGGCGACGGCAGGCTTAGTGGATGCCATGGAGCTCGATTAAGCAGTTATTTAGGATTAAGGGGCGATTAATAGGGGATCAATTGCACTATTTAGGGCTGTGTGATTTGAAAGGGTGAAGGGTGTGAGTATTTATAGAAGGGAAAGAGACGCAAGAGGACAAAGGGAAGGCATGTGGAGCATGGATTTTAGCTGGCAAATTAAATTAAATTAATTATTTAATTTTATTAATTTTATGTATTTTTCTTTGAATAAAAAAACAAAGTAGATAATGATGATAAACTAGTTAATCTACAATTAACTGCTAACTCTGTAATTCTTAACTCACAAAAGTGTCTTTGTTTTGCATCCCTCTAGATTTGAAGCAAGTAAACAAAGAAGAAATTAAAATCGATACTTTCTTCTCTTTTCCATAAGTAACCAATCATAACTAACTTCTAGCCAAAGGTTTCTCGATGGATAAACTTTCATACAATAAAAGTTTGACATTCATTCATTCGTGGTATTCAAACTACTTGTACTACTAAATCATCCGCTAGGACTCATCATATTTTCAAATTTATCATGGTAAACAGTGAAAATTTTTTATAGGACCAAACTAGACCGACCTGAATTATATATAAAAAAAATTCTAAGCAAGAGAATTAATCTAAATGAATTAAATGTCAACTTAATAAAAATGTATTTATGTTCATTCAATTGAATGTATATAAAATTAAATAAGTAAATCAATTTACATAATTTATTAATTTAATTGCAGAAATTCAATTTTTTATTATTCGTGTATAGATAATATTCATAAATTTTATTCATCTTACCAAATTTATAAATAAATAAAAGATAATTTTAAAATAAATAAATAAGTTTACTAGCAAATCATAGAAGCTTAAAAAAAAAAGTTTTAAACAATCAATTAAAAACCTCGTATACTAAGTTCAATCTACTAAAAAATTATTGAATTGAACAGACTTACTCAAGCAATTATTCTAAGTAGTTAGGTTCAAGATTCGAGTTTGATAAAAATAAAATAATTTAAAATTTTAGTCAAGTTCACGTGTCCATGTGCTTTAAAAATTAATAAAGTCATCAACATGATCCACCAACATTACAACGCTTAGATCTTGTTTTATGCGTAACAATTTTGTACGAAAGGTAATAATTAAATGTTTAAATTTTCTTTTCGATTAATTAGCAAAGTCTATTTTTAAAAAAACAAAAACAAAAAGTTTATCGAAGCGTATGTATTTAATAAAATTATCTTTGCTGAAATTAAATGAAACAATTAATTGAAATACTTAACGATACCCATGCATGACGTTTACATATCATGCATCTATTCCATGCGTACACGTTCTTCTAGTTCTTCACTGGTTTCTAATCAAATATGACAGATTTCATCTTTTACATAATAATTCTTCACTGATTAAATTATACCGCTTAATTTTACTTGCTGAATTATTATTTTTCATGTCGTTAAATAAAAAATTTAAAATCATAAGGGCATCTTTATTTTTATTTTTTCAAAATTGTCCATAAAAAAAGATGTCCTCTTTTATTTATTATAAAAAAATACTTTATTTTATCTCTATACAATTTACTTTTTCAAAACCATTCTTTTTATTATGTTGGTGATAATTGTTACTCAATTACAATAGTTATGATCTTATAATAAGTATACAGTTAAAATAGTTGTAATTTATAACTATTATAATATAATGTTAACCGATAGTAATTAGTATTATCAATGTTGATAGCGATAAAATGCTCATATTGTAATAATTATGTAATTGCTTTATCACATTGCTATTAATACCTATAAAAGTTAAATTATTACTACGATATAATATTAATCAATGTTCATTATAAATGAAGTGTTTAGTTATAAGCAAATTAACAACGTTGTATATTCTAAAATTACCTTTCTCAAGAATTATTTCAGCGGTTTTGCCTAAGATTGTTATTTGTTTCAACTAAACTCAAAATTACTCCAAACAATTTTAATTCACTCTACGTCCTAAAAATTTTAGTTAAAATTATTTTGATCAAAATTATTTTAATAATATTTAATCAAGTGGATTAATTTTGACCAAATTAAAATAATATTTTACTAATATTGGGATTAAAAATGGGCAAGTACATTCACGTGAAAAAATAATCAATTATTGCGATGATAAATAATTAAAGTACAAGGATTATTAGCTGTACTTAATTTGTCACTTATTAGTCTTTTCAATGCTTTGATGTGTGCATAATCATAATTAATTCACCAAATCTTTCCCGTGACACATGGCTCCAACGTACAACGACGAGATTTGATCCAGCATGGGACCCGTTAAAAGAAAATTAAAAGTTCTTTTACGTGTAAAATTAAAATAAAATATAGTATAAACATAAATATAATACCGTTGACGTATTGGACAGAGTTGCAAATGGAACGTCTCTTTCGGTAAATCTTTTTCGATATCAAAAAACAGGTCCACCATTGTTGATATGATCTAAGTAAGATAATCACTAATCACTTGCCTCCGGAATGGAGAGATAGTAAAAAATGGGATGAACTTCTTAGGTAATAAGACTTCATCGTGCACCTCACAACTTTGTCGTCGGCGAGTACAACTTCCATGGTAACAATTGTGTCTGAAAAGAGGCTATCCATATATTTTGTTGGATATAATTCTCCTATTCAGTGAGCTTCTTTATAAATTGTACGTATGAATACGAATCAAACTTGTTTAAATGATCTAACTCAAAATTATTGAATTTTGGAATATTAAATGTGAGTTAATTAATTTGTAGAATTACTCTTTAGTTTAATCTATTATCATCTATGGGGCTGATAATATATCAGAGTGCTTATATAAAAGACAAGTTCTCAAGGGGTTAGGCTATCTTGACATCTTTCTTCGTTCGAAAATTCATATTTACCAACCGTCGCTAAACCTATTGCACTAGTTCTCCAACCGTTGCAAATGTTGGAGGCGCTAAAGGCAACCGAAGTGATAAAACTAACCGACGGGTTAAACCATTTAACCACTTCTAATGCATACCTTTAGAAGTGGCTAATAATTGTTTACCATTAGAAGCGGTTAGATACAGCTTCTAATGCATGCCTTTAGAAGTGATTCATAACCACTTCTGATTGTTTACCTTTAGAAACGGTTATAAATCGCTTGTGAATATGTTTTATAGAAACGGTTTAAAAATTATCCTATATCATTAGGAGCGGTTTAAAACCACTTCTAATATTGAATTTAAACTAGTTAAAAAATGTTCCTATATCATATTTTACTAATGCATTTATCAAACTTTCAAAACTGAATACAATACCAATCAATTTACGATATTCACATTTCAATTCACAAAATTAATTTATATTGATAGCATATTGCATTATCAAACTAACATATAATATTCATATTTCATTTCAAAATATTAATATATCTTATTTACATTTTTTCCACAATGTACCACAAACACAAAACCTTCTTTAATTCCCAAAACATATACAACCTTCAATAACAAGTCTTCTCCAACCTTCAATAACATATTCAATGCATACAGCTAAAGGAGAGAAGTAATGATATCAAGAGATCCAATGAAAGGAGGAAACCATTGTGTATGTCCTCCAAGAGCCATTTTAACCATATGCAAATATAGATATATTATATCCATCCAAAGTTGATTGTACAAACAGTTGAACATTATAAAAGAATTCACCTAGAGACGTGCATATAACAATATAAAGTGATGAGCAGTAAAGAAAATGTTGTTCACATACATAGTAAAACAAGATGAACAGATAATCAAAATTATCTAAAATTATCCTTTAAAGTTTTTGTATTTAGCATCTGAAAAGAAAAAATAAGTGAAACTATAGCTTATACAACCAATTTGTTCATGCAGGTTTAAAAATGTTAACAATTAAAGGAGAGAAGTAATGACATCAAGAGATCCAATGAAAGGAGAAAACCATTGTGTATGCCTTCCAAGAGCCATTTTGACCATATGCAAATATAGATATATTATATCCATCCAAAGCTGACTGTACCCCTTCGCTCTAGTTTCTGAAATAAAATCTAAGTCGATGGGCCAATTCATCATTATCTGACCCCTATGTCGTTCTTTTGATGGATTCATCGCCATCTTCTATGAGAACAACTGCCTTGCCTTTATAGACAAGATGAAATGGGGTCATTCCTATGCTTTCTCGGGGAGTTGTCCGATGGGCCTATAGACACTGGCAATTCCCTACCCAACTTCTATGAACATGATCCAACTTGGTTTTTAAGCCTTTGACTATTTCTCGATTTACTACCTCCACCTGTCCGTTGCTCCATGGGTAAGCCACTGAAGTAAAAGCTTGTTAAATACTGAAACCTTCACACCATTCTTTCAAACGTTGACCCTGAAATTGTTGCCCATTGTCGGAGACTAATCAGTAAGGTATATCGAATTGGTAGACTACGTTTTGCCATAAGAACTTCATGACTTCTTCCTCAGTTATACAGGCCAAAGGTACGATTTCAATCCATTTAGAAAAATAGTCTACGACTACCAGTAAGAACTCTTCCTATTGTTTGCCGATGGAAAAATGTCCCACAATATCCATCCCATATTGATCAAAAGGGCAAGTCGTTGTAACAGTGTTTAAGCAATCATGTGACGATGAGATAAGTTTTGATGTTTTTGACAAAGGTAACAGGCAGCAACAAATCAGGTTGTGTTCGCCTGTAGGATTGGCCAAAAATATCTAGCCAGTAATACCTTTCGAGCCAATGTCCTCCCTTCGTCGTGGTTACCACAAATGCCTTCATGAATTTCTCACATTATATAATCAGCATCCTCCTGACCCAAGCACCTGAGAAGCAGTTGAGCAAAAGACCTCCAATATAAAGCATCCCCAATCAAGGTGAATTGGGGCACTTGTCTTTTGAGTGCCTATGCCTGCTATAGGTCAGTAGGAAGGATTCCTTGTTGCAAATAAGTTGTAATCAGTGCCCTCCGGTCGATTGTCGCCTCTGGATTCATGATCTGGTTAACTTGAGAAATTAATAATACTTGAGATATACAGTCTTCTATTCTCTAATTTGATAAAGTGCTAGCCAACTGAGCTAGTTCGCCTGCCTTTTAATTTTCCTCTTGAAATATTTTTTTGAAGACTAATTTCTTGAAAATGCACTCAAAAATTTTCAAAGGCCCTGACATAACCTTGCAACTTCTCATTTTTTATCTCAAAATTCTCTGCTATCTGTTGAGCCACTAGTTGAGAATTTGAATAGATTATGACTCGAGAAACTCCTGCCTGCCTCACGACCTAGAGTAGTCCTGATAATAAAGCCTTGTACTCGGCTTTGTTATTAGAGGCTCAAAAATCCAACCGAATAAAAAGAGTGAGTACATCTTCTTGTGGAGATACTAATAAAATATCCACCCCACTGCCTTGACGGTTGGCGTAGCCATCTATATAAATCTCCTAAGTACCTTTAACCATCTGCTCAAGTGCCTCTATAAGCTTGAGCCTTGATAGTTTTCCTAGGCTAATATCGAATATCATATTCACTTAACTCGATTGTCCACTTGATCAACTTTCTAGAGGCCTTAGGATTAGTCGACACCCAACCTAAATTGTTGTTCGTGAGGACACTGATAGGGTGAGCCAGGAAATATGACCTCAACCTTCGAGCTACTAAGGTAAGTGTCAATGCCAATTTCTCTAGGGTGGTGTACCTACTTTCAACTTCCTTTAGTAAATGATTGAAAAAGTATATAGGATGTTGTATTTGATCCTTTTGGCGTAGCAAGATTGCCGCTACTACTCCTTCAAAAGATAATAGATATACCCACATCATCTCTCCCACCACTAGCTTGGAGAGTAGAGAGAGTTGGGACAAATATTCCTTTAACTCCAAGAAGGCTTAGTCACATCTGTTATCTCATTCAAACTTGGTTGCTTTCCTTAACACTTTGAAGAAGGACATACTTCGATTGGCCGAGTGGGAGATGAACCAAGATAAAGTTGTGATATGACCTACCAACCTTTGAGCATCTCTAAGATTTCAAGGTAGTAACATGTTTTGAAGGGCCTATACCTTCTCTGGGTTGGCCTCAATTTCCTACTCAGTGACAATATATCTGAGGAATTTTCCATTTTTGACCCCGAACAAACACTTGTGAGGAATTAATTTGAGACCATACTGCCTAAGAGTACTACAGGTTTCCTTAATATCTGAGACGAGGATCTCGGCTTGCCTTGATTTAATCAGGTTGTCATCTACATATACCTCTACATTCCTCCCGATTTGATATTTAAAGACACGGTCCATAAGTCGTTGCTAGGTCACACCTGCATTCTTCAATCCAAAAGGTATAACTATATAACAAAACATTCCATTAGGGGCAATGAAACTGACCTTTTCTTAATCCTCGAGAGCCAGGGGGATTTGGTGGTACCCTTGGTAGACATCTAGCGTGCATATGAGTTCGTAGCTTCAATTGCATCTACCAATTGGTCAATGCATGGAAGTAGGCAACAATCCTTTGGGCATGCTTTGTTAAGATCATGAAAATCGATACACATCCACCATTTATTTCCAGGTTTAGAAACCAACACTACATTGGATAGCCAAGTTAGGAATTATACCTCTCATATGTATCCGACTCCTAGTAGCTTATCTACCTCTGCCTGGATTACTTGGCCTTGCTCAGGTGAACATTTTTGATTCTGCTACCATATTAGCTCAGCATTCGACACAGTATTCAATCGGTGGATCATCACTGAAGGGGAGACTCCCATTACATCCTTAGGCGACCATCCAAAGACATTATGGTTGTGGGAGAGACAAGCAATTAGTTCCTTCTTAAGTTGTGACTCGAGATCAATGGCCAGCCGGACAACTCCCGCGGACTAAGTGGGAATTTATATTTCCTGATGGCCCTCCTCAGGTTGAGTTATGGCCAACTTTTTGGTTACTTGAAAGAAGGTGCCATGTATGCGTTGAGCTTTCTGGGAATCCACCTGGATTATATCCACATAACACTTCCGTGCGGCTAGTTGGCTTACTTTTACCTCACCGATCTGGTTGTCAATCAGGAAATTGATCTTCTGATATGGAGTGGAGACCACTGCTTGAAAAGCGCTTAACGTCGGTCTACCCAATATAGCATTATATGTTGAATTGGTATTTGCCACTAGGAAGGGTGTGCGCCTGGTCCTCCTTGGTTCTTCTCCTAATGAAAGGGAAAAATAAATTTACCCCATGGGCTAAACTTTGTGCCCTGTGTGTAGGTCCCTTGCAGCCGGCAAGAGGGGGTGAATTGTCTGAAAATGAAAACGCAAATCTTTCTCGATCTTATAGCTTGATTAACACATCCACTTGTACAAAAAAAAAAAGAAATAAGAAGCAAATTAATTAAAAGTCCGAGGCACAGAAATTTACTTAGTTTACATTCAGAGGATTACTAATCCAAGGCAAGTAAAGCTCGCTATAACGATCTCCTTTGGGCTGAATAGTCTCTTACAAAGTTGACAGCTCACACAGTAGTAGAACAAACAAAGAACTCGTTTACAAGTTTTGCATTTAACTACTGGGATCAGGGTTGTATTTATAGCCCTAATCCGGGTGGCTGGAACGGTTCTGGGTGTCTAGGTATAGATAAACTTTTATCCACGACACAACGGATCGGGACAGCATGGCAAATGACAAGTTTGTG
>JBBMJZ010413116.1:10911243-10938385 GCA_037833815.1 Zingiber zerumbet | reverse complement strand
ATATAATAAAAAAAGATAAAATCTTCTGGGCATCCGAAAATGATTTAAATAATATTTTTTGGGTTTGAAATAGGGTGATTAAAGATAAACTTTGAAATTTATTAAAGATCTTTGAACGAGCTTTGATTTGATATATTATAGGCCCCGTGTTTCAATCCGAGTCAAAAGTTATGACCTCTCAAAGCTTCCACCGATCCTGCTCCGATTCTTCTCCGATCCTGTTACGATCCTGTTCCGATCCTACTGATCCTGCTGCGATCCTGCTGCAAAACTCGATTCTGCACGATCCTGGATCGATTTTGGGTCTCCGGATCGTACGATCCTACGATCCGGATCGCGATTTTGCAAACTATGGTTGTGCGTCCTATTTGAAGGAAAAATTTCTATAAATACATCATAACCGAAGATCGAATCGCATATACATAGATGACAACCTAAATATTCTACCACGGCACCATAAGTCCAAAGATAATATTTTCAATTAACTATTAATAGTGATCCACGCCAGTAAACGTATAACCTTGCTGCACTAAGGGCATCTTCAGTATAATGTAAAGACTTTGAAAAGTTTGTAAAATGACAAAACCTTGAATTATTATGGATGCTAGGTTTGATGTTTTATTTTAACAACAGTAGTAAAATTTTAAATTTATTTTTTTTACAAAATTAGTAATGTAGATGAGATCATTCGAAATAAGGATGTGTGACTTGATAATATGGTTCATAATAAAATTATAAATTTATAGAGAGATTTTTTTTTTAATAGTAGGAGTAGTAAGTTTTTATATTTTTAATATGATATTGATGTGACATATTAAAAATTATTATAAAAAAAAAAGCATTTAGATCTCTGATAATTGAAGATGAGTCGACAATCGTATTCGCTATTCAATAGACGAAAAACTACATCGAGAGAGAATTCTTCAACAAGACAGAGTTAATGCTCAGTATAATTCCACCTTTACGCAATAGTCTCACAATTCCTTCTAGAGAGGCATTACAACAAGTTGTCTATGGAGATTCTATTGCAACCTTATGGGTGTTAATATTATTATATACTTCATACAAATCTTTTGTCTTCTCCAGATTTTCCATCAGATCACCATCATCACATTCTCTTCCGAGAACCATAAGTTGGTTTCTTCTCCACTTGCCTGCCTACAAATCGGGGTCACTGCTCCATCGGAGGCTTCAACACCTGATTTCAAAGGAGAAGTAACTAGACAAAACATTTCCAACTGACAAACACTATTAAATGAAGAAAGACGATATGGACTTAATACCCATTCCACTGGACGATGCACTCAGATAGTTTGCTGAATCCAATCTGAGGCTCTGAAAGGTGATGTCTTCCCAACTCGTGAAACACGGCAAGCATTTGGCGCCATGGTCGCCGGGAAATAAAGCTCCATCTATGTGATCGATTTGAGATGGAACTGCGAGCTGATTAAATGATGGGCCTGCTGCTTGTGGACTCTGGAACTGATCACAAAAGCTTGGCGATTTGAGACAAGAAACTGTTCCACTGCTTCCCTGAAAAGGATCAAGAGATGAGCTCTCTTCTGTGCAATCATAAACCTCTTCCACGTTTCTTTTGTGTTTGAAGTCGGACATGGCAGGAGAGTTGCATCTTCCATTTCTCTTCATCACCCGGCACAAGGCAAAATCTCCCTAGTAAGATGAGAACAATCAGTGACTGCAAGAATCATGCGATATCTATTCAGTGTTTTACCACAAAGTTAGTAGTTCCATTGGGAAGATCTTCGCAAAGGCGGTGCTCGTGCATGATCCAGTCAGTTCTTTCTCCCCCGGGAGCTCGCCCCAGATAGAAAACAAGAGTTTTCCTCAGCCCAAACACACAAGATTCGCAGCTTATCTTTCTGTCTTTCCCAGTGGCCTTCCAGTACCCAGAAAGTGTAGCTCTGTTGGTGCGGGAACCATTTGGGTATTTGCGGTTGTGTGGATAAAAGAAGAACCATTCCATGTCTTTTCTAGGAAGAAACGATTTATCTGAAAATGATGAAATCAAACACACTGAAGAAATTGAAAACAACCAAAGTGAAAGGCATGCAGTCGTCAGTAAATTACCTGGTAGCTCCCATGGATCAAATTTGCATAAATCAATCACTGGAATAACTTCAAGCTCGATCTTAAGCCCATTCACTTTCCTCTTCAGATAGTAATCGATCAACTCTTCGTCGGTTGGACAGAATCGAAAACCGGGTGGCAGCAGCATAGAACTCATTTTGTGCAGTTATGAAGATGATAAAACAAAGCACTCTTTAAAAATTCGATTATATGATAAAATTGATCAGAAAACGAAGATTTGCTTCCCTCAAAAACATGGAAGCCGGATCGCCCTTGACGAACTGTACCTATTTAAAGTGTTGAATATCCAAAAATAAAACCTTTTCTCTGAACACAGCTTCCAAAGTATAGAACTCTTATAGGTCAAAATCATTGATCTTCTCATAAACCTCTGATAATTGTTCTTAGAAATCTGCAACAGACGGTTTTCTATTTCAAGCTACAAGTTCAATGGGATGCCAAAACCGAGAAAACTTATCAGATAGGTGGAACTTATCAGAGAGTAGAGTATAAGAGCAGAGACGGGATGTCTATTTATAGAGGAAGGAAGGAGAAGCAATGAAGCAAATAAAGGTTGAGATTGTCTTTGTATGCATGAAGTTATTCCAAACATTTTAAAGAATTTGTGGTCTCTTTTCCGTTTGACTATTCACACACAAAATTGCGAGTCGAGTTTATACTTCAATAGCTTTATATTGTTACCGTTCATGATAACATTCTGTTGCTGTCAGCAACTCAGCATGTCCGAAAGTCCCCTTTGTTTAATCTTCTCCGGCTTATTCATAAAGTGACAAGGATGGACGCATTAACTTTGGATGACTTTGTCGACCAACATTCATGAGCGTTCACATCGAGTTTCTTCCTCCCTTTTCCAAGGGCTTGTATTTTATTAACTAAAGTATGCGATCGTTAATGGAGATCTGCATGGAGGAAAGGAAATTTGCAGGCTAATGGCTCCATGGGAATGTACTAAAAGATCACTGACAAAATTCTTATAAAAGCTAAAACATTCTCACCAGTGCTTATCATTGCACTTATTTTTAATTCACCAGAACTTATTCTCTGCCAGCGAAAGGTGATCAAGTCTTGTTGATCATGTATACAGTCATCATTAAGAAAAGTAATGACTGAGGGAACAAAAACACAATGATTCGCGCACTGTCCTTCTGGTAGTGATTCATATGATCGGATCACGTACGTCGGCAGCAGCAGTTGGAGCATGCTTTTTTGGACTCAGATGGCTGCTTCGTCATCAACTTTAATCGAAGACGATGAAGGAGTAGGAAAGGGCATAAAGCGAACGACTGTGGGGAGCGGACGCTGCATTTTTCAACAGCGCTCCGATCGTTCACTTTGAGTTACAGGGAGCAAAGAAGAAGAAGAAGAAGGCAAAAATTAATGGCGAAAGAGACAGATTAAGTTGCCGAAAGTGGTAGTCGCTGCTTTTGAGGATAAGATAACGGGGAAGAAGTGATGGAACACCGAACGCAATTTTGATAAAGGCCTCTCTGTTTTCGGTTGTTTTTCACTTGGGTAAATTCAGTAGTGCGAACGGTTCCATTCTGTGTAAAAGTTCTAGGATGGCCTTATGGGCCTATCGCTGAAAAAAATTAAGGGCTATGACACGCTTAAGTAAAAAAATTTAATGAAATGTTTAAGAATAGATATAAATTTATGATCTATTATTTTATATTTTGTGGGTCTCATTATTTTATTAGTCTATCATTAAATATTTTATTAAGATTTATTCCTTGAACATATCGTTAGGAATACCCTGCAGGTAAAAATGGACCCACAAATATATGTAATTACAAAAATATTTTCAGTTTTATAATATAATTAGGATTATATTAGATGATTTTACTCGCTATAATTTTAAACCTATAATATAATATAATATAGATTATAAAAGATAATAAATTTTTAATCTGGATTATAAAACTAATAGCATATAATTTAGATTACATTCAAATTTTAATATTTAATATGTCAAATATACCCATAATATATTTTCTACACTAACCGATTTTCATCAACCGTAGATCGCTATAGTCGATAAAAGTCGTAGAATATTTATGTCACTTTAAAAAAATAATAGATAATTACATTTCTTATAAAAATTAATGAGAATATAATCAACTTTACAATTTTTTTCACACACAATGTACAACTTTTTCATCAAATATAATAATATAATATTAATTATATTACATTAATTATAAACTTGATTATATTACCTCTAATTAAAAACCTCAGGGTTAAGATTTAGTTGACTCCCTCAGAACTTTATTATTTTTTATCAATAAATTTATGGGATGAAAAATTATTGTTTTATTTTTATTTTTGGTTCTACAGCCATGAGTTTTATTGATAAGGCGCTTTGATTAAAACTGTTTAGTAAATCAATTAAAATGACAAATATGTTTGAATTTCTCTCTCTATTATGAATATATATTTAGTTTAATTTTTTATTTGGACCGGCATGAGACTGTGACACTTATATTTTACTATTTATTCTTTGTTCTAAATTTTATAGTATAATTTTTCACGAATAAGATATTATTGAATTCTAAAATAGAAATCAATCTATGTATCTATTTTATTTTTATTTTTTAAAGTTAAAATAAATTATTTAATCTATCAAATCCCATTATTTTGGCCAAAATTATTTGATAAACTAGAACATTTTAAGATCAATTTGTTCTTAAAGGGTGACAAAAGTTGACACGACCTGCTTACGCAATATGACCCAACCTAAAATTTTGCAACTTCGTATCTGAGCTAAACAATTAGGTTCATAAAGGGTTCGACCCATTTATGAACCTAATTTTTTGCAGGTCCCTATTTCCTTTCCCTCTGAACTGCCCCAGATTCTTGTGATGCCTGATGGGTTGATCGTGTGGTATCCGATCCACTACCAACTTCAATCCCTAATTTCTAAAACCTTCTCCCTCGTCGCTGCCTGCGATCGAAATGGCCGCCTCTTTGCTTCCCGAGGTTTCGCCGAAGATCTTCACTGCAGAAACCCTCCGCGCCGCAGCCAAACAATCTCAGGGAATCCATCTCATACCAGTCTCCCTCCGCCGCTCCATCAAAAAATTCCTCCGAGGTATTCGACATTCCTCGTAAAACTGTTCATTATAGCCGTATTCAGTGTTTTTTTTTGGAACCCGAGCAGAGAGGAAGAATGCCCATATGAATAGAAAGGTGCTGCTTCTCTCACAGTCTTTCAACAAGATCAAGTACGCCAACCTCCAGCTCACTGCCTCCGCTTCTCGTGACCTTGTTGAAAACCCGTTCAGGCCCGTCGTGCTTCGTTCTGGTCGGTGGAAGATTCAGTCTGCTTATGGGGACATTGGTGTCAAGTATAGTGAAGATGAGACCGTCGCGTACGTCGCCTCCCGCATGCCTGCCATATACTCTGCATGCCACCGGGTCCTCCGGGAGGTCCAAAGCTTCTGCATTCATCAAAATTCTCTTTCTTTTTTTTTTCTCGGCAGGTAACCGTCCTTTTGTTGCCATTTACCTTTGAATTGTGGGTTTGTGATTGTAGGTTCGCAGGAGGGTGCCAGAATTTTCTCCATCCAAAGTTCTGGACTTTGGTGCTGGTCCAGGCTCAGCTCTTTGGTAAACTCATTCTTTGTTCAGTTCACGTGTCCACAAAAAATTATTGTCTTTCTTAATGAAGCGGAAGAGGTGTTAGTTGTTTCTAATCTTTTGAACTGCTTAGGGCAATGCGCGAGGTTTGGCCTCGTACTTTAGAAAGAGTTAATTTGGTAGAACCATCCAAATCGATGCAAAGAGCTGCTCAGAGCCTTTTGCAAGGTAAGTCGATATGATGTTTCCCTTTTGTGCTATTATGTTCACAACCTCTGATAGGATTCTCTGATAATGCTTAAATGATTATCTAATTTTTTGCACTTAAGTAGGGTACAACTCATTGTGCTTTCCAATTCCTCCAATTGGCATGGTCTTGGGTTGACAACCAGTGTCATATTAGTTAATTTCATAATTTGGTTATGCCATTTTGTTTCAATATAAAATTATGTAAAACAATGTTAAACAAGTTAAAATATTACGAAAATAATAGAATATACATAAAAAAGTTATGGCAAACAGGCAGATTCATCGGTGTTATAGATTTGAAAGGGCTGCCTGTAATCCTCAATGTTAAACATATTTGAGGAGATGTGCTAGCAACTTGATATCAAAATTCCACTAAGGCAGATTCACACCATATTTTGGAATGCAATATATTAGATTACTCTACTTATTGTTCATTGGTGTTATAGATTTGAAAGGGCTGCCAGTAATCCACAGTTATGATAGCATTCAAGCCCTAAATCTCAGCCTGGATAAGCATGACAGAAGACACGATCTTGTGATTTCTGTAAGATCTCCAAACTTTTGTTTTCCCCAAATTCACAATTATATTGTCCAAGTAATATTGTATTATAATTTTGTAGAACACTATACTTCCTCTTTTATATTCTCTCTATGATGGGTTATGTAGGATAATCCAACCAATATTACAGTGTTAGATCCCTAGTCAATGTGGGACTATCCTTCATAAGATCTTCTCATGTGAAGTTTAAATCCTGTGAACCCTTCTGCTAGCGTTGACTTGATGGCAATGCAATAAGATCATCCTCACAATTGTGAAAACGGAGTATAACCTGGCATTGCATCTAGGTTGGCAAGATGGAAAACAAATTTCCTTGTGCTTCTTTTTAGATGTATATTTTGGCGTTCCTACTCTTGGCTTGGGGTAACACATAAGCTTATCTAGTCATGTAGCTTTGTTCCTTTCCAATCATCATCATTTGTAGTTTGGGTGTGCTGAATCTCCCACAACTCTAACCCACCAAACTTGACCATATTTAGTGCAATTCGGGCAAATGCCATCCAACTTTAACCCAATTCAATTAGATTCTTCCCAACTGATGTTCTTTAGCCATGCTCTAGTCAAGGCTGGAGCTAAAACTTGAGGCTAGGGCTGTTAATGATCCAAACATTTGTGAGAAAGATTGTTGTTTGGTTTGGTAAGAGCTTACTTATGTCCGTTAAATATACACAAGGTCAATTAAATTAGCAAGTTTGAACAACACATTAAACTAAATGAACAAGGTTGAACATATATGTGTTTCACTTATTAATGTTCATGAAAAGAGATTAAGAATGCCCACAAACAAAACTTGTGAACTATGTTCATCAACAAATCTTTTATCAAATTTATAAAAAAATAAAAAACTCTCAAAATAAATATACAAGCTCGTAATATCAAGCTTATTAACCAACCGAACAAACTTGAAAATGTAAAAGTTTCAAACAATCAAACAAACTTCAATTAAGAGTTTGATAACATCTAAATGAACTAAGCTCAAGCTCAAGTTCGAAAAAAAACCAAGCTAAGCTTGAACAACCATTTCAATGGCTTGGTTCATTTTTAGTCTGGGCTTGATTTGGTTCAATTTCCTTCTCAAACAAACTTGAACAACACAAAGCTTGGCTTGTTTACAACAATACTTCAAACTAGCAAACTTTTGTAATCCATTCCAAGTTTTTTCCATAATAAATTTGACATTCCTTGTCGGAAAATAGGGATAGGCATGGAGTTGAAGGAGGAAGACAAATGATGCTAAAATTTCTGTTTTCGCTGGTCAAGAAGATGCCGTAAGAAAAATAAGAGCAAGTGACCTTTCCTTTATAAATGAAAAAAATTGTCTGGTTTTGGGTAATATGTTTCAAGGTGCCAAGTAACTTAATTGTGAACGATAAAGACAAAGGAATCAGTAAATTCACAATTTTGAATAATATTGAGGAGGATGGGATGATTGTTCCTTGGATTTTCTATAGGAAAAGGAAAAGTTGAGCATGGGAGTAGGGGTTTTAGTGGAATTGGGAGAACGTTACAATGTGGAGGAAGCTATGGAGGAACTAAACCATCCAAGTAAGAAGAAGGGATTTTAGAGGGCAAAGCTAGAGCAATTTTGCAGAGATTATGAACTAAAAGGGAAGATCTGATAAAGTTTGAATTGAGGAGGCTTGAGATCCAAGTTCCGTTCACTTTTGAGATACAGGATGAGATGATACCAAAAAACTTTTGAGTTCTATGCATGAACACATACAAATAGAGCACACATCCATTGGACACAATTACAGAATGTCCTTGTATGGAGTTTTGTATGCATTTGTGTCAGGTTTTCCCAAAAACTCTGAGGCGAGTAGCACATCAATGGTGGTGAAAATTGTCCTTGGAAGACATCATGTTTTAGAGTTTGCTTGAAATAAAGTCTACTTTGTGGGAAGTAGTGGGATTACTTGGAGTTTGGCTAGTATAATGATTTTAAAGCTAGCTGGAGTCTTGCATGGTTATTGAAAAGGTTTATTGAAGTAGCAAAGCAAGTTTCACAACTTGAACCCTGGTCTCCTAGTGTGACCTTAAGTATGAAAATCTACCAAAGCATTATGCTGAGATGTTAGAGAGGGTGAGTAGGTTTGCAAGAGTAATTGATGTCATAAAGTTAAAGCAGCAAAGTTGAATCCTAGAAGGTTTGAAGAGTTAATAAGGATTGTGTGCAAGACAAATACTTGAGAAATTTAGATTGTTTGTATCACTGGGTTCATACATATGAGGATCCTACTTGGAGAACTAATGAGGGTCTTTTTGCTGTCCGCTGAAACTAGAAAAGTTGAGGAACTGAAGGAAGCATGTGTGACTCTAGAAGCAATTCAAACTGATGATTTAGTGGCTAGTGTTTGGTAGTGAGAGTGGCAAGTTGAAGTCATGCACGGAGGACATCTTCTTATGCATGGAAGATGTCTTCGTGTTGTGCTTTCCATTTGAAATTGGAGTACAATTAGAGGTTTCTAGGGGAATTAATGAAGATCAAGCAGGATGCTGGTGATTCAAGTTCAAAATTACTAATTGCTTACATATGGTGCTTATAGACATTCACACCTTGATTGATGTGTTTTACCATGATGCTTCTGTCAAAATGGGATATCCTCTAGCAAATTGAGAGGAGGAAAGCACGAACTTAACTGGCTTCACTAGGAATCATGGTTTAACAACTTATGTTGTGATGGGTGGTGTTGTGGCGGGACTTAACCACCATTTTTAGGAAATTATCAAAAATCGATACCAACTGACATGAGCATTCTCTCACATGTCAATCATGTCACTCTTATGGATAAGATTGTACTATATGGACACTCAACACATCTGCATGCTTCAACATGCTTTTGCACGCTTCATCACATGTCAATACGTGATGAGATGACTTGACATGGATTCAATTAATGCTTGTTATTTTATTTATTCATTTGTTTTTTCTGTAACTTGTTTTTTTTTAATTTTCTGATCTTTTAATATATAATTTTTCTTATTATCAAAAGTAAACAAGTTAAATGTAAAAAAGACTTAACGTGCAAACTTATTTAAATTTATGTCAACTCATGTTGAAATAAATTGAACAAAATTTATATTTAATTGAATTATTTTTGATATGGTCTTATTTACAGAGTAAATTTTTTGATTTAGAATTAAATGAGTAAAATTCATTTTAATTTAATTTTAATTAATTGGTAATCTTATTTTTAAAAGTATATAAACAATGTGAAAAGGGATTAGAGGAGTAGAACTTGTTTAAATTCATCTTAGCACACTTTTGCATGCCAAAGTGTGCCAAGTGTCTGATAAGATACTAAACTAAAAGTGTACTATTTCGGCTGAGGAGCACCTCAGTACAATACTTAAAACATGCTAGGAATAGAATTAAAATGTCAGGAATAATAAGCAATTGTAACATTAGGTGAGGTGTCATGTGTCTGAACGATGCTGATGAAGTTTCTAGTGGTGGATTTGTCTTTTGTGCACTATGCAATTTGGTTCAACTTTAAGCAAGATAAGATTGTGGTGTCAATTTACCACTTAACCATGAAATTCTTGACTCAAAATGGGGTGCAAATGGTTAAATGAATCCGGTGGAGTCTAAGAGCTGTTACAAGCACTTGTTGGACATCAGTCAAGGTCATTGGATTTTATCTCTTATTGTTATTCTTTAGAAAATAGTTTAAGGTCTTTTGGCTTTTCTAAAAGGTGATTTAAGTCTGGATATATATATTTTTTTTGTCTCTAATATGAGTACTGAAGTGCTGACTTATCCTACTCTACCTAGCATAACAAGTTTTAATTGATTTATCAATAACTCGAATTAAAATTGATACATCATAGTATGTTACCTTTTTAGGAGTGACGTGAATTAGATGGAAGCATTGGTTTTTGTAATATTTTGCTTAGATAACTTTTATAGTTCTCCAATGTCCAGATTAAATAATCATAATTATATAAATTAATACAAAATACTATTATATATATATTAATTATATAAATTAACTATTTAATTTAATTAATTAATTAATTAATAATTTAAATAATATATATTTAAAATAGTAAAAAAATTAGAATATCAAGTAAACATTAAAATAGTAAACAACTACAAAATAATTAAAAAAATCAGAATATAAATTTGATTTATTAGAATTTTATAAATTTTTATATATTTTTTTAAATTTTAGAATTTTTTAATTTTTTAAATATTTTTTAGAATTTTAAAATAAAATTTAAAACATAAAAATAATTTCAGAATATTATTTAATAAAAATTATTATTTTTAAAATTTAAAATATATTTTTTATATTTTATTGGGATAATTTAATTAGGGTTAATGAAAGTCTCTTTTAAATATCACACTTAAATAGGAAATGTTTGATTTATTTAAATTGGAATATTAATTTTGCACAATAACTAAACCCTAAATGCCCTGATGCCCACGCATGCATGCGCCTGCGATGCCTCCAACGCCCTGCAGACGTCTCCGGCAGCACTGGAAGCGTTCAGTGATGTTGTCGGCGGCATCGGAAGTGTTCTGTGACACTGCCGATTGCGCTGGAAGCGTTTCGCGACGCTTCTGGTGGCACTTGAAACGTCGCGCCGTGACGCGTTTCAGGCGCCGCATGACGCTCCGGCGGCATTGGAAGCGTCCA
Organism: Zingiber zerumbet; assembly: GCA_037833815.1. Classification (NCBI taxonomy): domain Eukaryota; kingdom Viridiplantae; phylum Streptophyta; class Magnoliopsida; order Zingiberales; family Zingiberaceae; genus Zingiber; species Zingiber zerumbet. The sequence continues at coordinate 10,927,249 of JBBMJZ010413116.1, read as the reverse complement.
GCGACACACCTTGCTGCTCGAGACGATCGCCCATGATGTGCTGGTTCGCTCCCCAGCGGAACGGTAAAAACCGTCCTTGCCGGGTGACACAGAACGATATTTCATTCACTGCCTAAAAGTCTAAATACTATAGGTCTCACATTGTAATTAATAATTTATCCCGATGATTCGATTGGCAAATGTGTCACGAAGACTGTAATTACACGGCTTAATACCATCAAAAAATTGCATTCTAACCGTGAAGATGGACTATAATATAGAAATTTGCATTATTTTTTCGATGATTAATACCACTAATCTATGTCTTTTTCTGGAGAAATTAATCCTAATGTTATTCACTAGATCTTCCAAACAAATTAAATCATTAACATTGTATTTTTAAGCTCTAAGAATATCTTATCTCACAAAGTAGATTGTCTGTCTCTGTTCTCTTTTGCTGACCTTTCTTTTGGAGGTTATAATAATCTTGGTAGAATTGACAATTCCAACACTTTCCCTGTTGACTAGATATCAACATCTCTTCATGTTTTAGGTTCACTTAAGACAAAGTCAAGGTAAACGTAATGTACATATCGTCTCTTTTAAAAGTCTTTTGCAGGTTACCTTGTCCAATGGAATGGACTACCTAGTGTGCAGTTCACTTTTGACAAAGAAATGATCTCTCTTTTTTTTTTTAAAACAATTTTCTGTATTAGATTAGGGTTCTGAATAAAAACTTATTAGAGTTGGAGTCCACTTTACTAGGGAATAATGATGTGGAGACACTTTCCAGATTTACACTTTTTTGAGATGAATTAATTAGGCAAATGGTTCCTTTTATTTTATAAGTGAAAAGTGGATATATGCTTGTATATAAAGTCTTACCAAGTTGTGGTCATGGTTTAAAGTCTTGTCTCACTTGTAATGGATGAGAGGACTCACATTGAGATGAGACACATCAATCGAGTGTGAAACTGTTATTCTCACATCCACTGCATCTTCTTCAACACTTCAATGGAAAACCCTGACTATGGTACACTCAGGCTCCTCTTGCCAGGCAGGGCTTCTCCTCGGGCTGAAACCAGTTCCATCACTGAGATTTGAAGACTTGATTATGGTTATCGTATAGTTTTATTCTTCTTCTTGGTATTTCTTGTTCTTTCTTATTGATGTTAGATTTATATTCCTTTGGTATTGCATATAGTATTTCAAACACATGATTAATTTTCTGTTGGCTAATTGTTTTCTACATTTTATTTACCAATCCATCAAAGTCCTATGCTCTTGGAGAGATACCATCACTAAGTGACAGAATTACAATCCTGCGCCAGCTTTGGGACCTTACACAAGATGTTTTGGTATGCCATACATTCCCTTGCATTGTAAATCCAGATTTTTTTTTTTTACTTTATCGGTAACGTTCCATTACTCAGATGAAATATTTGTTCCATATCTTATTTTTTTCACCTTGATAATCATATCCATCTGTCACTTATATATTTAACGTATACTTTCCTGAATCTAATGTGCATGAGCACCTCTGATATATGTCTGAAAGAAAGGAAGATTTAATTGATGGCTTAGCTAAAAGTGTCTGTTTCAATTTTCTAAGCTGTAAAGTACTCTATTTTTCTATGATAAAATGCATAATTTTTGGAAACTAACGAAAAAAATTCTTGCTACTTTCTGTATCCTCTAATTTCTTTCAGATACATTCTTTCTGTTTATTCTTTATAACTATTTCCTTCAAATGTTATGCTCAAATCAGATAATATTTACAAATTAGTTGAATGGGCAAACTATAGTTGAATCTTTGTGACACCATGTTCTTCCTCATGTGGAAGCACTACTGTTTTTAGTTGGCCTCATGTATTTAGCAAATATAAATTTGTCTTAATGCGACCTGAGACTAAACTAGATTTGGTGGGTAGAAAAGAGGATGGGTTGCTATATCTAGCATACATCCTAGGTGGTTAACCAAGCTGATAAGGATTCTTAAAAACAACACATCTACACTAAAATTTATAATGATATTGCCTTCTAGTAGAAATCAATTAAGTTGCTACTGACTTGATAGGATGTAGTAATACATCAGCAAATAAACTAATAAAATAATTTAATCTCTCTTTAATATTTCCCCATTTCTCCTACTCAGTTGGCACCCTCACTTCTACATGAAGTAGGCAAGGTAGAGCGGGCGAGAGTGATGAAGATATTTAGGGAAGCTGGTGATCTGAGAGAGGTTCACAGGTTCGGTTGGAGTTGTCTCCTACTCAGTTTAGATCTGCATGGAAGGAAAGCCCCTGAAATTGAGAATACAACATGGTCCTTGTTTTCTGGGTGGACCCTGCCTGAAGTGTTAAGTGTGGACAACCTCAGTTGTCTGGATCAGCTTTGCCTTCCTATTCCTTGAATTGGCATGGATTTGTTTAGGGTCGCCATTACATTACTTCCATGGTGTTTAGGCCACAAATAGGAATCTAATAAAAAAGTGGAATTTGCACTTGCGCACACAAACACACACTAGCCTTGGATGATTAGGAACTAACTAGTAGCAGGTAATTGCCTATATTTAGTCCAACTTGCTGAAAGTGATAATTAATTTTATTGTACAGATCAAAATATGATTTTAGGTGCTTTCTTTGTAGATTCATGGTATGACCTTTTAAAAACCATGACAATTAGATATGTCCTATGGTCATTGGCTTCAGTTGTAGTTTCTGTATTAACAATAATATCTTTGTGCCCTTTTTTGGGTTAGTCATTTAGTTTTGATATTTAGCTTGTTTGACTTAGTCTTGATATTTTACTTGTTTGACTTTTGATCCATCTCTTTGTACCATTTTATCTGAGAAAAAAGGTGGTTTGGGCTAGGTTTTGTTGGAACCTGGGACTCCTCATGGATCCAAAATTATAACCCAAATGCGTTCATATATCCTCTGGATGGAGAACAGGGTAAGCTGACTGTTTTGATTAGTCACTTGTTTTTTATGTCTCACTTTTTTCTAATTTGATAAAGGCTTTGATATACTTTATAATTGATTCTCTTTTCTGCATCACTTGCTTGTGAAGAAATGCCGCAAGAAGCTTGGACTATCAAATTCCATTTCTAGTGATGTGAAAAGCATTGTTAGACAAGATGACATGCTTAAAGATGGTGCATTTGTGGTTGCCCCTGTGAGCTTCTTTGACTGTTTCTGGAATATTTTTGATTAATTTTTTTGTAATTATTTTCCTGTGACTTGCTTATTCTTTTTTCAGTGCCCTCATGACGGACGCTGTCCTCTGGAGAATACTGGTAAATACTGTCATTTTGTTCAACGACTTGAGAGAACAACATCACAACGTGCATACAAGGTAATTGCTTGTGGGCTTTGTCAGTATTTGGGCTTAGTTCAATCATCAGAGTCGAATTGGTTTATGAAATAGGGAAGTTAGTTGAGCAGATTTTACAGATTTCGCTATGACCTTTATTTGATATTAGATTAGATTATTGTCAAAGTGTAGAGAGTTTAGTCAAACATACTTCTATAGAGTAATTCCACCTTCATGTATAGAATGCATTAGTGTTATCTATAAATATTAATTGGTACCTCTGCCATAAATCCCTAAAATAAATAATTAAAATATATTAGGAATTCCTAACGGTTCTAATTGGAGAAGTCAAAGGTCATAAAATAAGGAACTTTGACATTCACCATGCAACTATTATCACTAAATAAATCTTCAGTAAAATGAAATTAGGAATGTGGTACCAAATATTGTGACAGTTAATCTGGAAACGTGATGATCCTTTCCGGCTTATTGAGTTCACTCTGCAGGTTTAGGTATCAATATTTGCTTCTTTTGATTCTTGAACATATTAAACTGTATACTAATATTTGGTGAAGCATCACTTTAAGGCTTTCTGAAAGTCTAGTGCCATGCAGTTGTCTCTGTGCATCTTTGACAATTGGCAAGCATCTTTCATTCAGGACGTTCAAAATGTTATGTTTATTTTTAAATTATCAATGGAAATTCATCTTCTGTTGACTAATTATTTGATTTTTTTGAATGTATCTCCAGAGATCGAAAGGCGAGCCACTACGTGGTTTTGAGGATGAGAAATTCTGCTTTGTCGCTTTAAGACGTGGCAGCAGACCACAGTAAGAACCCATAAAAGAAACATAGTAGAAAGTATTCTCATTAACGTAGAGGCTATTGACTCATTGTGATATCAAGTATACCTTTTAAACTATGCATATGATATAGGTGACTAAATCCATGCATATAATCTCTTCATCTCTAACCCTATTTTTCTTTTTAATGTTGGTTGGTTTCAAGTTTACAAAAAATGTTCTATTCAGATCCACATCTGTTAGAGCCAATGACTACAAGTTGCTGACATGATAGCAAAGTAAGCACCCATATCATGTCCATGATAGCACAAACAACAGTGTTGGTTGGTACATCAGCAATCATCATTATTATTATGATGTAGATGTTGCACTTAGTGTCTAATCACACAGTGGTTGATTGCACTTACAATTAGATAGGTACACTGCCTTTATCATGTTTCTTCTCTTGAATTTTTTTTTCTTATGCATGTTGAAATGTTGTTACATATTTGCATGTTACTTAAAAACACTATCACATACCACCATCACCCTTTTGTAGTTTGTCTACCATTGCTTGATTATTAGTTGCACTTGTCCTAATGATGAAATCTCAATTAAATTATTTCTTTGGTTAAACACCTTTTTTTCTAATATAAACTTTGTTATATATGTTTTGTATCTCAATTTTCTTGGTAAAGAAAACTGCTTTAATGCTCTCTCAATTTTAATACTTCAGATGATGTAAATAAGTCTGATTCTTTATCTTCCTTTTGTCTTGGACAGAGCTGGATGGCCACTTGATGGTATGGAATTTGAGACACTTAAAGAGCGACTGGCTAAGAGAAACCCTGAGGATCTTATCATTGACTTCGGTTAGCCATCTTTTACCGTCTTAATTTTAAACAGCCAACTCATTCAAAGAAATGGGTTGATCTAATGTTTGATTAATAAACAGAAATATCATTTTTCTTTGTTATTTGAAACCGTGCTATCTAATCAACTTGACAACTTTTCAAAATTTGATTGCAGAAATCCCAAACATGGGTAAAGCTGATTGATTGTCATTTTGATTATAGATAAATCGAATAGACTTACTATGATATGATTAGCACAATTTACTCTGATTATTTTATTTTTTATGCTAAAACTAACAGTTGACTGCTTGAATTTCTGGCAAAACCAAATCAACCCTTCTGCCCATGCAAACTGCTGTCTTTTTTTATTATTTTTGTGTAATCATATGAAATCCTTCTTGGATATTTTAGTACTTCAGGGAAGATTCTGCTAATGACAATGATTTTTGTATATATCTTTTTGGCAGAGGATCAGTTTCCAACAAGGAATGATGAAGAGAGTTCATTTGAAAATGCACTAGTTCCATATGCTTCTGATACTGCAGAAACCAACTTGTTCCATCAAAATGACAAGGAAGACTATGATGAAGACGTCCATGCTAATCTTGGGAGCGGTTGGGGTCGGATTATTTACCCTCCGGTACGGAGGGGAAAGCAAGTACAAATGGATGTATGTAAATCAACTAAAAGGGATGGCTCTGAGGGTGCATTTGAGCATGTGGTAGTCACACAAAGGAAGAACCCCGATCTACACCTTCAGGCTCGGAGGTCTCATTGGGGCGATCTTTGGCCATTTTAGATACGCTTGAAAACTCAAGCCTAGAGTCATTGCTTCCAGACCAAGGTTAAATTACGGCTCCTTTTCAGGATGGAATACCAACTGGAGACCAAATAGATGGGTGATTCAGTTACATGCTTTCTTCCTTGGCCTTTTTGAATCAAAGAATGTGAGCACAATTAGGATCATCAGATATTTCTTCCAAGTTAACATTTCATATTGTTCCATTAAAAATAGACACTAAAATACAATACTCTATTGGTTTATTCTCGAACATTTTGTAAGATTGTACTGCTAATAATATTTGGATATTGTAAATTTATTGTAATTATTACGCCAAGTAGAATTTTACCCATATTTTTTTTTCTTTCTATCTTTGATATCTTGTCCTGGAAGGGGAGTCTTGACGCAACGGTAAAATTATTGTCATGTGATCAAAATGTTATGAATTCAAATCCTAGAAATAACCTTTTGTAAAAAATAGGGTAAGGTTGCGTACAATTGATCCTTCCTTGGGATCCCGTATGGTCAGAGTTTTGTGCATCGGGCTCCTCTTTGATATCATGCCCTTGTGAGCATAGTGCAGTTGGTACTCGGGTGGTGGTTTCTCGCATTGGGCAAGGGGTCAATTTTTATGGGGTTTATTTTTCTAAGAAAAATGTCTATCCATTTAGGAGTGACTCTCACATTGGGCGAGGGGTCAATTTTTGTGGGGTTTATTTCTCTAAGAATTTGTGGGGTTTATTTCTCTAAGAAAAATGTCTATTCATTTAGAAGGTCGTTTGTGTATCATGATTTAATATTGGGCTGTTTAGGAGGAGTAAAATCATCTTTTTATTTATCATAATTGAATATTGGGCTGTTTAGGACTAATATTGGGCTGTTTAGGAGGATCAAAATTATCTTTTTGTCGCATTTGATATCTTTCAATTTTGTCCAAATCAACCTATATAATTGTATAATTTATTGATTATTTTCTTTGGGTTCTCGCTGTATTTGCCCCTTTAAGTGATTCTTTCATATGTTTTTTTTTTGTTGCTCTCAATTATGGCATTGCTACGATCATCAACTTTGAATACTAGCCACATTAACAGAAAGCGGATGAATGCAACTTGTGAATTTCCATTAAGACACTAAGACAGCATAAGAATTATTTATCACCAATGTGTAAATTAAATAAATAGCATCAGACAAATATGCCTAGTGTTAAATAAGAATTATTTAACAATACTGTATATGAATTTATTTCACTTAGTTGCATATTTTATGTGAAAAATATAATATGCTTTGTATCTAGTCTTAATTCTTGCATAAATTACTCACTCAAGCTTGTCTCCTAATATTCATTTTAGGCAAGAATGGATATTAATTGATGATTCGCATTGATGAACAAAGACAACAATTGAACACCACTAGGAGAGCATATCTCTAATGCTGACCAAGGCCTGGAGTTTTAGAGATCATGAATACAAGTAAACCAGACATCAGGTTGCTACCTCAATTCAGTTTTCGCTGGTGGCAAATCCTGCCTGAGTACCACTCAATTCGGTTTTCGCATTGTATGCACATCAGGTGGCACCACCTTGCTACCTCACAATTTTCATTTGTAGTTTTTGATGTTCTGTGCTATGTACATGATTAATGAATTTAAGTATAATTGATAGCAAAAGAAAGTTTTGTATTTTTTAAAAGAGAAAGATTGAAGAAAAGGAACTCAAAAGAAGTTTTCTTTGTCGCATGCGTCAAGCTCTTTACCCAAACAACTTGACACATCTCTTTTTTTCTCTTGTACTACTGTCATTAACTACAATGTTATAAATGATATCGGTGGCATTGCAATAAATGTTATTTATAAGTGACAATTATAAATGCCCTTCAATAAATATTATCATCAAATAATTATTTTCAAATGCAATAACACAAAATGTCATTTTCTAGTTAAGTTTTTTAAATGTACTATTGTAATAGTAATGCCATTTTCAAATGTTAATTAAAAAGCTAAAAACATATATAATTTTAAAATGATATTCTAAAAACTTACATTACTTAATAGTAAATTAGTAATGCCCTTCATTATTCATATTTTTAATTCTTTTAACATGATAATTTATGCTTTCTTTATATTCTTTTACTTTATAATAATTTGTTCAATTAACTATAATATAAAAGGGTGTCTTTTAATAATCCAAATATTCAAATTTTGCCTCATTAATTCTAAAGGCAGATGACTTTTCGCCTGATTCGTCTAGTTCTTTTTTATTAGTCTTTGTATTTTAGACTCTTCTAATTACATTGATAAATTATGTATATATTGTTAGAAATTTAGTATGAGAAAAATCATTCATCCTAATGTAATTTTTCTTTCCACTTGAAATTACCCTTCACTTGAGTGCTCATTATCTTTGTTGATCATGATTTTGTGTGCTTGGTAAGGAAATGCTATGGATTTGTTTCTTTTATTCCTACAACATTTTGATTTCTGAATATTTATTTTTAGTTCCCATACAAATGCATATGAAGCGCATAATCTTCTTCTTTGGTCATTCTTCGTGGTTTAATATTTAAGAATTTGAATTCTTCCCTTGATAGTGTCAATGAAAGCATGATGGTTAGGGGTGGATTTAGTGCTTGAAGAGATTGATGCTTCACTATCTAAGGAGTTAGAGGAGGGATGATGGACAATCATATTCATCATTTGTTGTGCTTCTATAATTGAGCATTGTCTATCTTTGAATGATTTCCAACCATGCTAGCAAACCTTGGTGTGCCTAGTGCATCACTAGGCACTGTAATAAGTCTTTAATATCAAGGATATATAACATCTCCATGTCCAGAACTTTGACCTTGTACCAATGGGATTTTCACAAACTCACAAGTTTAATCATAATTAAAATTTCTCTGAAGAAAAGAGAGGATGATAGAATTTAATTCTATCTCCCTATTCTATTTTATTTTCAGTAAGTTGTATGTGAAATTTGAACCTTAAATTAGCAAACATAATATAAGTAAATGGAATTAATTGTTTTCAAGATTTCATCCAAATAAATAAATTATGCAAGGGAAAGTAAAAATAATAGAAATTAATGCTCTTTTTCTTCATTTCTTTTTCTTGAGGGGGTGAGGAGTTGTGTTTCTTTGAGCAAGAGAATTAAGGCGGTTGGTGTTCACTAGATAAAGAAATAACTAGTGATAAATCATTTGAGAAGACTAAATTTTCATTACAAATAGAAATATATCAATAAGAAAATAAGATAAGTCAACTGGAAAAAATCCATCCAAATAAAAAAAGGAGCAACCTCAATCACATTTAAGAAGATAAGAAAATATAGGGAAAGTTAGATTCTAAGTATGAAAATGTTGGACTCACTAAGGCAGATGAAGTAAAAGAATTTGATAGAGAATGAAGTATACGTCAAAATTGAAAATCAAATTGTAGACATATTTACTAAAAGACTTAACGGTGCAAAGTTCAAAAACTTCAAAATACAACTTGGAATGATAAGCAAAATAACTATGAAAGAATAGTCGATGAGGAAAAGTATTGACGAATGAATGTTATCTCTTCTTTATTTTTAGGGATAAGTAGAGTTCCATTGAAATAAAAGTTAGAAAAGATAAATTATAATTTTTGTTAGATGAACTAAAAGGTCACTTTTTTTTTAGGAAAATATTTTTAGATTTAGTTTGAGTGAAAAAAAGAAGTTAGAAGTTTTTTTTAATTGAAGAAAGAGTTTTTGAGTTCTAGAATTTTTTTTGAGTGATTTTTTGTATGATTAAATATATTTGTACAAATCACTATCTGTTAAAATATGAGTTCTTTTTGTCTCAACTTCCTCTACTTAATTCACATGAGGATGACCACTCGACAAATTAGAAAATGAAATTGAAGGTAATATTTCTTTTGTATTCGGCTCTCCCTTTCTTCTCTTAATTAAACCCTAATTCCATAATATAACCCTCATAAACTGGAAATATGCGTGCTATGAAATTCCATGCAATGTTAGAGAGATCAGGGTTGAATCTATTAAAGAAAAATTCTAAGAGACACGTTTAAGTATGAACATATACTTAGACAACCAATAAATACTTACATTAGACTATATGAAACTATGACAACTATACCATATTAAACGAAAAAGAGGAAGATAAAAAAACTTGATTTGTATTAATAAAATAAGATAAAATTTATTTAAATATAAATAATGATATCGTAAGGGATAAAGTCCAATGACGTATATATTTGATTCATAGTATACAAACTAATTAATTAGTGAAAACCAGTGCATCAATCCAAGTTGAGTCTGTATATAATAAATAATTAATGGTGCAAATGGTTGTAACTATTCACCTATATTTCATCAAGCTTTTCAAAGCTTGGTAAACAAGATCTGGAGATACAAATTAGAAGAACAGTTTTAGGAGATCTATAAGGATGTAATCATGTGACAGATAGAAGAAAGATTTTTTTGATAAAAAAGTACCTCACTGTGACAAAAAGGGAGGTGAGCATTCAGATCTAGAAGGAATGACAGTATAATGTTGTAACCTTTTCCAGCTCAAAAAATCTTGTCAGAGAAGAAGAAAAAGAACAAGAGATAGCTAGATATGGTCAAGAAACATCATCATAACACCAATGATTAGTAATCTTCCGTAATCATAAACAAGGAAACAAGTTAGTAGTAATCATGCATCATCAACTAAATTAAGAAACTAATGCAAAAACAAAAGATCAAAAGAACCTGAGATCAGACGTATGTATATATATACACACACGTGTGGAAGCAAAGATTGGGAGGAATGAAGCCTGGTCCGAGATCTTGATAGAGTAAGAGATGCCCCGAGCCAGACAACATTCCCCTCAAAGCAAAAGCTTCCTCTCTCACAATTTCCTTTCCTTCTACTTATTCCTAATCGAGAGAGTGGATGATGAGTGCTATGCATGATAGGTGAAATGATTACTTTACAAGAGAGTGGATGGTGTTGGTGTGTTTGGGAAGATGGGAAGTTAAAGAGCAATAAAGAGAGCGGTGAGACTTGGGAGGGGCGAAGATGACAAAGTTTATAAAGTTCTACAGCTGCGTTTTTGTTCCGTTCATTGACCACGAGGGAGATTTATTGCGTCAAATCCTTGAGATGTGGGAAACAGATTCATGGACCGCATGCGTCAATAAAAGCCTGCAGCAAATGGGCAGATATGTGGGAATTGGCCTGCAGCCAAGTCAATTGCAGCAGCTAGCAATTGCTATTTAACTGTAGTAAAAGACGATTCACTCGCCTCTATTATCTCTGTAAATTCATCTCTAAATTAATACTGAAGTAAATTATGGGGGCTACTAGTTCGGACAATGACTAGTCCATAGGGAATGACAGAACCTGACTACTAGCCATGATTTGACCCCAATCTTATTGTGGCAACATCCCATGCACTAGCCACTAGTCCAACCCGAGGGAACTAGCAATTGCTATTTAAGATTTGAAAAGTAGAAAATGAAGCACAGTATTAAATATTTAAATGATGGTACAATTAGCGTATCCATATCAATTATCCTATTTAAAAATTTTATTTTAAATTTTAGGTAGGGTAGTTAAAAAATCTTTATATCAGCTATCTGATTCATTTCCTAAATTTTGTATTTATGAATAGTATTTATCTAAATTTAAGGAATAGATTTTATACCCTAAACATTATACACGAGAAAAAAATAGAGAAGTTGATATATATTATAGTAAAAAGTAGATATTAAAATTTGATAAAGTAATTTTTTTTATCTTAAATTATATATTTTAGATAAGAATACTGATATAGATGCTCTTATAATGAACCCTTTTCTAATTTTTAGGATCATTATTAGGGAGGTTCTAAGTAATATTATATTTTATAAGTTAATTATATTTTTTTTCATCTATTTTCATATTTAATTTTTAAAAATTATCTTTCTATATTAATAATTAATTATATTTATAAAATAATATGTATTAATTAAACATCTTATATTCATTTTCTAGCTTGTCGTATTTTGGTCATTGCGATTTATCAGAAAATGAAATAGTTTGTGGTGAAAGAAAGCTATGCTGCATGAAAAATCAAAAAACAAAAGAATAGTGAGTGGTTAGGTTTAAGATTTAGGGTCTAGGAATATTGATAAAATTTAATGTAAATGTTAGTGCGTTAAAGCATCTTCAATATACGATTTTTAAAAGGTTTGTAAAATAAAAAAAATTAACAAAATAATTAATAATAAAATAATATTTTATATTTAACTCTTTTAAAATAATTATGAAGCATTGAATTATAATGAAATATGAAGTTAATTTTATGAAATATTTAATTATAATGTTTTATTTTATGAATGGTTAGTAATGATGTACTCCTTTCTTTTGAAAAAAATATAATAAGTTAAAAAAATATAGACTATAATTAAATTAAAATTCATAAGTTAATTAAATATTAAATGAAAATTATAAATTTAATTAAATTTGAAATCATAAGATAATTAATTTATTAATTAAAACTTATAAATTTAATTAAATTAAAGATCATAATTAATTAAAATATTAAATGAGAATTGTATATAGATATTAAATAAAAAATAATAAATAAAGATATGCGATTTTAATGTAAGACCACAAAAATGTTACATGTTGGTTTTTTTATTGGGAAGAGAATAGTAGATTTTTATATTTTTATTATGGTGTTGATGTGACATATTAAAACTATAAAAAAAAATTATTGAGAAGTTTAACCATTAGAGATATCTTTAGTAGGTTGATGAGGTAGAAAAGAGTAAGAGTCAGTTGTTATATAATTAAGGGGTTAGTGTATTAGTGAGTAAGTTATGCATTAGCTTAAGATATTTGTTTATCAATGAATTACAAAGAGAACATTGCATTTTATCCTCTATCCAAATTCTTCTATTATTATTGTGTGCTGGTCTTTTATTATTTTTCTTAATAGTGGTATCATAGCCAAAATTTAAGAAGAATCATGCCTTCTAAAAGTTTTATACAACCAACTCTTTTATAATTTTTCTTAATAGTGGTATCATAGCCAAAATTTAAGAAGAATCATGACTTCTAAAAGTTTTATACAACCAACCATTCCTCAATTTAATGGTCACTATAACCATTGGAGCATGATCATGGAGAATGTCTTAATGTCCAAAAAATATTGAACGGTTGTGATTTTTGGAGTAGCAGAACTGACAGAAAATGTTACACTAACAGATGCACAATTGAAGAATTTTAAAATAAAGAATTATCTCTTCCAAACTATTGATCGTTCAATCTTGGAAACTATTCTCAACAATGATACCGCAAAAGATATTTGGGATTTCATGAAAAAGAAGTATCAAAATACGACAAGAGATAAGAGGTAGTAGCTTTAAACATTGATACAGAGTTCAAAATGCTCTAAATGAAATCAAGATAATTAATTTTAGATTATTTTTTGAAAATGATAACAATCGTCAACAAAATACAAGGTTCTTGGCGACAAGACAAAGGACGTTCTCATTATCGATATTTTTTTTTGATATATGATACTAAAATTTAATTTTGTTGTCTTCTCCATCAAAGAAGCCAATGATGTAAATATACTTTCAGTTGATGAATTACAAAGTCCATTGTTGGTCATGAGTAAAAAATTAATCAACATGAAAAAAGGAGCAAGCATTGAAGACTTTATCAGAAAGTCATTCTACATATGATAGAAGTGATAGAGGATAAGGAAGAGGTAGAGGAGATATAAATAACAATGATAGTAGGAAGCAATATCAAAATCAATGTCAAAAGAGTTATTTTCAAAGAAGAGATATTGGAAGTGGAAGCTATCATTCAACAACTAATAGAACAAAGTCAATAGATAAGTTGAATGTAAAATGTTATAGATATCATAGGTATAACCATTATAGATTAGAATATTATACTAATTTGAAAAAAATAAAGTGGAGATTAGACTAACTTTGCAGAAGAAGAAGAAGAAGAAGAAGAAGAAGTATTTCTGTTAATGATATGTTATAAGTGTAGTCTGGTGCACGAAGCTCCCGCCATATAGGGTCTCAAGGAAGGATCCATTATACGCAACCTTACCCTGCTTTTAATGATAAGTTATGAGAAAAAGAAAACTCAACAAAATATATGGTATTTAGATACATGCTATAACAATACATGTGCGGAGAAATGGAGATATGTTTTGACTTGGATGAATTCTTTCATAGTTCTGTCAAATTTGGTGACAACTCTATAGTTACTGTTATGGGAAAAGGAAAGTAATGATCCAAGCAAAAGGGAATTTTACACATACTATTTCTAATATAATGTTCTTTTTGTGTCAGATTTAAAGACTAATTTGCTTAGTGTTGGTCAATTACAAGAAAAATGATATGAGATAATTGTTATTAAAGAAGTAGTTTGTCGTATTCAAGATGCAAAGTTGAGTTTAATTACTCAAGTTAACATGATAGTAAATCATATGTTTTTGATTTATCTCCGCGCTATATCTCATGTTTTTCAGTAAAATTAGACGATTATTTATGATTATGGCGTTGGATCGAGATGCACGTGAGAGGAGGGAGGGGGGGGGGGGTGAATCACGTGATTTTGGAAAACTTTTCTTTTCTTATAAAATCAAAGTAAGTAGGTGCAGCAGAAATAAAAATAGAAACAAAAAGGACAAGAACACAAGTAGTTTTACTTGGTTTGGAGTTTTCGGCGACTCCTACTCCAAGACCCAGATCCCGTGGACCTATCGATAGGTAATTCACTAAATACCTCCTCCGGAACCACCTGAAGAAGGGATTAAGTACAAGAAAAATCAGAATAAATGTAACACGCTACACTTTTCCTTTAGCAAAAAGTAAATATAGAATTTAATTTAGTTACCCAACACTTTCGAAGATGATCAGCTTAGGCTCGGTGTTGGACAGCTCCTCAGCAATAGTCGGATGAAGCAGTGTCATAACAGGGCAACAGCAGGAAGCCGAAGAAGTTAGAACTTCAAACGGATGCGTAGAAGCTCGTAGAAGAGTTGGTGATGAATGCTTAGTTGAGCAACACTTTTATAAGGTTTGGAAGGCACCTTCCATAGGCTGAAGGTGTTTTCCAATGATCAAACTTTATCCCAAAGAGTGATGATCCTTATCGCCGATGAAGTTAAATTTTATCCGATGGAAGGTGTCTTCCATAGCATTGAAGGTACCTTCTATAAACAATACTGAAGGCACCTTCCGTCGCATAGAAGACGCCTTGGTATTGTTCACTTGAAGTAATTTTTGCTCCTTTTGCCCTATAGAAAGTGTTAGTTCAATGCAACAAATAATAACCTGCAAAACAAGGTTTGCACAATAATAATATGATTAATTTATGACTTAGACCCTGTCCTCTAGACCAGGATTTAGTCAGGGGTCTTAATTTAAGTTTTCAAAATGAACCTAAATTAGACTGACGCTTACTGTCCTCTCAACCAGGGGCGTATCCTCACTTAGTCACTCTTCTCCAGTGACTTACCTTCACTTACCGAGTGTCGAGTTACCTTCTCAATCGGCTGATTGATTGGGTTCACTGACCCACCATATTTTCCTGCAAGAATCACACATCCGGAATTCGCCAACCGGGAATTGAACATCCCGATCTCCTGCTAGAATTGCACATCTAGACTTCCTCCTGCCAAAATCCCACATCTGGACTTCCCTAATTGGAAATTGCACATCTCGACGGGGCTTTCTGTCTGGTGTCAGGTTCTCTTGATTCGTTAAATTAATCAACCCTGTCCACTCGATAATAAGGTTAGATTAACAATAAATCTAACTTTAACCCATTTGTCATTCATCAAAACTCAGGTTTGATCATTGGTGCTAAATATACCAATAATCTCTCCCTTTTTGATGCAATGACAACCTGCGTTAAAATTAGAAAAATATGCAATAAAAGGAAATAGAAATAACATGATTCAAGAGAAATAAAATTAAATAATTTCAATTTCCATTTTATTTCCTTGAACATTTTAGGGTTAAAAAGTTCAAGATTTAGTTTGTCTTTTTCTTATCTTTTCCTACTTAACCCTTACCCTCTCCCTTTGATATTTATAAAAAATAATGTAAATAAACATAGTATATTGTAATAAAACTTTAGTAAGTATAAAACTTAAAAAAAATCTATAAGTTTTATTGGAAGGAGGATTTAATATAAGTCTTAAAGAAATTCTCAGACTTTTCAAAATGTTGAAAATATTAATTTGCTAAAGCAAATCATTTTGCAAAGCTTAAACTATGAAAGAAGTTTAGAAATCATTTTGCAAGATA